>JAPDOI010000464.1:0-511374 GCA_029168955.1 Aplectana chamaeleonis
TCGGGTTCATCACGTAAAACGACACCGGGAGTGAGCGAGACTCCGGTATTGACGCGTGCAAGGTGCGCGCGGCTCATGGACCACCACTCAGAACTTTGTTAAAGTGAGCAGAGCTCCGGGTTCATCGCGTAAAACGACACCGGAACTGCGCGGGACTCCGGTATTGACGTGTGCAAGGTATGCGAGGTTCAGGGACCACTACCCAGAACTTTGTCAAAATGGGCGTGGCTTCGGGTTCATCGCGTAAAACGACACCGGAACTGCGCGGGACTCCGGTATTGACGCGTGCAAGGTGTCCGGGGCTCAGGGACCACCACTCAGAACTTTGTTAAAGTGAGCGGGGCTCCGGGTTCATCGCGTAAAACGACACCGGAACTGCGCGGGACTCCGGTATTGACGTGTGCAAGGTGTCCGGGGCTCAGGGACCACCACTCAGAACTTTGTTAAAGTGAGCGGGGCTCCGGGTTCATCGCGTAAAACGACACCGGAACTGCGCGGGACTCCGGTATTGACGTGTGCAAGGTGTGCGAGGTTCAGGGACCACTACCCAGAACTTTGTCAAAGTGGGTGGGGCTTCGGGTTCATCGCGTAAAACGACACCGGAACTGCGCGGGACTCCGGTATTAACGTGTGCAAGGTGTGCGAGGCTCAGAGACCACTACGCAGAACTTTGTCAAAGTAGGCGCGGCTTCGGATCGCGTAAAACGACACTGGAACTACGCGGGACTCCGGTATTGACGTGTGCAAGGTGCGCGAGGCTCAGGGACCACTACCCAGAACTTCGTCAAAGTGGGCGGGGCTTCGGGTTCATCGCGTAAAACGACACCGGAACTGCGCGGGACTCCGGTATCGAAGCATGCAAGATGTGCGGAGCTCCGGGACATTCACACACTATTTTGAGAAGGTGGGCAGGGCTTAGGAATCTTCGAGTGTTGTCGTGTTCATACCTACATTCAACCTATCGCTGTGGTACACACGTGGTGGTTGCGTATTCGTACTATCAACATTCATTGCGGCGGATCATTGTAGGACTCACGTAGAATGCTATGGCTAGTGGTCATTAAAGGGAGGCCGCCAAAGCCAGTCCGTCTTTCGGCGGAGTCAAATGAATGGTGAATGTGGTTGATGGGGAGAGAACGGCAAAGCTGATTCTTTGTTTGGACGAGCCAAAGCAATGCTGTACTTTTTTGATGTAGGGAAGCCAGTGTGGTAGTTTTGAAGCCAGATGAATGCTACACGTGGTTGGTCGGGGAAGCCGGCGGCAAGGCGGGTTTTTCGTTCGGCCAAGCCAGAGGATTGCTACACGTGGTTAATGAGGGGGGTGCCGGCGACAAAGCCGGTCTATCGTTTGGCGAAGCCAAAAAATACTACACGTTTTCGATGCAGAAAAGCCGGTAAAGAAGGTGTATTGATTTTCGGAGCCGGACGAAACCAGCACTGAAACCTCCTAAAAACACTACTTTCCTTCGTAACCAAGCAGAAGAAATTAAAAACAATAGAACAGAAAGCAGGAAAAACGAGGGAAACACAAAAAAAAGAGAAAAACCGGCGATCATCAATCGGCCTCAACTAAAAAATTTTGCGCGTGAATGGCGCGTTTCGTTGTTGCCTGCAGACAGTGCTTCCTAGTTGACGGTTGTACGTTTCTGCTGGGGTGTCTATTTGGAAACACCCCAGGCAAAGCCAGTCCTTCGTTTGGCCAAGGCAAACCATTGCTACACATGGTTGATGGGGCAAGCTGGCGGCAAAGTCCGTCTATCGTTCAACGAAGCCGAACGAGTGCTACACATTTTTCATGGAGAAAGGCCGGTAAAGCCGCTGCATTGAACTGAGAAGCCAGACGAATGCTACACATGGTTAATGGGGGGAAGCTGGCTGCAGGGGCAACTTTGCTTTGTTGACCAATAGAAGGTTTTTGTCGCCAACTTGCCCCATCAACCATGTATAGCAATCGTTTGCGTTTGCAAAACAAAGGAAGCCTACCTATCGTTTGGCCAAACCAAACGAATGCTACACGTTGTTGATAGAGGGGAAAGCCGGCGGCAAAGTTCTATCGTTTGGCAATGTCGAAGGAATGCTACACATGGTTAATGTTGGGAAGTCGGCGACAAGGCCGGTTTATCGTTGGGCGAAGCCGAACGAGTGCTACACATTGTTGACGGAGGGGAAGCCCAAGGAATGCGGGACTATCCTAAACGGCGGGGGGCACTCAAGATTCAAGTCAGAAATGAAATGAGCCACCGATCTATAACGCTATCAATCGAAGTATTTCTATAGAATTTTATCAACAAAAATGATTGATAGCAGCATCAAACATCTTTTATCAGGTTTTCCATTCATTTCTATGGGGTGGTTCATTCCATTTCTGACTTGAATCTTGAGTGCCCCCCCCCCGTTTAGGATAGTCCAAGGAATGCAACACGCGGTTAAAGGGGGGATGCCGGGAAAGCCGAACTTTTGTTTTGAGAGCCACACGAATGCAACACACCGCTAATGGAGGGAAGGCTGAGGAAACCAGCTTTTCGTTGGCGTAGCCGAACCAATGCTACATGTTGTTGATGGGGGGGGGGACCGGCAGCAAAGCCGGTCTATCCTTTCGCGAAGCCATTGGGTTGCCAAGCAACGTTAATGGAGGGAGGCCGGCTAAGTCGGCTTACCGTTTGCCGAAGCCAATCGACCAGCGGCGAGCCGGCATCAGGAATACTATTATTTGTAGCAGTGATGCTTTGAATAAAAACATACCTTTCATAGTGTTACCTACTCAGAACGTCGGAGGGCCGTGTGCCCGGGAATTTCCGACCAAGGGCGAGCGGCGGGGGCCATGTTTGCGAGCGGAGAATCATCAGGCGCGAGGCGGGGCGCCACCAAATTTCGTTAGCTTGGTCCTGCAGGGAAAATTTGAAACAGAGGAAAACTTGTTAACTCGGGCAAATCGCATGACACGTTGAACACCAGAATCAAACCCGTGCCACATACGGAGCACAATCTTATGGTGACTTCACTGCAGGCACCACTGATTAAGTACTTACGTCATCGCGCACTTCGCGCGGTGGCGGTAAGGTAAGTTCCCCAGTCCTAACGATTAGACTTGAATGGGACACCCACCAAGAGGGTTTGGAAAATTTTGGAGAAGGGTATAGCACCCGCCCAGGGTGTAGAGAGAGGCGGTTCCCGCAGATCGTTATCCAGGATCTCAATCATTTAAGCTTATGACACCGCGGAATGAAACACTGAAATTCTGCCCTAGGCCTGGCCTTTCCTATGTAGATGTCCGGGCTTCGTGCCCATCATTAGCCATGGGGCTGGGGCGGGGAACTGTTGGGCGCCAGGCGCGGAGGGGGGCCCCGCCTCGCTGAGTGGTGGGTACGGGGGCGCGGCCCTCCGACGTTCTGAGTAGCAGAGCTTCAGTAACAGAATTGTTGTCTCACTTTTTGTTGGATCTTTTTGTTAGGCTAAACAGAACAGGCCGGCGAAGCCGGCCAACGAACCGGCGAAGCCGGTTCGCCAGCGGCGCTGGGCGGCGTTAGCCGCCTGGGGGAGCTGGTGAAAAATATGGACGAAGAATGTTGCAACAAACACCCGGTGTGGCCAGCTGTGGCTAACGCGGTCAATATGTATGAAATATGTGGTACGATATCATGAATATCAGTCATTTCTTACCTTATATCATATGAATATCGGTCGGGGCAGCCACTACGGGGGTTTTTCCACCCAACCTTACTCATGCGTAATCCAAAGCGAAGGCCATAGCATTTTTTCAGGAGTCAACCTGTACTAAAGATCCGCTCTGACGACTCACGTGAACCTTTCACGCCTGCTTCAACAAACTTTACACACCACGTTGGTCTTTCTATGGAGTACTCTTTGAGGTTGCTTTATGGAAGTATACCTTCAAGCTAGTCAAGGTCGTTGTTCGACAGGCAAGTAATGGGAAAAGTGAACAACACTCTAAGCCTTGAATGATTTGATAGCCGCATCGACTTTGTTTTTCAGAACCCACTGACATTTACAGCACCGGTCTGTTAGGCTTCGGTCAGAGTTGGTGCTATTTGCATCTGTAACCCACCGAACCCCCCCCCCCCCTCCAACACCCACCCGGTTGATACGTATGATCAAAACGATGGGGTGAGGTAAAGAAAATCACTCGGTGTATTCAACTAGATATGACGATGATTACGTGGCCATCAGGATTGCACCTGTTCAGAGAAATAGTGAAGGAGAGGAAGGCGGGAACCATACTTGAAGCGATGTTATCGCAGTCAGAAGGGTGATCTAGCACTGGTCGCCGCGCGCCACAAAGGGATCGAGCAGTCGCGGCGGGGTCAGCCGTCGCACGCGGCGTTTGCGTGGCATCACGCTCACATCGCGTTTAAACCATAGTTTTCCGCGAGATTGCGTGATCTTTAGCGTGGTTCGCGATTTCATCACATCGCAGCGTCCTGCACTGCGATGTGAGGACATCGCGGGACCTTTTTTTGGTATTTCGTAGTTTCCTCCTTTTTTTCAATCCTTCCCTCTTCGTTCTTTGTGTTCCCTATCCATTCTGTGTCTCATTATGCTGTGTTAACCCATTCACGACCGCACTCTACCACTCCCACTGCAACTTCGGACCGAACGCTTTTTAAAAATCGAACTCTCTGCCACTAAAACCAGTTTCCAAGCTTGCTAGCGTTCAATGTATTAACCTATACTAGGCTTGACTACAGGAGTCGTGGTCCGTTGGGGCTCAATCGGGGAAAGGCGTTGCGAAAATATTTTATCGAGCACACAATGAGTTCTTTTCTTTTCCACTGAAGTTTTTCAGCTCTTTCGGCAGGAAACTTTAATTCGAATCACGCCCTATTTATCTGGAAAAGTGCCACGACCATGACTACAACCAACATGACCCCGAAACATCGTTTTTTTTTCAATTAAAAAACCTGCTCTTTCAGATTTGCGCATGCTGGGTGAGGACGCAAAATAGCGTCAAAGTATGGCTATTCTTTAGCGCGATGCGATGTGTTGGCGCGATGTACATCGCAGAGCAAATCACATCGCGCGCGATCTTCGTGCCGCGATGCTAGTATGGTTCCCTCCTCAAGTGAAGAAACGGAGGTAGCGGTGCCGATAGCTTTCTAGTGATACGCAATGTTTCATTATCGGCCCGCCCACCCGGCGACTTTCTCATCCCCCATCATCCACGTATTGCATGGATATCGACAGCGTCGGATACACAGGGTGATTTTCTCAACCTCACCCATTCATATCAATCATACGTATCGAGCGGGTGAGTGCTGGTAAGTGTTGGGGGGTGTTGGCGGGATACACCGGGTGATTCGCTCAATCTCACCCCACCATGTTGTTCATACGTATCGACCGGGCTGGTGTCGGCGGGCGTTGGTGGGTGTTGGGGGAGGGGTGTCGGCGGGATACACGGGGGTTGTAGTAAACCTCTTGAAAATGCCACTTAACATGAATGTCGAAGTGGCACTTGAGTGCAACTTCAGTTTTCAGAGGGTGACATAATGGACAGAAGACGGTGAGCTGAGTTTCGCTCCCCATTCAAAACCTACCTAACGCACGAGATCGATTCACTCCTCGCTTCCCTTCCAGGAACGGGGAGTGCAATGCCACGATACGCTATTTCAGTCGACTACCCGTTGTGCCTATGTGAAAAATGCCATCTATGTAGGCGTATGATCCATGAGGCCAGTTGCACGTTGCCAGAGTGGAAGAAATCGACTGTGTGCACAGGTTTCGCGAGTTAGGCTCTACCGTGACCAGCAGAATCGCCGTCGAGTGCAAGCAAATTGATTGCATTTTATCGCCTTTCAGGAATCGAAGGTGAACTTAAAAAATTATTAGAGCGTAAAGGGGGTGCTCAGGAAATTACTGAGGGCTCGCTTGAGAATGGATGAGAAGCCATTAAAATGAATTGGTTTTGATCGCCATGGAGCAGTGACGTTGTTCCGAAAAAAAAAACTTTCCGGCATAGCATTATCAGCACCACTACTAATTTTACCATTACTACTAAAATTTTATTGTTAATGCTACTCCTATAATAATATCAATAATAATTCTATCAAAAAGGGGTCTTCCAAGCAAAAGAGGTTTGGTTGGCGTCAGAAACGTTCCAACAAAAAGGGAACAATAGGTAAGTTGAATGAGGAGAGTCTACAAAAAGTGAACAATAGTTTCTGAGACCCCTGATTTTCCTGGCCGATGCTTCACTTAATAGCAAAAACAAACCGTTGCGGTGTTTTACTACGGAAGCACTCTGTATGGTTCCAAAAACTCGTCTTGACTACATCGAAAACCGTTAAAAAGTGATGTGCATGTAAACCTAATACTTACCATCAGAATAGAAGATGATGCCAAAACACAGACGGACGGTTAGCTCCGCGAGCTGCTACGAGAAGCGAAACCAGAAGTGCAAACATCTGAATGAGAATATTTTTTTAAAATAATCTCGTCAACGAATAGAAGTCCATTCTTGGAAACCATTGAACTCTTCCTTGTGAAGTACCACAACGGTTTGTTTCTGCTGTTAAGAAGTATCGGGCAGGGAAAATCAGTCTCAGAAACTATTGTTCACTTTTGTAGACTCTCCTCATTCAACTTACCTATTGTTCCCTTTTTGTTGGAACGTTTCTGACGCCAACCAAACCTCTTTTGCTTGGAAGACCCCCTTTTTGATAGAATTGTTCACTTTTATTGATATTACGAAGTAATATCCTGAAAAAATCTTCTAATAATTTTCGAATAGCATGGATTGCTATAATAATCAGTAAGCAACAAACTTGTTGCGCACGCTAAAAATGAAGCGCTACTCACTTTCCACGACGTCCCGATGATGTCAGAAAATGCCCTATGCACTTGGCACCACCTTGGCACGACGTCCTGATGACGTCACCAGATGCTTTATGCACTTGGCACGACGTTCTGATGACGTCATCAGATGCCCTGTGTACTTTACGTGAAATTCTGATGACGTCATCAGATGCCCTATGTACTTTACATGACACCCTGATGACGTCATTAGATGCCCTATGTACTTTACATGACACCCTGATGACGTCATCAGATGCCCTATGTACCTTACATGACACCCTGATGACGTCATTAGATGCCCTATGTACTTTACCTGACACCCTGATGACGTCATCAGATGCCCTATGTACTTTACATGACACCCTGATGACGTCATTAGATGCCCTATGTACTTTACATGACACCCTGATGACGTCATCAGATGCCCTATGTACCTTACATGACACCCTGATGACGTCATCAGATGCCCTATGTACTTTACATGACACCCTGATGACGTCATCAGATGCCCTATGTACTTTACATGACACCCTGATGACGTCATCAGATGCCCTATGTACTTTACATGACACCCTGATGACGTCATCAGATGCCCTATGTACTTTACATGACACCCTGATGACGTCATCAGATGCCCTATGTACTTTACATGACACCCTGATGACGTCATCAGATGCCTTATGTACTTTACATGACACCCTGATGACGTCATCAGATGCCCTATGTACTTTACATGACACCCTGATGACGTCATCAGATGCCCTATGTACTTTACATGACACCCTGATGACGTCATCAGATGCCCCATGTACTTTGATGACACCCTGATGACGTCATCAGATGCCCTATGTACTTTACATGACACCCTGATGACGTCATCAGATGCCCTATGTACTTTACATGACATCCTGATGACGTCATCAGATGCCCTATGTACTTTACATGACACCCTGATGACGTAATCAGATGCCCTATGTACTTTACATGACACCCTGATGACGTCATCAGATGCCTTATGTTTTTACATGACACCCTGATGACGTCATCAGATGCCCTATGTACTTTACATGACACCCTGATGACGTCATCAGATGCCCTATGTACTTGACATGGCACCCTGGTGGCGTGAGCAGATGCCCTATGTACTTTACATGACACCTGATGACGTCATCAGATGCTCCTATGTACTTTACATGACACCCTGATGACGTAATCAGATGCCCTATGTACTTTACATGACACCCTGATGACGTCATCAGATGCCTTATGTTTTTTACATGACACCCTGATGACGTCATCAGATGCCCTATGTACTTTACATGACACCCTGATGACGTCATCAGATGCCCTATGTACTTTTTACATGACACCTGATGACGTCATCAGATGCCCTATGTACTTTACATGACACCCTGATGACGTCATCAGATGCCCTATGTACTTTACATGACACCCTGATGACGTCATCAGATGCCCTATGTACTTTACATGACACCCTGATGACGTCATCAGATGCCCTATGTACTTTACATGACACCCTGATGACGTTATCAGATGCCCTATGTACTTTACATGACATCCTGATGACGTCATCAGATGCCCTATGTACTTTACATGACACCCTGATGACGTCATCAGATGCCCTATGTACTTTACATGACACCCTGATGACGTCATCAGATGCCTTATGTACTTTACATGACACCCTGATGACGTCATCAGATGCCCTATGTACTTTACATGACACCCTGATGACGTCATCAGATGCCCTATGTACTTTACATGACACCCTGATGACGTCATCAGATGCCCTATGTACTTTACATGACACCCTGATGACGTCATCAGATGCCTTATGTACTTTACATGACACCCTGATGACGTCATCAGATGCCCTATGTACTTTACATGACACCCTGATGACGTCATCAGATGCCTTATGTACTTTACATGACACCCTGATGACGTCATCAGATGCCCTATGTACTTTACATGACACCCTGATGACGTCATCAGATGCCCTATGTACTTTACATGACACCCTGATGACGTCATCAGATGCCCTATGTACTTTACATGACACCCTGATGACGTCATCAGATGCCCTATGTACTTTACATGACACCCTGATGACGTCATCAGATGCCCTATGTACTTTACATGACGTCCTGATGACGTCATCAGATGCCCTATGTACTTTACATGACACCTGATGACGTCATCAGATGCCCTATGTACTTTACATGACATTCTGATGACGTCATCAGATGCCCTATGTACTTTACATGACACCGTGATGACGTCATCAGATGCCCTATGTACTTTACATGACACCCTGATAACGTCATCAAATGCCCAATGTACTTTATATGACACCCTGATAACGTCATCAGATGCCCTATGTACTTTACATGACACCATGATGACGTCATCAGATGCACTATGTACTTTAGATGACACCCTGATAACGTCATCAGATGCCCTGTGTACTTTACATGACACCCTGATAACGTCATCAGATGCCCTATGTACTTTGCATGACACCCTGATGACGTCATCAGATGTACTATGTACTTTATATGACACCCTGATGACGTCATCAGATGCCCTATGTACTTTACATGACACCCTGATAACGTCATCAGATGCCTTATGTACTTTACATGACATCCTGATGACGTCATCAGATGCCGTGTACTTTGCATGACACTCTGATGACGTCATCAGATGCCCTATGTACTTTAGATGACACCCTGATAACGTCATCAGATGCCCTATGTACTTTACATGACATCCTGATGACGTCATCAGATGCCCTATGTACTTTACATGACATCCTGATGACGTCATCACATGCCCTATGTACTTTACATGACATCCTGATGACGTCATCAGATGCCCTATGTACTTCACATGACATCCTGATGACGTCATCAGATGCCTTATGTACTTTACATGACACCCTGATGACATCATCAGATGCCCCATGTACTTTATATGACACCTGATGACGTCATCAGATGCCCTATGTACTTTACATGACACCCTGATGACGTCATCAGATGCCCTATGTACTTTACATGACACCCCTGATGACGTCATCAGATGCCCTATGTACTTTACATGACACCCTGATGACGTCATCAGATGCCCTATGTACTTTACATGACACCCTGATGACGTCATCAGATGCCCTATGTACTTTACATGACATCCTGATGACGTCATCAGATGCCCTATGTACTGATAGCCTGCGACCACTGGCAGTGGCTAGTGGCAGGAACGAGGAACGAGGGACGAGGAACGAGGGACGAGGAACGAGGGACGAGGAACGAGGGACGAGGAACAGGACACGAGGGACGCGTTACAAGAAAAACGCGAATTTTAGCTAAGCTTCCGCCGATCTAACTTTGTTAATTTTCAATCGATTTGGCTCAAATTTTGTCAGCGGGTGTCTTCTATACTCTCTCACTTATATCCAGAAGGAAATCTCTAGAAAATTTGTTTTACAGGTTTTATTAACTACTTTACCAAAATCTAAGTGATCACAAGTGCCAGGCAAAACCAAACCTCTCCAGCCGCTTCGCGGCTGGAGCGATAATAATAATAATAATAATAATAATAATAATAATAATAATAATAATAATAATAATAATAATAATAATAATAATAATAATAATAATAATAATAATATTAATAATAATCACTATAATCACTATAATAGAGAATCGCATGGACAAGAAAAATAATTATGACTATGGGGCTACGAAGCTACCCCATCACCATGCGGGCGCTGTGCTTAGCGGGTGCCACGAAGGAGAGGATGAGCGTTCAGCACAGCGCCTGCATGGTGGTGGGGCAGCTTCGAAGAGGAGCCGATTGGGGCGCGTTATTCAGCGCCTTCACCACTGCTTCGTCCTGCTTTTTTGCTTTGTTTATCCTGCAAACGGGTGACGTGGGAATTCAGTAGGGCTTCAGAAGACGTGATGGGGGGTGCCGTGGGAATTCAGTAGCGCATCAGAAGGCGTGATATTGGTGACGTGGAAATTTAGTAGGGCTTCAGAAGACGTGATCGGGGTGACGTGGGAATTCAGTAGCGCATCAGAAGGCGAGATATTGGTGACGTGGAAATTTAGTAGGGCTTCAGAATACGTGATCGGGGTGACGTGGGAATTAATTGGGGCTTCAGAAGACGTCTTCGGGGTGACGTGGGAATTCAGTAGGGCTTCAGAAGACGTGATCGGGGTGACGTGGGAATTCAGTAGCGCATCAGAAGGCGTGATATTGGTGACGTGGAAATTTAGTAGGGCTTCAGAAGACTTAATCGGGGTGACGTGGGAATTCAGTAGGGCATCAGAAGACGTGATCGGGGTGACGTGGGAATTAATTAGGGCTTCAGAAGACTTAATCGGGGTGACGTGGGAATTCAGTAGGGCTTCAGAAGACGTGATCGGGGTGACGTGGGAATTCAGTAGGGCATCAGGAGACGTGATCGGGGTGACGTGGGAATTAATTAGGGCTTCAGAAGACGTCTTCGGGGTGACGTGGGAATTCAGTAGGACTTCAGAAGACGTGATGGGGGTGCCGTGGGAATTCAGTAGCGCATCAGAAGGCGTGATATTGGTGACGTGGAAATTTAGTAGGGCTTCAGAAGACTTAATCGGGGTGACGTGGGAATTCAGTAGGGCATCAGAAGACGTGATCGGGGTGACGTGGGAATTAATTAGGGCTTCAGAAGGCGTGATATTGGTGACGTGGAAATTTAGTAGGGCTTCAGAATACGTGATCGGGGTGACGTGGGAATTCAGTAGGGCATCAGAAGACGTGATCGGGGTGACGTGGGAATTAATTAGGGCTTCAGAAGACGTCTTCGGGGTGACGTGGGAATTCAGTAGGGCTTCAGAAGACGTGATCGGGGTGACGTGGAAATTTAGTAGGGCTTCAGAATACGTGATCGGGGTGACGTGGGAATTAATTGGGGCTTCAGAAGACGTCTTCGGGGTGACGTGGGAATTCAGTAGGGCATCAGGAGACGTGATCGGGGTGACGTGGGAATTATTAAGGGCTCCAGAAGACTTAATCGGGGTGACGTGGGAATTCAGTAGGGCTTCAAAAGACTTAATCGGGGTGACGTGGAAATTCAGTAGGGCATCAGAAGACGTAATCGGGGTGACGTGGGAATTAATTAGGGCTTCAGAAGACTTAATCGGGGTGACGTGGGAATTCAGTAGGGCTTCAGAAGACGTGATCGGGGTGACGTGGGAATTCAGTAGGGCATCAGGAGACGTGATCGGGGTGACGTGGGAATTAATTAGGGCTTCAGAAGACGTCTTCGGGGTGACGTGGGAATTCAGTAGGGCTTCAGAAGACGTGATCGGGGAGACGTGGGAATTCAGTAGGACTTCAGAAGACGTGATCGGGGTGACGTGGGAATTCAGTAGGGCTTCAGAAGACGTGATCAGGGTGACGCGGAAATTTAGTAGGGCTTCAGAATACGTGATCGGGGTGACGTGGGAATTCAGTAGGGCATCAGAAGACGTGATCGGGGTGACGTGGGAGATCAGTAGGACAACACAAGACGTGATTGGGGTGGCGTGGGAATTAATTAGGGCTCCAGAAGACTTAATCGGGGCGACGTGGGAATTCAGTAGGGCATCAGAAGACGTGATCGGGGTGACGTGGGAATTCAGTAGGGCATCAGAAGACGTGATCGGGGTGACGTGGGAATTCAGTAGGGCATCAGGAGACGTGATCGGGGTGACGTGGGAATTAATTAGGGCTTCAGAAGGCGTGCGCGGGGTGACGTGGGAATTAATTAGGGCTCCAGAAGACTTAATCGGGGTGACGTGGGAATTCAGTAGGGCATCAGAAGACGTAATCGGGGTGACGTGGGAATTAATTAGGGCTTCAGAAGACGTGATCGGGGTGACGTGGGAATTAATTAGGGCTCCAGAAGACTTAATCGGGGTGACGTGGGAATTCAGTAGGGCATCAGAAGACGTAATCGGGGTGACGTGGGAATTAATTAGGGCTTCAGAAGACTTAATCGGGGTGACGTGGGAATTCAGTAGGGCTTCAGAAGACGTGATCGGGGTGACGTGGGAATTCAGTAGGGCATCAGAAGACGTGATCGGGGTGACGTGGGAATTAATTAGGGCTTCAGAAGACTTAATCGGGGTGACGTGGGAATTCAGTAGGGCTTCAGAAGACGTGATCGGGGTGACGTGGGAATTAATTAGGGCTCCAGAAGACTTAATCGGGGTGACGTGGGAATTCAGTAGGGCTTCAGAAGACGTAATCGGGGTGACGTGGGAATTAATTAGGGCTTCAGAAGACTTAATCGGGGTGACGTGGGAATTCAGTAGGGCTTCAGAAGACGTCTTCGGGGTGACGTGGGAATTCAGTAGGGCTTCAGAAGACGTGATCGGGGTGACGTGGGAATTCAGTAGGACTTCAGAAGACGTGATGGGGGTGACGTGGGAATTCAGTAGGGCTTCAGAAAACGTAATCGGGGTGACGTGGGAATTCAGTAGGGCTTCAGAAGACGTAATCGGGGTGACGTGGGAATTAATTAGGGCTTCAGAAGACTTAATCGGGGTGACGTGGGAATTCAGTAGGGCTCCAGAAGACTTAATCTGGGTGAAGTGGGAATTCAGTAGGGCTTCAGAAGACGTCTTCGGGGTGACGTGGGAATTCAGTAGGGCTTCAGAAGACGTGATGGGGGTGCCTTGGGAACTCAGTAGCGCATCAGAAGGCGTGATCGGGGTGACGTGGGGATTAATTCGGGCTCCAGAAGACTTAATCGGGGTGACGTGGGAATTCAGTAGGGCATCAGAAGACGTGATCGGGGTGACGTGGGAATTTAGTAGCACTTCAGAAGGCGTGATCGGGGTGACATGGGAATTCAGTAGGGCTTCAGAAGACTTAATCGGGGTGACGTGGGAATTCAGTAGGGCATCAGAAGACGTGATCGGGGTGACGTGGGAATTAATTAGGGCTTCAGAAGACTTAATCGGGGTGACGTGGGAATTCAGTAGGGCTTCAGAAGACGTGATCGGGGTGACGTGGGAATTCAGTAGGGCATCAGAATACGCGATCGGGGTGACGTGGGAATTAATTAGGGCTTCAGAAGACTTAATCGGGGTGACGTGGGAATTCAGTAGGGCATCAGAAGACGTGATCGGGGTGACGTGGGAATTAATTAGGGCTTCAGAAGGCGTGATATTGGTGACGTGGAAATTTAGTAGGGCTTCAGAATACGTGATCGGGGTGACGTGGGAATTCAGTAGGGCTTCAGAAGACGTGATCGGGGTGACGTGGGAATTCAGTAGGGCTTCAGAAGACGTAATCGGGGTGACGTGGGAATTAATTAGGGCTTCAGAAGACTTAATCGGGGTGACGTGGGAATTCAGTAGGGCTTAAGAAGACGTGATCGGGGTGACGTGGGAATTCCGTAGGGCATCAGGAGACGTGATCGGGGTGACGTGGGAATTAATTAGGGCTTCAGAAGACTTAATCGGGGTGACGTGGGAATTCAGTAGGGCTTCAGAAGACGTGATCGGGGTGACGTGGGAATTCAGTAGGGCTTCAGAAGATTTATTCGGGGTGACGTGGGAATTCAGTAGGGCATCAGAAGACGTGATCGGGGTGACGTGGGAATTCAGTAGGGCTTCAGAAGACGTGATCGGGGTGACGTGGGAATTCAGTAGGGCTTCAGAAGACGTGATCGGGGTGACGTGGGAATTCAGTAGGGCTTCAGAAGATTTATTCGGGGTGACGTGGGAATTCAGTAGGGCATCAGAAGACGTAATCGGGGTGACGTGGGAATTAATTAGGGCTTCAGAAGACTTGATCGGGGTGACGTGGGAATTCAGTAGGGCTTCAGAAGACGTGATCGGGGTGACGTGGGAAATCAGTAGGGCATTAGGAGACGTGATCGGGTGACGTGGGAATTAATTAGGGCTTCAGAATACGTGATCGGGGTGACGTGGGAATTCAGTAGGGCATCAGAAGATGTGATCGGGGTGACGTTGGAATTTAGTAGCACTTCAGAAGGCGTGATCGGGGTGACGCGGAAATTTAGTAGGGCTTCAGAATACGTGATCGGGGTGACGTGGGAATTCAGTAGGGCATCAGAAGACGTGATTGGGGTGACGTGGGAATTATTTAGGGCTCCAGAAGACTTAATCGGGGTGACGTGGGAATTCAGTAGGGCTTCAGAAGACGTAATCGGGGTGACGTGGGAATTAATTAGGGCTTCAGAAGACTTAATCGGGGTGACGTGGGAATTCAGTAGGGCTTCAGAAGACGTGATCGGGGTGACGTGGGAATTCAGTAGGGCATCAGGAGACGTGATCGGGGTGACGTGGGAATTAATTAGGGCTTCAGAAGACGTCTTCGGGGTGACGTGGGAATTCAGTAGGGCTCCAGAAGACTTAATCGGGGTGACGTGGGAATTCAGTAGGGATCAGAAGACGTGATCGGGGTGACGTGGGAATTAATTAGGGCTTCAGAAGACTTAATCGGGGTGACGTGGGAATTCAGTAGGGCATCAGAAGACGTGATCGGGGTGACG
This sequence comes from Aplectana chamaeleonis, assembly GCA_029168955.1. Classification (NCBI taxonomy): domain Eukaryota; kingdom Metazoa; phylum Nematoda; class Chromadorea; order Rhabditida; family Cosmocercidae; genus Aplectana; species Aplectana chamaeleonis. The sequence continues at coordinate 15,386 of JAPDOI010000464.1, forward strand.
TGGGAATTCAGTAGGGCATCAGAAGACGTGATCGGGGTGACGTGGGAATTAATTAGGGCTTCAGAAGACTTAATCGGGGTGACGTGGGAATTAATTAGGGCTTCAGAAGACTTAATCGGGGTGACGTGGGAATTATTTAGGGCTCCAGAAGACTTAATCGGGGTGACGTGGGAATTCAGTAGGGCTTCAGAAGACGTAATCGGGGTGACGTGGGAATTAATTAGGGCTTCAGAAGACTTAATCGGGGTGACGTGGGAATTCAGTAGGGCTCCAGAAGACTTAATCTGGGTGAAGTGGGAATTCAGTAGGGATCAGAAGACGTGATCGGGGTGACGTGGGAATTAATTAGGGCTTCAGAAGACTTAATCGGGGTGACGTGGGAATTCAGTAGGGCATCAGAAGATGTGATCGGGGTGACGTTGGAATTTAGTAGCACTTCAGAAGGCGTGATCGGGGTGACGCGGAAATTCGGTAGCGCATCAGAAGGCGAGATATTGGTGACGTGGAAATTTATTAGGGCTTCAGAATACGTGATCGGGGTGACGTGGGAATTAATTGGGGCTTCAGAAGACGTCTTCGGGGTGACGTGGGAATTCAGTAGGGCATCAGAAGACGTGATCGGGGTGACGTGGGAATTCAGTAGGGCTTCAGAAGACGTGATCGGGGTGACGTGGGAATTAATTAGGGCTTCAGAAGACTTAATCGGGGTGACGTGGGAATTCAGTAGGGCATCAGAAGATGTGATCGGGGTGACGTTGGAATTTAGTAGCACTTCAGAAGGCGTGATCGGGGTGACGCGGAAATTCGGTAGGGCTTCAGAAGACGTGATCGGGGTGACGTGGGAATTCAGTAGGGATCAGAAGACGTGATCGGGGTGACGTGGGAATTAATTAGGGCTTCAGAAGACTTAATCGGGGTGACGTGGGAATTCAGTAGGGATCAGAAGACGTGATCGGGGTGACGTGGGAATTAATTAGGGCTTCAGAAGACTTAATCGGGGTGACGTGGGAATTCAGTAGGGCATCAGAAGACGTGATCGGGGTGACGTGGGAATTCAGTAGGGCATCAGAAGACGTGATCGGGGTGACGTGGGAATTAATTAGGGCTTCAGAAGGCGTGATATTGGTGACGTGGAAATTTAGTAGGGCTTCAGAATACGTGATCGGTGTGACGTGGGAATTCAGTAGGGCTCCAGAAGACTTAATCGGGGTGACGTGGGAATTCAGTAGGGCATCAGAAGACGTGATCGGGGTGACGTGGGAATTAATTAGGGCTTCAGAAGGCGTGATCGGGGTGACGTGGGAATTCAGTAGGGCATCAGGAGACGTGATCGGGGTGACGTGGGAAATCAGTAGGGCATTAGGAGACGTGATCGGGTGACGTGGGAATTAATTAGGGCTTCAGAAGACGTCTTCGGGGTGACGTGGGAATTCAGTAGGGCTTCAGAAGACGTGATCGGGGAGACGTGGGAATTAATTAGGGCTTCAGAAGGCGTGATATTGGTGACGTGGAAATTTAGTAGGGCTTCACAATACGTGATCGTTGTGACGTGGGAATTCAGTAGGGCATCAGAAGACGTGATCGGGGTGACGTGGGAATTAATTAGGGCTTCAGAAGACTTAATCGGGGTGACGTGGGAATTCAGTAGGGCTTCAGAAGACGTAATCGGGGTGACGTGGGAATTAATTAGGGCTTCAGAAGACTTAATCGGGGTGACGTGGGAATTCAGTAGGGCTTCAGAAGACGTGATCGGGGTGACGTGGGAATTCAGTAGGGCATCAGGAGACGTGATCGGGGTGACGTGGGAATTCAGTAGGGCTTCAGAAGACGTGATCGGGGTGACGTGGGAATTCAGTAGGGCATCAGAAGACGTGATCGGGGTGACGTGGGAATTCAGTAGGGCATCAGAAGACGTGATCGGGGTGACGTGGGAATTCAGTAGGGCTTCAGAAGACGTGATCGGGGTGACGTGGGAATTAATTAGGGCTTCAGAAGACTTAATCGGGGTGACGTGGGAATTCAGTAGGGCATCAGAAGATGTGATCGGGGTGACGTTGGAATTTAGTAGCACTTCAGAAGGCGTGATCGGGGTGACGCGGAAATTTAGTAGGGCTTCAGAAGACGTGATCGGGGTGACGTGGGAATTCAGTAGGGCATCAGAAGACGTGATCGGGGTGACGTGGGAATTCAGTAGGGCTTCAGAAGACTTAATCGGGGTGACGTGGGAATTCAGTAGGGCATCAGAAGACGTGATCGGGGTGACGTGGGAATTAATTAGGGCTTCAGAAGACTTAATCGGGGTGACGTGGGAATTCAGTAGGGCTTCAGAAGACGTGATCGGGGTGACGTGGGAATTCAGTAGGGCATCAGGAGACGTGATCGGGGTGACGTGGGAATTAATTAGGGCTTCAGAAGACGTCTTCGGGGTGACGTGGGAATTCAGTAGGGCTTCAGAAGACGTGATCGGGGTGACGTGGGAATTCAGTAGGGCATCAGAAGACGTGATCGGGGTGACGTGGGAATTAATTAGGGCTTCAGAAGACGTGATCGGGGTGACGTGGGAATTCAGTAGGGCATCAGAAGACGTGATCGGGGTGACGTGGGAATTCAGTAGGGCATCAGAAGACGTGATCGGGGTGACGTGGGAATTAATTAGGGCTCCAGAAGACTTAATCGGGGTGACGTGGGAATTCAGTAGGGCTTCAGAAGACGTAATCGGGGTGACGTGGGAATTAATTAGGGCTTCAGAAGACTTAATCGGGGTGACGTGGGAATTCAGTAGGGCTTCAGAAGACGGGATCGGGGTGACGTGGGAATTAATTAGGGCTTCAGAAGGCGTCTTCAGGGTGACGTGGGAATTCAGTAGGGCTTCAGAAGACTTAATCGGGGTGACGTGGGAATTCAGTAGGGCATCAGAAGACGTGATCGGGGTGACGTGGGAATTAATTAGGGCTTCAGAAGACTTAATCGGGGTGACGTGGGAATTCAGTAGGGCATCAGAAGACGTGATCGGGGTGACGTGGGAATTAATTAGGGCTTCAGAAGACTTAATCGGGGTGACGTGGGAATTCAGTAGGGATCAGAAGACGTGATCGGGGTGACGTGGGAATTCAGTAGGGCATCAGAAGACGGGATCGGGGTGACGTGGGAATTCAGTAGGGCTTCAGAAGACGTGATCGGGGTGACGTGGGAATTCAGTCGAGCTTCAGAAGACGTGATCGGGGTGTCGTTGGAATTCAGAAGGGTTTCAGAAGACGTGATCGGGGTGACGTGGGAATTCAGTAGGGCTTTAAAAGACGTGATGGGGGTGACGTGGAAATTTAGGATTGTTTCAGAAGGCGTGATCGGGGTTACCTGGGAATTCAGTAGAGCTTCAGAAGACGTGATCGGGGTGACTTGGGAATTGAGTAGGGCTTCAGAAGACGTGATCGGGGTGGCGGGGGAATTCAGTTGGGCTCCAGAAGTCGTGATCGGGGTGACGTGGGAATTCAGTAGGGCTTCAGAAGACATGATCGGGGAGACGTGGGAATTCAGTAGGACTTCAGAAGACGTGATCGGGGTGCCGTGGGAATTCAATAGGGCATCAGAAGACGTGATCGAGGTGACGTGCGAAATCAGTAGGGCTTCAGAAGACGTCATCGAGGTGACGTGGGAATTTAGTAGGGCTTCAGAAGACGTGATCGGGGTGACGTGGGAATTAAATAGGGCTTCAGAAGACGTGATCGGGGTGAAGTGGCTATTCTGAGGGCTTTAAAAGACGTGATGGGGGTGACGTGGAAATTTAGGATTGTTTCAGAAGGCGTGATCGGGGTGACCTGGGAATTCAGTAGAGCTTCAGAAGACGTGATCGGGGTGACTTGGGCATTCATGGGGGCTTCAGGAGGCGTGCTCGAGGTGTCGTTGGAATTCAGAAGGGTTTCAGAAGACGTGATCGGGGTGACGTGGGAATTCAGTAGGGCTTCAGAAGACTTAATCGGGGTGACGTGGGAATTCAGTAGGGCTTCAGAAGACGTGATCGGGGTGACGTGGGAATTCAGTAGGGCTTCAGAAGACGTGATCGGGGTGACGTGGGAATTCAGTAGGGCATCAGGAGACGTGATCGGGGTGACGTGGGAATTAATTAGGGCTTCAGAAGACTTAATCGGGGTGACGTGGGAATTCAGTAGGGCTTCAGAAGACGTGATCGGGGTGACGTGGGAATTCAGTAGGGCATCAGAAGGCGAGATATTGGTGACGTGGGAATTAATTAGGGCTTCAGAAGACTTAATCGGGGTGACGTGGGAATTCAGTAGGTTTCAGAAGACGTGATCGGGGTGACGTGGGAATTCAGTAGGGCTTCGGAAGACGTGATCGGGGTGACGTGGGAATTAATTAGGGCTTCAGAAGACGTGATCGGGGTGACGTGGGAATTCGGTAGGGCTTCAGAAGGCGTGATCGGGGTGACGTGGAAATTTAGTAGGGCTTCAGAAAACGTGATCGGGGTGACGTGGGAATTCAGTAGGGCATCAGAAGACGGGATCGGGGTGACGCGGAAATTTAGTAGGGCTTCAGAATACGTGATCGGGGTGGCGTGGGAATTCAGTAGGGCATCAGAAAACGTCTTCGGGGTGACGTGGGAATTAATTAGGGCTTCAGAAGACGTGATCGGGGTGACGTGGAAATTTAGTAGGGATCAGAAGACGTGATCGGTGTGACGCGGAAATTCGGTAGGGCTTCAGAAGACGTGATCGGGGTGACGTGGAAATTTAGTAGGGCTTCAGAAAACGTGATCGGGGTGACGTGGGAATTCAGTAGGGCTTCAGAAAACGTGATCGGGGTGACGTGGAAATTCAGTAGGGATCAGAAGACGTGATCGGGGTGACGTGGGAATTAATTAGGGCTTCAGAAGACTTAATCGGGGTGACGTGGGAATTTAGTAGGGCTTCAGAATACGTGATCGGGGTGACGTGGGAATTCAGTAGGGCATCAGAAAACGTAATCGGGGTGACGTGGGAATTAATTAGGGCTTCAGAAGACTTAATCGGGGTGACGTGGGAATTAAGTAGGTTTCAGAAGACGTGATCGGGGTGACGTGGGAATTCATTAGGGCATCAGGAGACGCGATCGGGGTGACGTGGGATTTCATTAGGGCTTCAGAAGACGTGACCGAGGTGACGTGGGAACACAGTAGGGCTTCAGAAGACGTGATCGGGGCGCCGTGGGAATTAGGTAGGGCATCAGAAGATGTGATCGGGGTGACGTTGGAATTTAGTAGTATTTCAGAAGAAGTGATCGGGGTGACGTGGTAATTCAGTAGGGCTTCAGAAGACGTGATCGGAAGGACGTGTGAATTCAGTAGGGCATCAGAAGATGTGATCGGGGTGACGTGGAAATTTAGTAGGGCTTCCGAAGACGTGATCGGGGTGACGTGGAAATTTAGTAGGGCTTCAGAAGACGTCTTCGGGGTGACGTGGGAATTCAGTAGGGCATCAGAAGACGTGATCGGGGTGACGTGGGAATTATTAAGGGCTCCAGAAGACTTAATCGGGGTGACGTGGGAATTCAGTAGGGCTTCAGAAGACTTAATCGGGGTGACGTGGAAATTTAGTAGGGCTTCAGAAGACTTAATCGGGGTGACGTGGGAATTCAGTAGGGCATCAGGAGACTTAATCGGGGTGACGTGGGAATTCAGTAGGGCATCAGGAGACTTAATCGGGGTGACGTGGGAATTCAGTAGGGCTTCAGAAGACGTGATCGGGGTGACGTGGGAAATCAGTAGGGCTTCAGAAGACGTAATCGGGGTGACGTGGGAATTAATTAGGGCTTCAGAAGACTTAATCGGGGTGACGTGGGAATTCAGTAGGGCTTCAGAAGACGTGATCGTGGTGACGTGGGAATTCAGTAGGGCATCAGAAGACGTGATCGGGGTGACATGGGAATTCAGTAGGGCTTCAGAAGACTTAATCGGGGTGACATGGGAATTCAGTAGGGCTTCAGAAGACTTAATCGGGGTGACGTGGGAATTCAGTAGGGCTTCAGAATACGTGATCGGGGTGACGTGGGAATTCAGTAGGGCATCTGAAGACGTGATCGGGGTGACGTGGGAATTTAGTAGGGCTTCAGAATACGTGATCGGGGTGACGTGGGAATTCAGTAGGGCATCAGAAGACGTGATCGGGGTGACGTGGGAATTAATTAGGGCTCCAGAAGACTTAATCGGGGTGACGTGGGAATTCAGTAGGGCATCAGAAGACGTAATCGGGGTGACATGGGAATTCAGTAGGGCTTCAGAAGACGTCTTCGGGGTGACGTGGGAATTCAGTAGGGCATCAGAAGACGTGATCGGGGTGACGTGGGAATTCAGTAGGGCATCAGAAGACGTGATCGGGGTGACGTGGGAATTCAGTAGGGCATCAGAAGACGTGATCGGGGTGACATGGGAATTCAGTAGGGCTTCAGAAGACTTAATCGGGGTGACGTGGGAATTCAGTAGGGCATCAGAAGACGTGATCGGGGTGACATGGGAATTCAGTAGGGCTTCAGAATACGTGATCGGAGTGACGTGGGAATTCAGTAGGGCATCAGAATACGTGATCGGAGTGACGTGGGAATTCGGTAGGGCTTCAGAAGACGTGGTCGGGGTAACGTGGGAATTCAATAGGGCATCAGAAGACGTGATCGGGATGACGTTGGAATTAATTAGGGCTTCAGAAGACTTAATCGGGGTGACGTGGGAAATAATTAGGGCTTCAGAAGACGTGATCGTGGTGACGTGGAAATTCAGTAGGGCATCAGGAGACGTGATCAGGGTGACGTGGGAATTAATTAGGGCTTCAGAAGACGTGATCGGGGTGATGTGGGAATTTAGTAGGGCTTCAGAATACGTGATCGGGGTGACGTGGGAATTCAGTAGGGCTTCAGAAGACGTGATCGGGGTGACGTGGGAATTCAGTAGCACTTCAGAAGGCGTGATCGGGGTGACGTGGGAATTCAGTAAGGCATCAGAAGACGTGATCGGGGTGACGTGGGAATTCAGTAGGGCTTCAGAAGACGTCTTCGGGGTGACGTGGGAATTCAGTAGGGCATCAGAAGACGTGATCGGGGTGACGTGGGAAGTAAGTAGGGCCTCAGAACACGTCATCGGGGTGACCAGGGAAGTCAAGAGGGCATAAGGAGACGTGATCGGCGTGACGTGGGAATTAATTAGGGCTTCAGAAGACTTAATCGGGGTGACGTGGGAATTCAGTAGGGCTTCAGAATACGTGATCGGGGTGACGTGGGAATTCAGTAGGGCTTCAGAAGACGTGATCGGGGTGACGTGGGAATTAATTAGGGCTTCAGAAGACTTAATCGGGGTGACGTGGGAATTCAGTAGGGCTTCAGAATACGTGATCGGGGTGACGTGGGAATTTAGTAGGGCATCTGAAGACGTGATCGGGGTGACGTGGGAATTATTTAGGGCTCCAGAAGACTTAATCGGGGTGACGTGGGAATTTAGTAGGGCTTCAGAAAACGTGGTCGGGGTGCCGTGGAAATTCGGTAGGGCTTCAGAAGACGTGATCGGGGTGACCTTGGAATTTAGTAGCACTTCAGAAGGCGTGATCGGGGTGACGTGGGAATTAATTAGGGCTTCAGAAGACTTAATCGGGGTGACGTGGGAATTCAGTAGGGCATCAGAAGACGTGATCGGGGTGACGTGGGAATTCAGTAGGGCTTCAGAAGACGTCTTCGGGGTGACGTGGGAATTCAGTAGGGCATCAGAAGACGTGATCGGGGTGACGTGGAAATTCAGTAGGGCATCAGAAGGCGTGATCGGGGTGACGCGGAAATTTTGTAGGGCTTCAGAAGACGTGATGGGGGTGCCGTGGGAATTCCGTAGCGCTTCAGAAGACGTGATCGGGGTGACGTGGGAATTCAGTAGGGCTTCAGAAGACTTAATCGGGGTGACGTGGGAATTCAGTAGGGCATCAGAAGACGTAATCGGGGTGACGTGGGAATTAATTAGGGCTTCAGAAGACTTAATCGGGGTGACGTGGGAATTCAGTAGGTTTCAGAAGACGTGATCGGGGTGACGTGGGAATTCAGTAGGGCTTCAGAAGACGTGATCGGGGTGACGTGGGAATTCAGTAGGGCATCAGAAGACGTGATCAAGGTGACGTGGGAATTAATTAGAGCTTCAGAAGACGTGATCGGGGTGACGTGGAAATTTAGTAGGGCTTCAGAATACGCGATCGGGGTGACGTGGGAATTAATTAGGGCTTCAGAAGACGTCTTCGGGGTGACGTGGGAATTCAGTAGGGCTTCGGAAGACGTGATCGGGGTGACGTGGGAATTCAGTAGGGATCAGAAGACGTGATCGGGGTGACGTGGGAATTCGGTAGGGCTTCAGAAGACGTGATCGGGGTGACGTGGGAATTCAGTAGGGCTTCAGAAGACGTGATCGGGGTGACGTGGGAATTAATTAGGGCTTCAGAAGACGTCTTCGGGGTGACGTGGGAATTCAGTAGGGCTTCAGAAGACGTAATCGGGGTGACGTGGGAATTAATTAGGGCTTCAGAAGACTTAATCGGGGTGACGTGGGAATTTAGTAGCACTTCAGAAGACGTGATCGGGGTGACGTGGGAATTCAGTAGGGCTTCAGAAGACGTCTTCGGGGTGACGTGGGAATTCAGTAGGGCTTCAGAAGACGTGATCGGGGTGACGAGGGAATTCAGTAGGGCTTCAGAAGACGTCTTTGGGGTGACGTGGGAATTCAGTAGGGCTTCAGAAGACGTCTTCGGGGTGACGTGGGAATTCAGTAGGGCTTCAGAAGAGGTGATCGGGGTGACGTGGAAATTTAGTAGGGCTTCAGAATACGTGATCGGGGTGACGTGGGAATTCAGTAGGGCTTCAGAAGACTTAATCGGGGTGACGTGGGAATTCAGTAGGGCATCAGAAGACGTGATCGGGGTGACGTGGGAATTAATTAGGGCTTCAGAAGACGTGATCGGGGTGACGTGGGAATTCAGTAGGGCTTCAGAAGACGTAATCGGGGTGACGTGGGAATTCAGTAGGGCTTCAGAAGACGTGATCGGGGTGACGTGGAAATTTAGTAGGGCTTCAGAAGACGTGATCGGGGTGACGTGGGAATTCAGTAGGGCTTCAGAAGACGTGATCGGGGTGACGTGGGAATTCAGTAGGGCTTAAGAAGACGTGATCGGGGTGACGTGGGAATTCAGTAGGGCATCAGAAGACGTGATCGGGGTGACGTGGGAATTCAGTAGGGCTTCAGAAGCCTTGATCGGGGTGACGTGGGAATTCAGTAGGGCTTAAGAAGACGTGATCGGGGTGACGTGGGAATTCAGTAGGGCATCAGGAGACGTGATCGGGGTGACGTGGGAATTAATTAGGGCTTCAGAAGACTTAATCGGGGTGACGTGGGAATTCAGTAGGGCTTCAGAAGACGTGATCGGGGTGACGTGGGAATTCAGTAGGGCTTCAGAAGATTTATTCGGGGTGACGTGGGAATTCAGTAGGGCATCAGAAGGCGAGATATTGGTGACGTGGAAATTTATTAGGGCTTCAGAAGACTTAATCGGGGTGACGTGGGAATTCAGTAGGGCTTCAGAAGGCGTGATCGGGGTGACGTGGAAATTTAGTAGGTCTTCAGAAAACGTGGTCGGGGTGCCGGGGAAATTTGGTAGGGCATCAGAAGATGTGATCGGGGTGACGTTGGAATTTAGTAGCGCATCAGAAGGCGTGATCGGGGTGACGTCCGAATTCATTAGGGCATCAGAAGATGTGATCGGGGTGCCGTGGGAATTCAGTAGGGCATCAGAAGGCATGATCGGGGTGACGTAGAAATTCAGTAGGGCTTCAGAAGACGTGATCGGGGTGACGTGGGAATTCAGTAGGACTTCGGAAGATGTGATCGGGGCGATGTGGGAGTTCAGTAGGGCTTCAGAAGACGTGATCCGGGTGACGTGGGAATCCAGTAGGGCTTCAGAAGACGTGATCGGGGTGACGTGGGAATTCAGTAGGGCTTCAGAAGACGTGATCGGGGAGACGTGGGAATTCGGTAGGGCTTCAGAAGACGTGATCGAGGAGACGTGGGAATTCAGTAGGGCTTCAGAAGACGTGATCGGTGTGACGTGGGAATTCAGTAGGGCTTCAGAAGACGTGATCGGGGTGACGTGGGAATTCAGTAGGGCATCAGAAGACGTGATCGGGGTGACGTGGGAATTCAGTAGGGCATCAGAAGGCGTGATCGGGGTGACGCGGAAATTTTGTAGGGCTTCAGAATACGTGATCGGAGTGACGTGGGAATTCAGTAGGGCATCAGAAGACGTGATCGGGGTGACGTGGGAATTATTTAGGGCACCAGAAGACTTAATCGGGGTGACGTGGGAATTCAGTAGGGCTTCAGAAAACGTGATCGGGGTGCCGTGGAAATTCGGTAGCACTTCAGAAGACGTGATCGGGGTGACGTGGAATTCAGTAGGGCATCAGAAGGCGTGATCGGGGTGACGCGGAAATTTTGTAGGGCTTCAGAATACGTAATCGGGGTGACGTGGGAATTAATTAGGGCTTCAGAAGACTTAATCGGGGTGACGTGGGAATTCAGTAGGGCTTCAGAAGACTTAATCGGGGTGACGTGGAAATTCAGTAGGGCATCAGAAGACGTAATCGGGGTGACGTGGGAATTAATTAGGGCTTCAGAAGGCGTGATATTGGTGACGTGGAAATTTAGTAGGGCTTCAGAAGACTTAATCGGGGTGACGTGGGAATTCAGTAGGGCATCAGAAGACGTGATCGGGGTGACGTGGGAATTAATTAGGGCTTCAGAAGGCGTGATATTGGTGACGTGGAAATTTAGTAGGGCTTCAGAATACGTGATCGGTGTGACGTGGGAATTCAGTAGGGCTCCAGAAGACTTAATCGGGGTGACGTGGGAATTCAGTAGGGCTTCAGAAGACTTAATCGGGGTGACGTGGGAATTCAGTAGGGCATCAGAAGACGTAATCGGGGTGACGTGGGAATTCAGTAGGGCTTCAGAAGACGTGATCGGGGTGACGTGGGAATTAATTAGGGCTTCAGAAGACGTCTTCGGGGTGACGTGGGAATTAATTAGGGCTTCAGAAGACTTAATCGGGGTGACGTGGAAATTTAGTAGGTCTTCAGAAATGTGGTCGGGGTGCCGTGGAAATTCGGTAGGGCTTCAGAAGACGTGGTCGGGGTAACGTGGGAATTCAATAGGGCATCAGAAGACGTGATCGGGATGACGTGGGAATTAAGACGTGATCGGGGTGACGTGGGAATTTAGTAGCACTTCAGAAGGCGTGATCGGGGTGACGCGGAAATTCTGTAGGGCATCAGAAGACGTGATCGGGGTGGCGTGGGAATTCAGTAGGGCATCAGAAGACGTGATCGGGGTGACGTGGGAATCCAGTAGGGCTTCAGAAGACGTGTTCGGGGTGACGTGGGAATTCAGTAGGGCTTCAGAAGACGTGATCGGGGTGACGTGGGAATTCAGTAGGGCTTCAGAAGACGTGATCGGGGTGACGTGGGAAATCAGTAGGGCTTCAGAAGACGTGATCGGGGTGACGTGGGAATTCAGTAGGGCTTCAGAAGACGTGATCGGGGTGACGTGGGAATTCAGTAGGGCTTCAGAAGACGTGATCGGGGTGACATGGGAATTCAGTAGGGCTTCAGAAGACGTGATCGTGGTGACGTGGGAATTCAGTAGGGCATCAGAAGACGTGATCGGGGTGACATGGGAATTCAGTAGGGCTTCAGAAGACTTAATCGGGGTGACGTGGGAATTCAGTAGGGCTTCAGAAGACGTGATCGGGGTGACGTGGGAAATCAGTAGGGCTTCAGAACACGTAATCGGGGTGACGTGGGAATTCAGTAGGGCATCAGAAGACGTGATCGGGGTGACGTGGGAATTCAGTAGGGCTTCAGAAGACGTGATCGGGGTGACGTGGGAATTCAGTAGGGCTTCAGAAGACGTGATCGGGGTGACGTGGGAATTCAGTAGGGCTTCAGAAGACGTGATCGGGGTGACGTGGGAATTCAGTAGGGCATCAGAAGACGTGAGCGGCGTGCCGTGGGAATTAATTAGGGCTTCAGAACACTTAATCGGGGTGACGTGGGAATTCAGTAGGGCTTCAGAATCCGTGATCGGGGTGACGTGGGAATTCAGTAGGGCATCTGAAGACGTGATCGGGGTGACGTGGGAATTAATTAGGGCTTCAGAAGACGTGATCGGGGTGACGTGGGAATTCAGTAGGTTTCAGAAGACGTGATCGGGGTGACGTGGGAATTCAGTAGGGCATCAGAAGACGTGATCGGGGTGACGTAGGAATTCAGTAGGGCTTCAGAAGACGTGATCGGGGTGACGTGGGAATTCAGTAGGGCTTCAGAAGACGTGATCGGGGTGACGTGGGAATTTAGTAGGGCATCAGAAGACGTGATCGGGGTGGCGTGGAAATTCAGCAGGACTTCAGAAGACGTGGTGGGGGTGCCGTGGGAATTCAGTAGGGCTTCAGAAGACGTGATCGGGGTGACGTGGGAATTCAGTAGGGCATCAGGAGACGTGATATTGGTGACGTGGAAATTTAGTAGGGCTTCAGAAGATGTGATCGGGGTGACGTGGGAATTCAGTAGGGCTTCAGAAGACATGATCGGGGTGACGTGGGAATTCAGTAGGACTTCAGAAAACGTGATTGATCGGGGTGACGTGGGAACTCAGTAGGGCTCCAGAAGACATGATCGGGGTGACGTGGGAATTCAGTAGGGCTTCAGGAGACGTGATCGGGGTGACGTGGGAATTCAGTAGGACTTCAGAAGACGTGATGGGGGTGCCGTGGGAATTCAGTAGGGCTTCAGAAGACGTGATCGGGGGGACGTGGGAAGTCAGGAGGGCTTCAGGAGACGTCTGCGGGTGACGTGGGAATTGAGTAGGGCTTCAGAAGTCGCGATCGGGGTGACGTGGGAATTCAGTAGGACTTCAGAAGACGTGATGGGGGTGACGTGGGAATTATTTAGGGCTTTAGAAGACGTCTTCGGGGTGACGTGGGAATTAATTAGGGCTTTAGAAGACGTCTTTGGGGTGACGTGGGAATTATTTAGGGCTTTAGAAGACGTCTTCGGGGTGACGTGGGGATTCAGTAGGGCTTCAGAAGACGTGATCGGGGTGACGTGGGAATTCAGTAGGGCTTCAGAAGACGTGATCGGGGTGACGTGGGAATTCAGTAGGGCTTCAGAAGACGTGATCGGGGTGACGTGGGAATTCAGTAGGGCTTCAGAAGACGTGATCGGGGTGCCGTGGGAATTCAGTAGGGCTTCAGAAGACGTGATCGGGGTGCCGTGGGAATTCAGTAGGGCTTCAGAAGACGTGATCGGGGTGTCGTGGGAATTCAGTAGGGCTTCAGAAGACGTGATCGGGGTGACGTGGGAATTCATTAGGGCATCAGAAGATGTGATCGAGGTGCCGTGGGAATTCAGTAGGACTTCAGAAGACGTGATCGGGGTGACGTGGGAATTCATTAGGGCATCAGAAGATGTGATCGGGGTGCCGTGAGAATTCAGTAGGGCTTCAGAAGACGTGATCGGGGTGCCGTGGGAATTCAGTAGGGCTTCAGAAAACGTGATCGGGGTGCCGTGGAAATTCGGCAGCACTTCAGAAGGCGTGATCGGGGTGACGTGGAAATTTAGTAGGGCTTCAGAAGACGTGATCGGGGTGACGTGGGAATTCAGTAGGGCATCAGAAGACGTGATCGGGGTGACGTGGAAATTTAGTTGGGCTTCAGAAGACGTGATCGGGGTGACGTGGGAATTAATTAGGGCTTCAGAAGACGTAATCGGGGAGACGTGGGAATTCAGTGGGGCTTCAGAAGACGTGATCGGGGTGACGTGGGAATTCAGTAGGGCTCCCGAAGACGTGATCGGGGTGACGTGGAAATTCAGTAGGGCATCAGAAGACGTGATTGGGGTGACGTGGAAATTTAGTACGGCTTCAGAAGACGTGATCGGGTGACGTGGGAATTATTTAGGGCTCCAGAAGACTTAATCGGGGTGACGTGGGAATTCAGTAGGGCATCAGAAGACGTGATTGGGGTGACGTGGGAATTATTTAGGGCTCCAGAAGACTTAATCGGGGTGACGTGGGAATTAATTAGGGCTTCAGAAGACGTCTTCGGGGTGACGTGGGGATGCAGTAGGGCTTCAGAAGACGTCTTCGGGGTGACGTGGGGATGCAGTAGGGCTTCAGAAGACGTCTTCGGGGTGACGTGGGAATTAATTAGGGCTCCAGAAGACTTAATCGGGGTGACGTGGGAATTCAGTAGGGCATCAGAAGACGTGATTGGGGTGACGTGGGAATTCAGTAGGGCTTCAGAAGACGTGATCGGGGAGACGTGGGAATTCAGTAGGACTTCAGAAGACGTCATCGGGGTGACGTGGGAATTCAGTAGGGCTTCAGAAGACGTGATCGGGGTGCCGTGGAAATTCAGTAGGGCTTCAGAAGACGTGATCGGGGTGCCGTGGGAATTCAGTAGGACATCAGAAGATGTGATCGGGGTGACGTGGGAATTAATTAGGGCTTCAGAAGACGTCTTAGGGGTGACGTGGGAATTCAGTAGGGCATCAGAAGACGTGATCGGGGTGACGCGGAAATTTTGTAGGGCTTCAGAATACGTGTTCGGAGGGACGCGGGGATTCAGGAGGGCTTCAGAAGACGTGATCGGGGTGACGTGGAAATTTAGTAGGGCTTCAGAAGACGTGATCGGGGTGACGTGGGAATTCAGTAGGACTTCAGAAGACGTGATGGGGGTGCCGTGGGAATTCAGTAGGGCATCAGAAGGCGTGATCGGGGTGACGTGGGAACTCAGTAGGACTTCAGAAGACGCCATCGTGTGACGTGGAAATTCAGTAGGGCTTCAGAAGACGTGATCGGGGTGCCATGGGAATTTAGTAGGGCTTCAGAAGACGTGATCGGGGTGACGTGGGAATTCAGTAGGACTTCAGAAGACGTGATCGGGGTGACGTGGGAATTCAGTAGGGCATCAGAAGACGTGATCGGGGTGACGCGGAAATTTTGTAGGGCTTCAGAATACGTGATCGGAGTGACGTGGGAATTCAGTAGGGCATCATAAGACGTGATCGGGGTGACGTGGGAATTCAGTAGGGCATGAGAAGGCGGGATCGGGGGGACGAGGGAATTAATTAGGGCTTCAGAAGACTTAATCGGGGTGACGTGGGAAATAATTAGGGCTTCACAAGACGTCTTCGGGGTGACGTGGGGATTCAGTAGGGCATCAGAAGACGTGATCGGGGTGACGTGGGAATTCCGTAGGCCTTCAGAACACGTGATCGGGGTGTCGTGGGAATCCAGTAGGACTTC
Organism: Aplectana chamaeleonis; assembly: GCA_029168955.1. Lineage (NCBI taxonomy): Eukaryota > Metazoa > Nematoda > Chromadorea > Rhabditida > Cosmocercidae > Aplectana > Aplectana chamaeleonis. The sequence continues at coordinate 30,750 of JAPDOI010000464.1, forward strand.
AGAAGACGTGATCGGGGTCACGTGGGAATTCAGTAGGGCATCAGAAGACGTGATCGGGGTGACGTGGGAATTCAGTAGGGCTTCAGAAGACGTGATCGGGGTGACGTGGGAATTCAGTAGGGCTTCAGAAGACGTGATCGGGGTGACGTGGGAATTCAGTAGGGCATCAGAAGACGTGATCGGGGTGACGTGGGAATTAATTAGGGCTTCAGAAGATGTGATAGGGGTGCCGTGGGAATTCAGTAGGGCTTCAGAAGATGTGATCGGGCTGCCGTGAGAATTCAGTAGGGGATCAGAAGACGTGATCGGGGTGACGTGGGAATTTAGTAGGGCTTCAGAAGACGTGATCGGGGTGACATGTTAATTCAGTAGGGCTTCAGAAGACGTGATCGAAGTGACGTGGGAATTCAGTAGGGCTTCAGAAGACGTGATCGGGGTGACGTGGGAATTCAGTAGGGCTTCAGAAGACGTGATCGGGGTGACGTGGGAATTCAGTAGGGCTTTAGAAGACGTGATGGAAGTGATGTGGGAATTCAGTAGGGCTTCAGAAGACGTGATCAGGGTGGACATGTTAATGCAGTAGGGCTTCAGGAGACGTGATCGGGGTGACGTGGGAATTCAGTAGGGCTTCAGAAGACTTGATCGGGGTGACGTGGGAATTCAGTAGGGCTTCAGAAGACGTGATCGGGGTGATGTGGGAATTCAGTAGGGCTTCAGAAGACTTAATCGGGGTGACGTGGGAATTCAGTAGGGCTTCAGAAGACGTGATCGGGGTGACGTGGGAAATCAGTAGGGCTTCAGAAGACGTAATCGGGGTGACGTGGGAATTAATTAGGGCTTCAGAAGACGTCTTCGGGGTGACGTGGGAATTCAGTAGGGCTCCAGAAGACTTAATCGGGGTGACGTGGGAATTAATTAGGGCTTCAGAAGACTTAATCGGGGTGACGTGGGAATTCAGTAGGGATCAGAAGACGTGATCGGGGTGACGTGGGAATTAATTAGGGCTTCAGAAGACGTCTTCGGGGTGACGTGGGAATTCAGTAGGGCTCCAGAAGACTTAATCGGGGTGACGTGGGAATTCAGTAGGGCATCAGGAGACGTGATCGGGGTGACGTGGAAATTTAGTAGGGCTTCAGAATACGCGATCGGGGTGACGTGGGAATTCAGCAGGGCATCAGAAGACGTGATCGGGGTGACGTGGGGATGCAGGAGGGCTTCAGAAGACGTGATCGGGGTGGCGTGGGAATTCAGTAGGGCTTCAGAAGACGTGATCGGGGTGACGTGGGAATTCAGTAGGGCTTCAGAAGACGTGATCGGGGTGACGTGGGAATTCAGTAGGGCTTCAGAATACGTGATCGGGGTGACGTGGGAATTCAGTAGGGCTTCAGAAGACGTGATCGGGGTGACGTGGGAATTCAGTAGGGCATCAGAAGACGTGATCGGGGTGACGTGGGAATTCAGTAGCGCATCAGAAGACGTGATCGGGGTGACGTGGGAATTCAGTAGGGCTTCAGAAGACGTGATCGGGGTGACGTGGGAATTCAGTAGGGCATCAGAAGACGTCTTCGGGGTGACGTTGGAATTCAGTAGGACTTCAGGAGACGTGATCGGGGTGACGTGGAAATTTAGTAGGGATCAGAAGACGTGGTCGGGGTGCCGTGGAAATTCGGTAGGGCTTCAGAAGACTTAATCGGGGTGACGTGGGAATTCAGTAGGGCATCAGAAGACGTGATCGGGGTGACGTGGGAATTAATTAGGGCTTCAGAAGGCGTGATATTGGTGACGTGGAAATTTAGTAGGGCTTCAGAATACGTGATCGGTGTGACGTGGGAATTCAGTAGGGCTTCAGAATACGTGATCGGTGTGACGTGGGAATTCAGTAGGGCTCCAGAAGACTTAATCGGGGTGACGTGGGAATTCAGTAGGGCTTCAGAAGACTTAATCGGGGTGACGTGGGAATTCAGTAGGGCATCAGAAGACGTAATCGGGGTGACGTGGGAATTAATTAGGGCTTCAGAAGACTTAATCGGGGTGACGTGGGAATTCAGTAGGTTTCAGAAGACGTGATCGGGGTGACGTGGGAATTCAGTAGGGCATCAGGAGACGTGATCGGGGTGACGTGGGAATTAATTAGGGCTTCAGAAGACGTGATCGGGGTGACGTGGGAATTCAGTAGGGCATCAGAAGACGTGATCGGGGTGACGTGGGAATTCAGTAGGGCATCAGAAGACGTGATCGGGGTGACGTGGGAATTCAGTAGGGCATCAGGAGACGTGATCGGGGTGACGTGGGAATTCAGTAGGGCTTCAGAAGACGTGATCGGGGTGGCGTGGGAATTCAGTAGGTTTCAGAAGACGTGATCGGGGTGACGTGGGAATTCAGTAGGGCATCAGAAGACGTGAGCGGGGTGACGTGGGAATTTAGTAGGGCTTCAGAAGACGTGATCGGAAGGACGTGTGAGTTCAGTAGGGCATCAGAAGATGTGATCGGGGTGACGTGGAAATTTAGGAGGGGTTCCGAAGACGTGATCGGGGCGCCGTGGGAATTCAGTAGGGCTTCAGAAGACGTGATCGGGGTGACGTGGGAATTCAGTAGGGCTTCAGAAGACGTGATCGGGGTGACGTGGGAATTCAGTAGGGCTTCAGAAGACGTGATCGGGGTGACGTGGGAATTCAGTAGGGCTTTAGAAGACGTCTTCGGGGTGACGTGGGAATTCAGTAGGGCTTCAGAAGACGTGATCGGGGTGACGTGGGAATTCAGTAGGACTTCAGAAGACGTGATCGGGGTGACGTGGGAATTCAGTAGGGCATCAGAAGACGTGATCGGGGTGACATGGGAATTCAGTAGGGCTTCAGAAGACTTAATCGGGGTGACGTGGGAATTCAGTAGGGCATCAGAAGACGTGATCGGGGTGACATGGGAATTCAGTAGGGCTTCAGAAGACTTAATCGGGGTGACGTGGGAATTCAGTAGGGCATCAGAAGACGTGATCGGGGTGACGTGGGAATTAATTAGGGCTTCAGAAGACGTGATCGGGGTGACATGGGAATTCAGTAGGGCTTCAGAATACGTGATCGGAGTGACGTGGGAATTCAGTAGGGCATCAGAAGACGTGATCGGGGTGACATGGGAATTCAGTAGGGCTTCAGAAGACTTAATCGGGGTGACGTGGGAATTCAGTAGGGCATCAGAAGACGTAATCGGGGTGACGTGGGAATTAATTAGGGCTTCAGAAGACTTAATCGGGGTGACGTGGGAATTCAGTAGGTTTCAGAAGACGTGATCGGGGTGACGTGGGAATTCAGTAGGGCATCAGGAGACGTGATCGGGGTGACGTGGGAATTAATTAGGGCTTCAGAAGACGTGATCGGGGTGACGTGGGAATTTAGTAGCACTTCAGAAGGCGTGATCGGGGTGACGCGGAAATTTTGTAGGGCTTCAGAATACGTGATCGGGGTGACGTGGGAATTCAGTAGGGCTTCAGAAGACGTGATCGGGGTGACGTGGGAATTCAGTAGGGCATCAGAAGACGTGATCGGGGTGACGTGGGAATTCAGTAGCGCATCAGAAGGCGTGATCGGGGTGACGTGGAAATTTAGTAGGTCTTCAGAAAACGTGGTCGGGGTGCCGTGGAAATTCGGTAGGGCTTCAGAAGACGTGATCGGGGTGACGTGGGAATTCAGTAGGGCATCAGAAGACGTGATCGGGGTGACGTGGGAATTAATTAGGGCTTCAGAAGACTTAATCGGGGTGACGTGGGAATTCAGTAGGGCTTCAGAAGACGTGATCGGGGTGACGTGGGAATTCAGTAGGGCATCAGAAGACGTGATCGGGGTGACGTGGGAATTCAGTAGGGCATTAGGAGACGTGATCGGGTGACGTGTGATTAATTAGGGCTTCAGAATACGTGATCGGGGTGACGTGGGAATTCAGTAGGGCTTCAGAATACGCGATCGGGGTGACGTGGAAATTTAGTAGGGCTTCAGAAGACGTGATCGGGGTGACGTGGGAATTCAGTAGGGCATCAGAAGACCTGTTCGGGGTGACGTGGGAATTCAGTAGGGCTCCAGAAGACTTAATCGGGGTGACGTGGGAATTCAGTAGGGCTTCAGAAGACGTGATCGGGGTGACGTGGGAATTAATTAGGGCTTCACAAGACTTAATCGGGGTGACGTGGGAATTCAGTAGGGCTTCAGAATACGTGATCGGGGTGACGTGGAAATTCAGTAGGGCTTCAGAAGACGTGATCGGGGTGACGTGGGAATTCAGTAGGGCTTCAGAAGACGTGATCGGGGTGACGTGGGAATTCAGTAGGGCTTCAGAAGACGTGATCGGGGTGACGTGGGAATTCAGTAGGGCTTCAGAAGACGTGATCGGGGTGACGTGGGAATTCAGTAGGGCTTCAGAAGACGTGATCGGGGTGACGTGGGAATTCAGTAGGGCTTCAGAAGGCGTGATCGGGGTGACGTGGGAATTCAGTAGGGCATCAGAAGACGTGATCGGGGTGACGTGGGAATTCAGTAGGGCTTCAGAAGACGGGTTCGGGGTGACGTGGGAATTCAGTAGGGCATCAGAAGACGTGATCGGGGTGACGTTGGAATTCGGTAGCACTTCAGAAGGCGTGATCGGGGTGACGTGGGAATTCAGTAAGGCATCAGAAGACGTGATCGGGGTGACGTGGGAATTCAGTAGGGCTTCAGAAGACGTCTTCGGGGTGACGTGGGAATTCAGTAGGGCATCAGAAGACGTGATCGGGGTGACGTGGAAATTCAGTAGGGCATCAGAAGGCGTGATCGGGGTGACGTGGGAATTCAGTAGGGCATCAGAAGACGTAATCGGGGTGACATGGGAATTCAGTAGGGCTTCAGAAGACTTAATCGGGGTGACGTGGGAATTCAGTAGGGCATCAGAAGACGTGATCGGGGTGACATGGGAATTCAGTAGGGCTTCAGAATACGTGATCGGAGTGACGTGGGAATTCAGTAGGGCATCAGAAGACGTGATCGGGGTGACATGGGAATTCAGTAGGGCTTCAGAAGACTTAATCGGGGTGACGTGGGAATTCAGTAGGGCATCAGAAGACGTGATCGGGGTGACGTGGGAATTAATTAGGGCTTCAGAAGGCGTGATATTGGTGCCGTGGAAATTCGGTAGCACTTCAGAAGACGTGATCGGGGTGACGTGGGAATTCAGTAGGGCATCAGAAGACGTAATCGGGGTGACGTGGGAATTAATTAGGGCTTCAGAAGACTTAATCGGGGTGACGTGGGAATTCAGTAGGGCTTCAGAAGACGTGATCGGGGTGACGTGGGAATTCAGTAGGGCTTCAGAAGACGTGATCGGGGTGACGTGGGAATTCAGTAGGGCTTCAGAAGACGTGATCGGGGTGACGTGGGAATTCAGTAGGGCATCAGAAGACGTGATCGGGGTGACGTGGGAATTCAGTAGCGCATCAGAAGGCGAGATATTGGTGACGTGGAAATTTAGTAGGGCTTCAGAATACGCGATCGGGGTGACGTGGGAATTCAGTAGGGCATCAGAAGACGTGACCGGGGTGACGTGGGAATTCAGTAGGACTTCAGAAGACGTGATGGGGGTGCCGTGGGAATTCAGTAGCGCATCAGAAGGCGTGATATTGGTGACGTGGAAATTAATTAGGGCTTCAGAAGACGTGATCGGGGTGACGTGGGAATTCAGTAGGGCATCAGAAGACGTGATCGGGGTGACGTGGGAATTCAGTAGGGCATCAGAAGACGTAATCGGGGTGACGTGGGAATTTAGTAGGGCTTCAGAAAACGTGGTCGGGGTGCCGTGGAAATTCGGTAGGGCTTCAGAAGACGTGATCGGGGTGACCTTGGAATTTAGTAGGGCATCAGAAGACGTAATCGGGGTGACGTGGGAATTAATTAGGGCTTCAGAAGACTTAATCGGGGTGACGTGGGAATTCAGTAGGTTTCAGAAGACGTGATCGGGGTGACGTGGGAATTTAGTAGCACTTCAGAAGGCGTGATCGGGGTGACGTGGGAATTCAGTAGGGCATCAGGAGACGTGATCGGGGTGACGTGGGAATTAATTAGGGCTTCAGAAGACGTGATCGGGGTGACGTGGGAATTTAGTAGCACTTCAGAAGACGTGATCGGGGTGACGTGGGAATTCAGTAGGGCTTCAGAAGACGTGATCGGGGTGACGTGGGAATTCAGTAGGGCTTCAGAAGACGTGATCGGGGTGACGTGGGAATTCAGTAGGGCTTCAGAAGACGTGATCGGGGTGACGTGGGAATTCAGTAGGGCTTCAGAAGACTTAATCGGGGTGACGTGGGAATTCAGTAGGGCTTCAGAAGACTTAATCGGGGTGACGTGGGAATTCAGTAGGGCATCAGAAGACGTAATCGGGGTGACGTGGGAATTAATTAGGGCTTCAGAAGACGTCTTCGGGGTGACGTGGGAATTCAGTAGGGCTTCAGAAGACGTGATCGGGGTGACGTGGGAATTCAGTAGGGCATCAGAAGACGTGATCGGGGTGACGTGGGAATTCGGTAGGGCTTCAGAAGACGTGATCGGGGTGACGTGGGAATTCAGTAGGGCATCAGAAGACGTGATCGGGGTGACGTGGAAATTTAGTAGGGCTTCAGAATACGTGATCGGGGTGACGTGGAAATTCGGTAGGGCTTCAGAAGACGTGATCGGGGTGACGTGGGAATTCAGTAGGGCATCAGAAGACGTGATCGGGGTGACGTGGGAATTCAGTAGGGCTTCAGAAGACGTGATCGGGGTGACGTGGGAATTCAGTAGGGCTTCAGAAGACTTAATCGGGGTGACGTGGGAATTCAGTAGGGCATCAGGAGATGTGATCGGGGTGACGTGGGAATTAATTAGGGCTTCAGAATACGTGATCGGGGTGACGTGGGAATTCAGTAGGGCTTCAGAAGACGTGATCGGGGTGACGTGGGAATTCAGTAGGGCATCAGAAGACGTGATCGGGGTGACGTGGGAATTCAGTAGCGCATCAGAAGGCGAGATATTGGTGACGTGGAAATTTAGTAGGGCTTCAGAATACGCGATCGGGGTGACGTGGGAATTAATTAGGGCTTCAGAAGACGTCTTCGGGGTGACGTGGGAATTCAGTAGGGCTTCAGAAGACGTGATCGGGGTGACGTGGGAATTCAGTAGGGCTTCAGAAGACGTGATCGGGGTGACGTGGGAATTAATTAGGGCTTCAGAAGACGTCTTCGGGGTGACGTGGGAATTCAGTAGGGCTTCAGAAGACGTGATCGGGGTGACGTGGGAATTCAGTAGGGCATCAGAAGACGTGATCGGGGTGACGTGGGAATTATTAAGGGCTCCAGAAGACTTAATCGGGGTGACGTGGGAATTCAGTAGGGCTTCAGAAGACTTAATCGGGGTGACGGCGGAATTCAGTAGGGCATCAGAAGACGTGATCGGGGTGACGTGGGAATTCAGTAGGGCTTCAGAATACGTGATCGGGGTGACGTGGGAATTCAGTAGGGCATCAGAAGACGTGATCGGGGTGACGTGGGAATTCAGTAGGGCTTCAGAAGACGTGATCGGGGTGACGTGGGAATTCAGTAGGGCATCAGAAGACGTGATCGGGGTGACGTAGGAATTCAGTAGGACTTCAGAAGACGTGATCGGGGTGCCGTGGGAATTCAGTAGCGCATCAGAATACGTGATGGGGGTGACGTGGGAATTAATTAGGGCTTCAGAAGACGTCTTCGGGGTGACGTGGGAATTAATTAGGGCTTCAGAAGACTTAATCGGGGTGACGTGGGAATTCAGTAGGTTTCAGAAGACGTGATCGGGGTGACGTGGGAATTCAGTAGGGCATCAGGAGACGTGATCGGGGTGACGTGGGAATTAATTAGGGCTTCAGAAGACGTGATCGGGGTGACGTGGAAATTCAGTAGGGCTTCAGAAGACGTGATCGGGGTGCCGTGGGAATTCAGTAGGGCTTCAGAAGACGTGATCGGGGTGACGTGGGAATTTAGTAGCACTTCAGAAGGCGTGATCGGGATGACGTGGAAATTTAGTAGGGCTTCAGGAGACGTGATCGGGGTGACGTGGGAACTCAGTAGGACTTCAGAAGACGTGATCGGGGTGCCGTGGGAATTCAGTAGGGCTTCAGAAGACGTGATCGGGGTGACGTGGGAATTAATTAGGGCTCCAGAAGACTTAATCGGGGTGACGTGGGAATTCAGTAGAGCTTCAGAAGACTTAATCGGGGTGACGTGGGAATTCAGTAGGGCATCAGAAGACGTAATCGGGGTGACGTGGGAATTAATTAGGGCTTCAGAAGACGTGATCGGGGTGACGTGGGAATTCAGTAGGGCATCAGGAGACGTGATCGGGGTGACGTGGGAATTAATTAGGGCTTCAGAAGACGTGATCGGGGTGACGTGGGAATTCAGTAGGGCTTCAGAAGACGTGATCGGGGTGACGTGGGAATTCAGTAGGGCATCAGAAGACGTGATCGGGGTGACGTGGGAATTCACTAGGGCATCAGAAGACGTGATTGGGTTGACGTGGGAATTATTTAGGGCTCCAGAAGACTTAATCGGGGTGACGTGGGAATTCAGTAGGGCTTCAGAAGACGTGATCGGGGTGACGTGGGAATTCAGTAGGGCATCAGGAGACGTGATCGGGGTGACGTGGGAATTAATTAGGGCTTCAGAAGACGTGATCGGGGTGACGTGGGAATTCAGTAGGGCTCCAGAAGGCGTGAGCGGGGTGACGTGGGAATTCAGTAGGGCATCAGAAGACGTGATGGGGGTGGGGTGGGAATTTAGTAGGGCTTCAGAAGGCGTGATCGGGGTGCCGTGGAAATTCGGTAGGGCTTCAGAAGACGTCTTCGGAGTGACGTGGGAATTCAGTAGGGCATCAGAAGACGTGATCGGGGTGACGTGGGAATTTAGTAGCACTTCAGAAGGCGTGATCGGGGTGACGCGGAAATTTTGTAGGGCTTCAGAATACGTGATCGGAGTGACGTGGGAATTCAGTAGGGCATCAGAAGACGTGATCGGGGTGACGTGGGAATTAATTAGGGCTTCAGAAGACTTAATCGGGGTGACGTGGGAATTCAGTAGGGCTTCAGAAGACGTGATCGGGGTGACGTGGGAATTCAGTAGGGCTTCAGAAGACGTCTTCGGGGTGACGTGGGAATTCAGTAGGGCTTCAGAAAACGTAATCGGGGTGACGTGGGAATTCAGTAGGGCTTGAGGAGACGTGATCGGGGTGACGTGGGAATTCAGTAGGGCATCAGAAGACGTGACCGGGGTGACGTGGGAATTCAGTAGGACTTCAGAAGACGTCTTCGGGGTGACGTGGGAATTCAGTAGGACTTCAGAAGACGTGATGGGGGTGCCGTGGGAATTCAGTAGCGCATCAGAAGACTTAATCGGGGTGACGTGGGAATTCAGTAGGGCATCAGAAGACGTAATCGGGGTGACGTGGGAATTAATTAGGGCTTCAGAAGACTTAATCGGGGTGACGTGGGAAATCAGTAGGTTTCAGAAGACGTGATCGGGGTGACGTGGAAATTCAGTAGGGCATCAGGAGACGTGATCGGGGTGACGTGGGAATTAATTAGGGCTTCAGAAGACGTGATCGGGGTGACGTGGGAATTTAGTAGGGCTTCAGAATACGTGATCGGGGTGACGTGGGAATTCAGTAGGGCTTCAGAAGACGTGATCGGGGTGACGTGGGAATTCAGTAGGGCATCAGAAGACGGGATCGGGGTGACGTGGGAATTCAGTAGCGCATCAGAAGACGTGATCGGGGTGACGCGGAAATTTTGTAGGGCTTCAGAATACGTGATCGGAGTGACGTGGGAATTCAGTAGGGCATCATAAGACGTGATCGGGGTGACGTGGGAATTCAGTAGGGCTTCAGAAGACGTGATCGTGGTGACGTGGGAATTCAGTAGGGCATCAGGAGAGGTGATCGGGGTGACGTGGAAATTCAGTAGGGCATCAGAGGACGTGATCGGGGTGACGTGGGAATTCAGTAGGGCATCAGAAGACGTGACGGGGGTGCCGTGGGAATTCAGTAGGACATCAGAAGATGTGATCGGGGTGACGTGGGAATTCAGTAGGGCTTCAGAAGACGTGATCGGGGTGACGTGGAAATTTAGTAGGGCTTCAGAAGACTTAATCGGGGTGACGTGGGAATTCAGTAGGGATCAGAAGACGTGATCGGGGTGACGTGGGAATTAATTAGGACTTCAGAAGACATAATCGGGGTGACGTGGGAATTAATTAGGACTTCAGAAGACATAATCGGGGTGACGTGGGAATTCAGTAGGGATCAGAAGACGTGATCGGGGTGACGTGGGAATTAATTAGGACTTCAGAAGACTTAATCGGGGTGACGTGGGAATTCAGTAGGGCTCCAGAAGACGTGATCGGGGTGACGTGGGAATTCAGTAGGGCATCAGAAGACGTGATTGGGGTGACGTGGGAATTATTTAGGGCTCCAGAAGACTTAATCGGGGTGACGTGGGAATTAATTAGGGCTTCAGAAGACGTCTTCGGGGTGACGTGGGAATTCAGTAGGGCTCCAGAAGACTTAATCGGGGTGACGTGGGAATTAATTAGGGCATCAGAAGACGTGATCGGGGTGACGTGTGAATTCAGTAGGGCATCAGAAGATGTGATTGGGGTGACGTGGGAATTCAGTAGCGCATCAGAAGGCGTGACCGGGGTGCCGCGGGAATTCAGTAGGGCTTCAGAAGACGTGATCGAGGTGACGTGGTAATTCAGTAGGGCTTCAGAAGACGTGATCGGGGGGACGTGTGAATTCAGTAGGGCATCAGAAGATGTGATTGGGGTGACGTGGAAAATTAGTAGGGCTTCAGAAGACGTGATCGGGGTGCCGTGGGAATTAGGTAGGGCATCAGAAGACGTGATCGGGGTGACGTGGGAATTCAGTAGGGCTTCAGAAGACGTGATCGGGGTGACGTGGGAATTCAGTAGGGCATCAGAAGACGTGATCGGGGTGCCGTGGAAATTCGGTAGGGCTTCAGAAGACGTGATCGGTGTGACGTGGGAATTCAGTAGGGCTCCAGAAGACTTAATCGGGGTGACGTGGGAATTCAGTAGGGCATCAGAAGACGTGATCGGGGTGACGTGGGGAGTCAGTAGGACTTCAGAAGACGTGAAGGGGGTGCCGTGGGAATTCAGTAGGGCTTCAGAAGACGTGATCGGGGTGACGTGGGAATTCAGTAGGGCTTCAGAAGACGTGATCGGGGTGACGTGGAAATTTAGTAGGGCTTCAGAATACGCGATCGGGGTGACGTGGGAATTCAGTAGGGCTTCAGAAGACGTGATCGGGGTGACGTGGGAATTCAGTAGGGCATCAGAAGACGTGATCGGGGTGACGTGGGAATTAATTAGGGCTTCAGAAGACTTAATCGGGGTGACGTGGGAATTCAGTAGGGCTTCAGAAGACGTGATCGTGGTGACGTGGGAATTCAGTAGGGCATCAGGAGACGTGATCGGGGTGACGTGGGAATTAATTAGGGCTTCAGAAGACGTCTTCGGGGTGACGTGGGAATTCAGTAGGGCATCAGAAGACGTGATCGGGGTGACGTGGGAATTCAGTAGGGCATCAGAAGACGTGATCGGGGTGACGTGGGAATTTAGTAGCACTTCAGAAGGCGTGATCGGGGTGCCGTGGAAATTCGGTAGGGCTTCAGAAGACGTCTTCGGAGTGACGTGGGAATTCAGTAGGGCATCAGAAGACGTGATCGGGGTGACGTGGGAATTAATTAGGGCTTCAGAAGACTTAATCGGGGTGACGTGGGAATTCAGTAGGGATCAGAAGACGTGATCGGGGTGACGTGGAAATTCAGTAGGGATCAGAAGACGTGATCGGGGTGACGTGGGAATTAATTAGGGCTTCAGAAGACTTAATCGGGGTGACGTGGGAATTCAGTAGGGATCAGAAGACGTGATCGGGGTGACGTGGGAATTCAGTAGGGATCAGAAGACGTGATCGGGGTGACGTGGAAATTCAGTAGGGATCAGAAGACGTGATCGGGGTGACGGGGGAATTAATAAGGGCTTCAGAAACCGTGATCGGGGTGCCGTGAAAATTCGGCAGCACTTCAGAAGGCGTGATCGGGGTGACGTGGGAATTCAGTAGGGCATCAGGAGACGTGATCGGGGTGACGTGGGAATTAATTAGGGCTTCAGAAGGCGTGATCGGGGTGACGTGGGAATTCAGTAGGGCTTCAGAAGACGTGATCGGGGTGACGTGGGAATTCAGTAGGGCATCAGAAGACGTGATCGGGGTGACGTGGGAATTAATTAGGGCTTCAGAAGGCGTGATATTGGTGACGTGGAAATTTAGTAGGGCTTCAGAATACGTGATCGGTGTGACGTGGGAATTCAGTAGGGCTCCAGAAGACTTAATCGGGGTGACGTGGGAATTCAGTAGGGCATCAGAAGACGTAATCGGGGTGACGTGGGAATTAATTAGGGCTTCAGAAGACTTAATCGGGGTGACGTGGGAATTCAGTAGGTTTCAGAAGACGTGATCGGGGTGACGTGGGAATTCAGTAGGGCATCAGGAGACGTGATCGGGGTGACGTGGGAATTAATTAGGGCTTCAGAAGACGTGATCGGGGTGACGTGGGAATTCAGTAGGGCATCAGAAGACGTGATCGGGGTGACGTGGGAATTCAGTAGGGCTTCAGAAGACGTGATCGGGGTGACGTGGGAATTCAGTAGGGCATCAGAAGACGTGATCGGGGTGACGTGGGAATTCAGTAGGGCATCAGAAGACGTGATCGGGGTGACGTGGGAATTAATTAGGGCTTCAGAAGACTTAATCGGGGTGACGTGGGAATTAATTAGGGCTTCAGAAGACTTGATCGGGGTAACGTGGGAATCCAGTAGGGCATCAGAAGACTTGATCGGGGTGACGTGGGAATTCAGTAGGGCTTCAGAAGACGTGATCGGGGTGACGTGGGAATTCAGAAGCGCATCAGAAGACGTGATCTGGGTGACGTGGGAATTCAGTAGGGCTTCCTAAGACGTGATCGGGGTGACGTGGGAACCCAGTAGGGCTTCAGAAGACGTGATCGGGGTGACGTGGGAACTCAGTAGGACTTCAGAAGACGTCATCTGGATGACGTGGAAATTTAGTAGGGCTTCAGAAGACGTCATCGGGATGACGTGGGAAGTTAGGAGGGCTTCAGAAGACTTAATCGGGGTGACGTGGGAATTCAGTAGGGCATCAGAAGACGTAATCGGGGTGACGTGGGAATTAATTAGGGCTTAAGAAGACGTGATCGGGGTGACGTGGCAATTCCGTAGGGCATCAGGAGACGTGATCGGGGTGACGTGGGAATTAATTAGGGCTTCAGAAGACTTAATCGGGGTGACGTGGGAATTCAGTAGGGCTTCAGAAGACGTGATCGGGGTGACGTGGGAATTCAGTAGGGCATCAGAAGACGTGATCGGGGTGACGTGGGAATTAATTAGGGCTTCAGAAGACTTAATCGGGGTGACGTGGGAATTCAGTAGGGCTTCAGAAGACTTAATCGGGGTGACGTGGGAATTCAGTAGGGCATCAGAAGACGTGATCGGGGTGACGTGGGAATTAATTAGGGCTTCAGAAGACGTAATCGGGGTGACGTGGGAATTAATTAGGGCTTCAGAAGACTTAATCGGGGTGACGTGGGAATTCAGTAGGGCTTCAGAAGACGTGATCGGGGTGACGTGGGAATTCAGTAGGGCATCAGAAGACGTGATCGGGGTGACGTGGGAATTAATTAGGGCTTCAGAAGACGTCTTCGGGGTGACGTGGGAATTCAGTAGGGCATCAGAAGACGTGATCGGGGTGACGTGGGAATTCAGTAGGGCATCAGAAGACGTGATCGGGGTGACGTGGGAATTCAGTAGCGCATCAGAAGACGTGATCGGGGTGACGTGGGAATTCAGTAGGGCTTCAGAAGACGTGATCGGGGTGACGTGGGAATTCAGTAGGGCATCAGAAGACGTGATCGGGGTGGCGTGGGGATCCAGTAGGGCTCCAGAAGCCGTCTTCGGGGTGACGTGGGAATTCAGTAGGGCATCAGAAGACGTGATCGGGGTGACGTGGGAATTCAGTAGGGCATCAGAAGACGTGATCGGGGTGACGTGGGAATTAATTAGGGCTTCAGAAGACTTAATCGGGGTGACGTGGGAATTCAGTAGGGCATCAGAAGACGTGATCGGGGTGACGTGGGAATTCAGTAGGGATCAGAAGACGTGATCGGGGTGGCGTGGGTATTCAGTAGGTCTTCAGAAGACGTCTTCGGGGTGACGTGGGAATTCAGTAGGGCTTCAGAAGACGTGATCGGGGTGACGTGGGAATTCAGTAGGGCTTCAGAAGACGTGATCGGGGTGACGTGGGAATTTAGTAGCACTTCAGAAGGCGTGATCGGGGTGACGCGGAAATTTTGTAGGGCTTCAGAATACGTGATCGGGGTGACGTGGGAATTCAGTAGGGCATCAGAAGACGTGATCGGGGTGACGTGGGAATTAATTAGGGCTCCAGAAGACTTAATCGGGGTGACGTGGGAATTCAGTAGGGCTTCAGAAGACTTAATCGGGGTGACGTGGGAATTCAGTAGGGCATCAGAAGACGTAATCGGGGTGACGTGGGAATTAATTAGGGCTTCAGAAGACTTAATCGGGGTGACGTGGGAATTCAGTAGGGCTTCAGAAGACGTGATCGGGGTGACGTGGGAATTCAGTAGGGCATCAGGAGACGTGATCGGGGTGACGTGGGAATTCAGTAGGGCATCAGAAGACGTGATCGGGGTGACGTGGGAATTAATTAGGGCTTCAGAAGACTTGATCGGGGTGACGTGGGAATCCAGTAGGGCTTCAGAAGACGTGATCGGGGTGACGTGGGAAATCAGTAGGGCATTAGGAGACGTGATCGGGGTGACGTGGGAATTAATTAGGGCTTCAGAAGACGGAATCGGGGAGACGTGGGAATTCAGTGGGGCTTCAGAAGACGTGATCGGGGTGACGTGGGAATTCAGTAGGGCTCCCGAAGACGTTATCGGGGTGACGTGGGAATTTAGTAGGACTTCAGAAGACGTGATCGGGGTGACGTGGGAATTAATTAGGGCTTCAGAAGACGTCTTCGGGGTGACGTGGGAATTCAGTAGGGCATCAGAAGACGTGATCGGGGTGACGTGGGAATTTAGTAGCACTTCAGAAGGCGTGATCGGGGTGACGCGGAAATTTTGTAGGGCTTCAGAATACGTGATCGGGGTGACGTGGGAATTCAGTAGGGCATCAGGAGACGTGATCGGGGTGACGTGGGAATTAATTAGGGCTTCAGAAGACGTGATCGGGGTGACGTGGGAATTTAGTAGCACTTCAGAAGGCGTGATCGGGGTGACGTGGGAATTCAGTAGGGCATCAGAAGAGGTAATCGGGGTGACGTGGGAATTAATTAGGGCTTCAGAAGACTTAATCGGGGTGACGTGGGAGTTGATAGGTGGTTTCAGAAGACGTGATCGGGGTGACGTGGGAATTCAGTAGGGCATCAGAAGACGTGATCCGGGTGACGTGGGAATTAATTAGGGCTTCAGAAGACTTAATCGGGGTGACGTGGGAATTCAGTAGGGATCAGAAGACGTGATCGGGGTGACGTGGAAATTCAGTAGGGATCAGAAGACGTGATCGGGGTGACGTGGGAATTAATTAGGGCTTCAGAAGACTTAATCGGGGTGACGTGGGAATTCAGTAGGGCATCAGAAGATGTGATCGGGGTGACGTGGGAATTCAGTAGGGCATCAGGAGACGTGATCGGGTTGACGTGGGAATTCAGTAGGGCTTCAGAAGACGTGATCGTGGTGACGCGGGAATTCAGTAGGGCTTCAGTAGGGCATCAGAAGACGTCTTCGGGGTGACGTGGGAATTAATTAGGGCTTCAGAAGACTTAATCGGGGTGACGTGGGAATTCAGTAGGGCTTCAGAAGACGTGATCGTGGTGACGTGGGAATTCAGTAGGGCTTCAGAAGACGTCTTCGGGGTGACGTGGGAATTAATTAGGGCTTCAGAAGACTTAATCGGGGTGACGTGGGAATTCAGTAGGGCTTCAGAAGACGTGATCGGGGTGACGTGGGAATTCAGTAGGGCATCAGGAGACGTGATCGGGGTGACGTGGGAATTAATTAGGGCTTCAGAAGACGTCTTCGGGGTGACGTGGGAATTCAGTAGGGCATCAGAAGACGTGATCGGGGTGACGTGGGAATTCAGTAGGGCATCAGAAGACGTGATCGGGGTGACGTGGGAATTAATTAGGGCTTCAGAAGACGTCTTCGGGGTGACGTGGGAATTCAGTAGGGCATCAGAAGACGTGATCGGGGTGACGTGGGAATTCAGTAGGGCTTCAGAAGACGTGATCGGGGTGACGTGGGAATTCAGTAGGGCATCAGAAGACGTGATCGGGGTGACGTGGGAATTCAGTAGGGCATCAGAAGACGTGATCGGGGTGACGTGGGAATTCAGTAGGGCATCAGAAGACGTGATCGGGGTGACGTGGGAATTAATTAGGGCTTCAGAAGACGTGATCGGGGTGACGTGGGAATTCAGTAGGGCTTCAGAAGATTTATTCGGGGTGACGTGGGAATCCAGTAGGGCTTCAGAAGACGTGATCGGGGTGACGTGGGAATTCAGTAGGGCTTCAGAAGACGTGATCGGGGTGACGTGGAAATTTAGTAGGGCTTCAGAAGACTTAATCGGGGTGACGTGGGAATTCAGTAGGGCATCAGGAGACTTAATCGGGGTGACGTGGGAATTCAGTAGGGCATCAGGAGACGTGATCGGGGTGACGTGGGAATTAATTAGGGCTTCAGAAGGCGTGATATTGGTGACGTGGAAATTTAGTAGGGCTTCAGAAGACTTAATCGGGGTGACGTGGGAATTCAGTAGGGATCAGAAGACGTGATCGGGGTGACGTGGGAATTAATTAGGGCTTCAGAAGACTTAATCGGGGTGACGTGGGAATTCAGTAGGGCTTCAGAAGACGTGATCGGGGTGACGTGGGAATTCAGTAGGGCTTCAGAAGACGTGATCGGGGTGACGTGGGAATTCAGTAGGGCTTCAGAAGACGTGATCGGGGTGACGTGGGAAATCAGTAGGGCATTAGGAGACGTGATCGGGTGACGTGGGAATTAATTAGGGCTTCAGAATACGTGATCGGGGTGACGTGGGAATTCAGTAGGGCATCAGAAGATGTGATCGGGGTGACGTTGGAATTCAGTAGGGCATCAGGAGACGTGATCGGGTGACGTGGGAATCAATTAGGGCTTCAGAAGACGTGATCGGGGTGACGTGGGAATTCAGTAGGGCATCAGGAGACGTGATCCGGGTGACGTGGGAATTAATTAGGGCTTCAGAAGACGTCTTCGGGGTGACGTGGGAATTTAGTAGGGCTTCAGAATACGTGATCGGTGTGACGTGGGATTTCAGTAGGGCTCCAGAAGACTTAATCGGGGTGACGTGGGAATTCAGTAGGGCTTCAGAAGACTTAATCGGGGTGACGTGGGAATTCAGTAGGGCATCAGAAGACGTGATCGGGGTGACGTGGGAATTAATTAGGGCTTCAGAAGACTTAATCGGGGTGACGTGGGAATTCAGTAGGGCTTCAGAAGACGTGATCGGGGTGACGTGGGAATTCAGTAGGGCATCAGAAGACGTAATCGGGGTGACGTGGGAATTAATTAGGGCTTCAGAAGACTTAATCGGGGTGACGTGGGAATTCAGTAGGGCTTCAGAAGACGTGATCGGGGTGACGTGGGAATTCAGTAGGGCATCAGGAGACGTGATCGGGGTGACGTGGGAATTAATTAGGGCTTCAGAAGACGTCTTCGGGGTGACGTGGGAATTCAGTAGGGCATCAGAAGACGTGATCGGGGTGACGTGGGAATTCAGTAGGGCATCAGAAGACGTGATCGGGGTGACGTGGGAATTTAGTAGCACTTCAGAAGGCGTGATCGGGGTGACGCGGAAATTTTGTAGGGCTTCAGAATACGTGATCGGAGTGACGTGGGAATTCAGTAGGGCATCAGAAGACGTGATCGGGGTGACGTGGGAATTAATTAGGGCTCCAGAAGACTTAATCGGGGTGACGTGGGAATTCAGTAGGGCATCAGAAGACGTAATCGGGGTGACATGGGAATTCAGTAGGGCTTCAGAAGACTTAATCGGGGTGACGTGGGAATTAATTAGGGCTTCAGAAGACTTAATCGGGGTGACGTGGGAATTCAGTAGGGCTTCAGAAGACGTGATCGTGGTGACGTGGGAATTCAGTAGGGCATCAGGAGACGTGATCGGGGTGACGTGGGAATTAATTAGGGCTTCAGAAGACGTGATCGGGGTGACGTGGAAATTTAGTAGGGCTTCAGAAAACGTGATCGGGGTGACGTGGAAATTCAGTAGGGATCAGAAGACGTGATCGGGGTGACGTGGGAATTAATTAGGGCTTCAGAAGACTTAATCGGGGTGACGTGGGAATTCAGTAGGGCTTCAGAAGACGTGATCGGGGTGACGTGGGAATTCAGTAGGGCATCAGAAGACGTGATCGGGGTGACGTGGGAATTAATTAGGGCTTCAGAAGACTTAATCGGGGTGACGTGGGAATTCAGTAGGGCTTCAGAAGACGTGATCGGGGTGACGTGGGAATTCAGTAGGGCATCAGGAGACGTGATCGGGGTGACGTGGGAATTAATTAGGGCTTCAGAAGACGTCTTCGGGGTGACGTGGGAATTCAGTAGGGCTTCAGAAGACGTGATCGGGGTGACGTGGGAATTCAGTAGGGCATCAGAAGACGTGATCGGGGTGACGTGGGAATTCAGTAGGGCATCAGGAGACGTGATCGGGGTGACGTGGGAATTCAGTAGGGCTTCAGAAGACTTAATCGGGGTGACGTGGGAATTCAGTAGGGCATCAGAAGACGTGATCGGGGTGACGTGGGAATTAATTAGGGCTTCAGAAGACTTAATCGGGGTGACGTGGGAATTCAGTAGGGCATCAGAAGACGTGATCGGGGTGACGTGGGAATTTAGTAGCACTTCAGAAGGCGTGATCGGGGTGACGCGGAAATTTTGTAGGGCTTCAGAATACGTGATCGGGGTGACGTGGGAATTCAGTAGGGCTTCAGAAGACGTGATCGGGGTGACGTGGGAATTCAGTAGGGCATCAGAAGACGTGATCGGGGTGACGTGGGAATTAATTAGGGCTTCAGAAGACGTCTTCGGGGTGACGTGGGAATTCAGTAGGGCATCAGAAGACGTGATCGGGGTGACGTGGGAATTCAGTAGGGCTTCAGAAGACGTCTTCGGGGTGACGTGGGAATTCAGTAGGGCATCAGAAGACGTAATCGGGGTGACGTGGGAATTAATTAGGGCTTCAGAAGACTTAATCGGGGTGACGTGGGAATTCAGTAGGGCTTCAGAAGACGTGATCGGGGTGACGTGGGAATTCAGTAGGGCATCAGAAGGCGAGATATTGGTGACGTGGGAATTAATTAGGGCTTCAGAAGACTTAATCGGGGTGACGTGGGAATTCAGTAGGGCTTCAGAAGACGTGATCGGGGTGACGTGGGAATTCAGTAGGGCATCAGAAGACGTGATCGGGGTGACGTGGGAATTAATTAGGGCTCCAGAAGACTTAATCGGGGTGACATGGGAATTCAGTAGGGCTTCAGAAGACTTAATCGGGGTGACGTGGGAATTCAGTAGGGCATCAGAAGACGTAATCGGGGTGACGTGGGAATTAATTAGGGCTTCAGAAGACTTAATCGGGGTGACGTGGGAATTCAGTAGGGCTTCAGAAGACGTGATCGTGGTGACGTGGGAATTCAGTAGGGCATCAGGAGACGTGATCGGGGTGACGTGGGAATTAATTAGGGCTTCAGAAGACGTCTTCGGGGTGACGTGGGAATTAATTAGGGCTTCAGAAGACGTCTTCGGGGTGACGTGGGAATTCAGTAGGGCATCAGAAGACGTGATCGGGGTGACGTGGGAATTTAGTAGCACTTCAGAAGGCGTGATCGGGGTGACGCGGAAATTTTGTAGGGCTTCAGAATACGTGATCGGAGTGACGTGGGAATTCAGTAGGGCATCAGAAGACGTGATCGGGGTGACGTGGGAATTAATTAGGGCTCCAGAAGACTTAATCGGGGTGACATGGGAATTCAGTAGGGCTTCAGAAGACTTAATCGGGGTGACGTGGGAATTCAGTAGGGCATCAGAAGACGTGATCGGGGTGACGTGGGAATTAATTAGGGCTTCAGAAGACTTAATCGGGGTGACGTGGGAATTCAGTAGGGCTTCAGAAGACGTGATCGTGGTGACGTGGGAATTCAGTAGGGCATCAGGAGACGTGATCGGGGTGACGTGGGAATTAATTAGGGCTTCAGAAGACGTCTTCGGGGTGACGTGGGAATTCAGTAGGGCTCCAGAAGACTTAATCGGGGTGACGTGGGAATTCAGTAGGGCATCAGAAGACGTGATCGGGGTGACGTGGGAATTAATTAGGGCTTCAGAAGACTTAATCGGGGTGACGTGGGAATTCAGTAGGGCTTCAGAAGACTTAATCGGGGTGACGTGGGAATTCAGTAGGGCATCAGAAGACGTGATCGGGGTGACGTGGGAATTAATTAGGGCTTCAGAAGACTTAATCGGGGTGACGTGGGAATTCAGTAGGGCTTCAGAAGACGTGATCGGGGTGACGTGGGAATTCAGTAGGGCATCAGGAGACGTGATCGGGGTGACGTGGGAATTAATTAGGGCTTCAGAAGACGTCTTCGGGGTGACGTGGGAATTCAGTAGGGCTTCAGAAGACTTAATCGGGGTGACGTGGGAATTCAGTAGGGCATCAGAAGACGTGATCGGGGTGACGTGGGAATTCAGTAGGGCTTCAGAAGACTTAATCGGGGTGACGTGGGAATTCAGTAGGGCATCAGAAGACGTAATCGGGGTGACGTGGGAATTAATTAGGGCTTCAGAAGACTTAATCGGGGTGACGTGGGAATTCAGTAGGGCTTCAGAAGACGTGATCGTGGTGACGTGGGAATTCAGTAGGGCATCAGGAGACGTGATCGGGGTGACGTGGGAATTAATTAGGGCTTCAGAAGACGTCTTCGGGGTGACGTGGGAATTAATTAGGGCTTCAGAAGACGTCTTCGGGGTGACGTGGGAATTCAGTAGGGCATCAGAAGACGTGATCGGGGTGACGTGGGAATTCAGTAGGGCTTCAGAATACGTGATCGGAGTGACGTGGGAATTCAGTAGGGCATCAGAAGACGTGATCGGGGTGACGTGGGAATTAATTAGGGCTCCAGAAGACTTAATCGGGGTGACATGGGAATTCAGTAGGGCTTCAGAAGACTTAATCGGGGTGACGTGGGAATTCAGTAGGGCATCAGAAGACGTAATCGGGGTGACGTGGGAATTAATTAGGGCTTCAGAAGACTTAATCGGGGTGACGTGGGAATTCAGTAGGGCTTCAGAAGACGTGATCGTGGTGACGTGGGAATTCAGTAGGGCATCAGGAGACGTGATCGGGGTGACGTGGGAATTAATTAGGGCTTCAGAAGACGTCTTCGGGGTGACGTGGGAATTCAGTAGGGCTTCAGAAGACTTAATCGGGGTGACGTGGGAATTCAGTAGGGCATCAGAAGACGTGATCGGGGTGACGTGGGAATTAATTAGGGCTTCAGAAGACTTAATCGGGGTGACGTGGGAATTCAGTAGGGCATCAGAAAACGTGATCGGGGTGCCGTGGAGATTCGGTAGCACTTCAGAAGGCCAGATCGGGGTGACGTGGAAATTTAGTAGGTCTTCAGAAAACGTGGTCGGGGTGCCGTGGAAATTCGGTAGGGCTTCAGAAGACGTCTTCGGGGTGACGAGGGAATTCAGTAGGGCTTCAGAAGATTAATCGGGGTGACGTGGGAATTCAATAGGGCATCAGAAGACGTGATCGGGATGACGTTGGAATTAATTAGGGCTTCAGAAGACTTAATCGGGGTGACGTGGAAATTCGGTAGGGCTTCAGAAGACGTGATCGGGGTGACGAGGGAATCCAGTAGGGCATCAGAAGACATGATCGGGGTGACGTGGGAATTAATTAGGGCTTCAGAAGACGTCATCGGGGTGACGTGGGAATTCAATAGGACTTCAGAAGACGTCCACGGAGGCTGCGAGGGTGGCCGGAGAAGCCGGCCCATCGTTCGGCAAAGTCAGAAGAATACTACATGAAGGGTGGCCGGCGAAGCCAGCCCATCGTTTGGCGAAGCCAAACGAATACTACATGAAGGGTGGCCGGCGAAGCCGGCCCATCGTTTGGCGAAGCCGGACGAATACTACATGGAGGGTGGCCGGCGAAGCCGGCCCATCGTTTGGCGAAGCCGAACGAATACTACGTGAAGGGTGGCCGGCGAAGCCGGCTCGTCGCTTGGCAAAGCCAAACGAATACTACATGAAGGGTGGCCGGCGAAGCCGACCCATCGCTTGGCAAAGCCAAACGAATACTACATGGAGGGTGGCCGGCGAAGCCGGCCCATCGTTTGGCGAAGCCAAACGAATACTACATGAAGGGTAGCCGGCAAAGCCGGCCCATCGTTTGGCGAAGCCGGACGAATACTACATGGAGGGTGGCCGGCGAAGCCGGCCAATCCTTTGGCGAAGCCAAACGAATACTACGTGGAGGGTGGCCGGCGAAGCCGGCCCATCGTTTGGCGAAGCCAAACGAATACTACATGGAGGGTGGCCGGCCAAGCCGACCCATCGTTTGGCGAAGCCAAACAAATACTACATGGAGGGTGGCCGGCGAAGCCGGCCCATCGTTTGACGAAACCAAACAAATACTACATGGAGGATGGCCGGCGAAGCCGGACCATCGTTTGACGAAACCAAACAAATACTACATGGAGGATGGCCGGCGAAGCCGGACCATCGTTTGGCGAAGCCAAAGAATACTACATGGGGGGTGGCCGGCGAAGCCGGCCCATCGATTGGCGAAGCCAAACGAATACTACATGGAGGGTGGCCGGCGAAGCCGGCCCATCGTTTGGCGAAGCCAAACGAATACTACATAGAGGGTGGCCGGCCAAGCCGACCCATCGTTTGGCGAAGCCAAACAAATACTACATGGAGGGTGGCCGGCGAAGCCGGCCCATCGTTTGACGAAACCAAACAAATACTACATGGAGGATGGCCGGCGAAGCCGGACCATCGTTTGACGAAACCAAACAAATACTACATGGAGGATGGCCGGCGAAGCCGGACCATCGTTTGGCGAAGCCAAAGAATACTACATGGGGGGTGGCCGGCGAAGCCGGCCCATCGATTGGCGAAGCCAAACGAATACTACATGAAGGGTAGCCGGCAAAGCCGGCCCATCGTTTGGCGAAGCCAAACGAATACTTCATGGAGGGTGGCCGGCGAATCCTGCCCATCATTTGGTGGTGCCGTTATCTATACATACGTTCTTCACTTGTTTGGTTGTAGAGGTGGTGTCGTTGTTACCTTTAAACTTTTTCTTCGTATTACAATAAGTATGCTTTCATTTTCAAGCAGACTTTTCGTTATTTAACATTGCCTGAAGCTTTTTCTTCATTGTTAAAGGCAGTGGTCACTATGAAAAACGTTATCGAAAAAACTACAAAAATCAGCTTAGATCGAAAACAGCTGAAGAACGAGGAAGGTAGAGCGGTGAAAACAGGCTAGAATTAGAGTTTTCAGGGGCCAAAGATGTCAGTTTGTGCACACGTGCACAGCGCCGCTCAAAAAGATCGCAGTCTCATGTCGAGCGATCAAAAATCATCGACATTCAGAGGAAGAAATAAATGCATTTTAACCTAATAAAAAGAGTTGAAC
Organism: Aplectana chamaeleonis; assembly: GCA_029168955.1. Lineage (NCBI taxonomy): Eukaryota > Metazoa > Nematoda > Chromadorea > Rhabditida > Cosmocercidae > Aplectana > Aplectana chamaeleonis. The sequence goes on from JAPDOI010000464.1 coordinate 54,654, forward strand.
AATGAATGCAATCATTTCAGTCAATGTTTTTGACTAGATGAGCACATAAATATTCGAGCAAGGCAGTCCGAAGATTTCAAGCCAGCTGGTCTTCTTGATACTAGAGATAATCGATGCCGATAATATGGAGCGGACTCGTCCACCATCAAAAGACAAGAAAGTTCAAGCTTCAAATTTGGCCCGAAACAGCGGTTTTTTTTTTGCGATTTTTTCTTATAATGTCCGACTACTCTAAACCCAGAAAAAAGTTTAGAGATTGAAAGAACACAAGCATATTTTATCGCGACCACTGCCTTTAACTAACTCTAACTATACTACTGCCAGGGGGCACGCGCCTTCATGTCATGTGGCTGCCACGGGCTAGGGACCCGAAGGGTCACTAGTAATAATAATAATAATAATAATAATAATAATAATAATAATAATAATAATAATAATAATAATAATAATAATAATAATAATAATAATAATAATAATAATAATAATAATAATAATAGTAATAATAATAACAATATTAATGATAATAATACATTATTATATTGATAACAGTAACAAAAATCAGTGAACACATTATTTTTATCATTATTAGTATGATTAATAGTATTATTATAGTCGATATTATTCTTATTTTCGCTTGCATTGTCGATATTGTTTTTACTATTACTACTCATGTCAGAATAATCAATTCATTAATATCGGATGTATTAGTATTATTCTTCTTTAGATAGTTTTTATTAGGTGGCCAGTCGTCATATGCTTATGGCCACCACTAATGTTTGCGCTTTATAAAAACCTTTGAGAAGCAGTCCCTTCTCAGGCGTTCAAGGGATAGGAGCTCTCTACACGCACAGAAAAGGAAGAGTTGTCCGGTTTATGCCGTTTGACACGTGACGCTACTTAATCCAAGCAGAGTGGAGCCGAGTGGGATTAAAGCAGCAGAAGGCAAGACAATTCCTCCCTCAGTGTGTAGAGAGCCCCTTTACCGGCGTTCAACATTTCGATTACACCGAATATTCACAAAACTTCACCGGTAGAGTTAACGCGGAACAGTTCGTCCGATCGATAATAGCTGCTTCTCTGCGGGGCCACTTATGCAGTGCACATTCTCTATGGAGTTACGCATAGTCGGGCGGCAAAAATAACGCCGAAATGTTGGGTAATGGATGACAGGCGCGAGGCTGTGTAGTTGCCCTCTACCAGTCACTGTGGCGGCGCGGCATTGTCGCCTGACTATGCATGGACCTTAGGTCTTTAGCATAAAGCACAGACCCGCAAAAAAGTTGCCGCCAACACTGCTTGAGAGTCTCACTCTTGCAAGAAAACCTCGCACCCGCAAAATCAGAATTTGTCTGTTCCTTAACCACTACTTACCTCAGGCTGGCCGCCGCGCTGCCCCTTATTTAATGATGCCTACCTCAGCTGTCAAAAAAATTCGTTAGAATTATTGCTCTGATAGCCTCACTATATTCAAGCGACAGCTATAATGTGAAAAAATTTTTGAGGACAGAGGGAATTAAAAATTGAAACCGATTTATTTTTAGTCAAAGATAACATTCAACATTAACAGAGGTGTTCTTCAAAGACATGGTGCTGCTGATCCCCCATTCATCGTCGTGGCTTCGCAGACCTGTAAACATGCTCCTCTCACATGACCAGTATGCTGTATAGCGAAATATGAATCCTTATCTTTTAGGTGCTATTCATACTCCACAATGTCAGCCCGTGACGCGCGAGCGTGGCGTTGGAGTATGAGTACCCTGACGTCAAGCCGGCACGTGGCGCCCGTTCCGCCATGGCGGCGACGGCCCTTGACGACTTTTTCATCATTAGTAGTCCATCATCAATTTTATTCCGTTTCATGATGATTGATTCCATTATTACACTTTGCTGCCATGATGGCGAACGCGTGTACAAAATTTGCTTCTTTGGATAAGTTGAGGCCTACTTTATTCGGCTCCGCCATAGCATCGCCGCCGTAGCATTCGGTCTCCGCAAATAGCGTGATGCGCGCAGAAAGTATTCATGCTTCAGCGCCATGCCCGCGCATCACGCGCAGGCGTTGAGGAGTACGAATAGTTCTTCGACCACTAATTCATTTTGAATCCTGTGCTCCTGAAGCTTTCGAGAAAGCGCGAATTTTGTTTCGCGATTCACCGAATTCACGTGATGTGACATTCATCATTTGAAAATTCGAGAAAATTTATTCGAAAAATATGATTTTTTTTTCGAAAATTCGAAAAGATTATTTGAAAAAATATATTTTCAAATTGGTTTTGGAATATAGTCGAAAAGTTGGATATCGAAAAATCAGTTTTTCGAATATATTTGAGAGTCCGAAATTCGAAAAATACCATTTACAAGTTTATTCATATGTTCGAAAATCCAGATATCGAAAAATACCATTTTCGAGTTTATTCGAAAATTTTGATTTTCGAATATTTTCAAAAACTTGAAGTTCGAAAGAAAAAGGATTTTCGCATTTATCCGAAAAATTGGGGTTTTTACAGTTTTTCCAAAGTATAGTATCAACAATAACGGTTCACGGTATTCAGTTCTGCTGTAGTCAACCAAAGTACCGCAACAATAGCTCAAAAAAAAAGACGCGATAAAAAGGAAAACACGCGAATGGGGAGAGCAAAATATAAGGCTAACCTTTCCACTGTGAACCTGGTGCATATTGACGATGTTCGCTATATTTACAATACCGAGTGCTGAAAAAGAGGGTGTCATTGTGTGTTAGGGAACAAAACGGCAAAAAAGTAGGAAATATCGAATGAGTAAGAGTTTACTCATGAAGGCCTAAACAAGAAAGAGCAATCAATGGAATGAGGAATCAAATACTCCAACGAAGGAGAATTTGATGAAGGAAATAATGCCAAAGACGAGAGATATTAACCAAGAGGAAAACGGGTGTCCACGGCTGGCGCGTGAACTTTGCTCCAATCATCAGCCACTGTCTCTGAGGGCGACCAAAATCTACTCGGGAGTAGATTTTCGGAGATGGCGACCTTGCCGTCTCTCCCTCCTCTACGACACACTATTTCTCCGTCCTCTCGCACAGAGAACGAGATGATGCTCTTGTGCCCCTCATCTGAACGAGAAGACCACCCGGAAATGGCTGCGAAATGTCCTCATGAGGTCGACGTAATGTCGAGCTCTCGTGTAATTTTTCGATTTTCGAGCTTCTGGCACCCTAATTAACAATTCTACGAAATTGTGTCATAAACTTTAGGTGCCACTTAAGTGGCACCTTAAGCTCATCCCTATGTCCCGCTCTCGCCTGGTTTACTACGGTTACGGGGCAACTCACAAGTGAACACGGCTGTCCACTCAGTCTCTGCCCGCAGCGAGACGAGCAGAGTATTCCGCCGTTCGGCCATCAATACGATGGCTTTACTGGCATGATGAAGGTTCGCCTGCTCAATGCGTCGCTCTTGCACCGAGATCTCGCAAATAGTCTTCTCGAAGGGTTCGGAACCTCAGTCTGTGTTTTACTTCGCTGTATAGCATTATAGCGTCGATTGCAGAACTGAAGGTTCCCAATCGCAAAAACGATGAACCCTATGTAAGAGTAAAAACATGCTTTTCCAGTAAAAACAGTAAAAAGACCTACAAATTACCGAACAAAAACAAAGAAGGTAGAACATCTACAAATCAGCTCATTTCTAGATGTTCCAGCTTCTTAAACTCCTCATTTTTACTGCTAATTCTTGAGCAGTGAAAAAATAGTGAATTCTTCTGTTTAGCAAGCCAGAACTTCAACCTTTACACTCTTTGCCTCTTAACACAATTTGTGAGTTGGATCATAAGTTGACGTAATAATTTTTAAATAACGTTTCGCCTATATATTGAATGAAATTGAGTGAATTCCCCTTTTCGCCATCCGCCAGGAAAGAGAATTCATTTTCAAAAACATGTAATATCAGAAAACGTCGTTTGAAAGTTCTTTTAATCAAATTTTTGAACGAATAATAGTTTGCAATAGTGTCTTATGAATAGCACTAGCGAGACCTAGTGAAGTTTTCGCTCGAGAAAACTTTGATGTGCGCCAACTTCCTGACGCAGATTAGCTTGTCAACTGACTTCCGTCTACCCACAAGTTGCTGCCCGTATGGACTCTCCTAAACAGAGCAGACTGCCGGACATTTATAACTGGGCTTGCGGGTATGAAAATGTCCGATCAACCCGCAAAACATAAGAAGCCAGCGGTAGATCGGTTGTTACCGGCACCAAATCTACGACCTCTGCCATCCCTCCTTCCTTTATGTCGAAACCCTCTGCCCTTCCTTCCGATTTGCAGAATTCCCAAGCGATTATTCTCGCTTTACCATTTCTGTCACAATAAGGAACAACGCACCCGCAATTTAGGTGCTGTTTCCGTGGTTGACCAACACCATGCGCTTGTTCTCAATAAATGAAGTGTGCACGTGGATGTTGATGTTTTATGAAGCAGATTTTGATAAGCTCGCACTTTCAACATATATAAACCTGGTTTAGGGAAGTTAGTAAATCAAAATGGCTGAGCCGTGGTAATAAGCGACGAACAGGGGTGGGGAAGTGAAGCTGTTGCTTGCTTCCCCAGATTGGCAAGGAAAAGTCTGCGGAGTTCTGCGCCCGTCTCAGAACGCGTCGCACGCTTTTCGAGATACGTGTTCTTCTATTTTTCTTTGCTACAAAGGGTGGAGATTTGGCATGGAAAAGATGACGAAATCTCTTTTCTTTAAAATTCTACACTCTTGGTGACGTTGCGAACACTATAATTGCAGTCCTGCACTCATTCTATGACGTCCTGCACACTCCCATTCGGGTTCTGCGCTCTTTCTACGACTTCCTGCATACTCCCGTTTGAGTCCTGCACACTGCCATTTGGGTCCTCCACACTTTCTGTGACGTCCTGCGCACCCCACTTGGGTCCTGCACACTTTCTACGACTTCCTGCATACTCCCGTTTGAGTCCTGCACACTCCCATTCGGGTCCTGCGCACTTTCTATGGCATCCTGCACACCCCCGCTTGGGTCCTGCACACTTTCTTTGACGTCCTGCACACTCCCATTCGAGTCCTGCGCACTTTCTATGACGTCCTGCACACTCTCATTTAGGTCCTGCCCACTTTGTATGACTTCCTGCACACCCCGATTCGGGTCCTGCACTCATTCTATGACGTCCTGCACACTCCCATTCGGGTTCTGCACTCTTTCTATGACGTCCTGCACACTCCCACTTGGGTCCTGCACAGTTTCTATGACGTCCTGCACACCCCCGCTTGGGTCCTGCGCACTTACTATAACGTCCTGCACACTCCCACTGGGGTACTGACACTTTCTATGACGTCCTGCACACTCCCATTCGTGTGCTGCGCACTTTCTATGACGTCCTGCGCACCCCCGCTTGGGTCCTGCACACTTTCTTTGACGTCCTGCACACTCCCATTCGGGTCCTGCGCACTTTCTATGACGTCCTGCACACTCCCATTTGGGTCCTGCCCACTTTGTATGACGTCCTGCACACTCCAATTCGGGTCCTGCGCACTTTCTATGACGTCCTGCACACTCCCATTTGGGTCCTGCCCACTTTGTATGACGTCCTGCACACTCCAATTCGGGTCCTGCACTCATTCTATGACGTCCTGCACACTCCCATTCGGGTTCTGCACTCTTTCTATGACGTCCTGCACACTGCCATTTGGGTCCTGCACACTTTGTATGACGTCCTGCACACCCCGCTTCGGGTTCTGCACACTTTCTATGACGTCCTGCACACTCCCGTTCGGGTCCTGTGCACTTTCTATGACGTCCTGCACACCCCCCACTTGGGTCCTGCACACTTTCTACGACGTCCTGCACACTCCCATTTGGGTCCTGCCCACTTTGTATGACGTCCTGCACACTCCAATTCGGGTTCTGCACACTTTCTATGACATCCTGCACACTCCCATTCGGGCACTGCACACTCCCACTTGGGTCCTGCACACTTTCTATGACGTCCTGCACATCCTGCGCACTTTCTATGACGTCCTGCACACTCCCATTTGGGTCCTGTCCACTTTGTATGACATCCTGCACACTCCAATTCGGGTCCTGCGCACTTTCTATGACGTCCTGCACACTCCCATTTGGGTCCTGCCCACTTTGTATGACGTCCTGCACACTCCAATTCGGGTCCTGCACTCATTCTATGACGTCCTGCACACTCCCATTCGGGTTCTGCACTCTTTCTATGACATCCTGCACACTCCCACTTGGGTCCTGCACAGTTTCTATGACGTCCTGCACACCCCCGCTTGGGTCCTGCGCACTTTCTATAACGTCCTGCACATTCCCACTGGGGTACTGCACACTTTCTATGACGTCCTGCACACTCCCATTCGTGTGCTGCGCACTTTCTATGATGTCCTGCGCACTCCCATTTGGGTCTTGCCCACTTTGTATGGCGTCCTGCACACTCCGATTCGGGTCCTGCATACTTTCTATGACGTCCTGCATACTCCAATTTGGGTCCTGCACACTTTCTATGACATCCTGCACACTTCCATTCGGGTACGGCACACTCTCACTGGGGTCCTGCACACTACCACTGCTGTCCTGCAGACTCATCACACCCGAGATTCTGTACGGCGTCCCGTAAAATATTACCGAAAACCTGTCGCCGTGATCAGAGCCCTCTACCGCTGGATGACTCATAGAGGTTTTCATGACCTACGGCTAAAATTGCGCCCCACGGACAAACTCGGATGGCCCAAGGCGCGCAAGAGGAGACTCAGGCTGATTTTTTGGTAGTCGATGAGTGTCCTACCCACGCAAATGTTGGTACCATTTCATCCCTGTTTTAATCGACCATTCCGAAGATCCACGGGGAAACACAATTACACACACACACACATACATACATACATACATACATACATACACACATCGGGACATAACTGCTATAAGTATAAGGATTATCAACCTGGATTAATTCAATCCCAATCAGTTGGGCCTAGAGTGTATATCTAAGCCGAGATACTTAGTTTTATTAAATATTTCTTCGATTCTTTTAGTTTTCGTGAAAGAATTCGTTTTTATTGTTTGTTTATTAATTTTTCATGAATTATGCATGCATTTTCGATGTATTTTACGAAGACTGAATCTTTTCACGTGGTCGAAAACCAGCTTAACAGTTTAGCTTTCAGTGTTACAGTTTATTACTCGAAGGAATCGATTCAGTTACGGCACACAATTTGGCTGCATGAGTTCTTGCAACCCTAAACACATTAAATGTGGTCGCCAAACAAACACGTTACGCTAGTTCGAAGGCTGTAACGACATTCTCATCTAGATCTGCTAGCGTGCTTGGTTTTTCAGCGATCTAGCGCACGGGCTGGGCGCAGGACGAGAGGCATGCGGCAAGGAGAGTGCGCGACGACGGTGGAAAAATGCCAGGCCACGCATGTTCACTTGTGAGTTCTCCTTAGACCGGTTTACTACCACCCCGGGTGATTTTTGCATCCCATTTCCAATGCTTTCTGTGTGTATCTACCGGGCTGGATACGTCGGCTCGTCCAACTCTGACAGGAGCCTTATCCGTCTTTTTGTGAGCGGTCGTCTAAAAACGGTTAAGACCCTTTCATAGCAGGTCGCTTCGACTACTCGTAGCACTGCCAACAGTTCCAAAAACTCATCGCGGCAACAGTTCTTGCACTGAGTCGCGACGGGTCGGAATAGTTTGCAGTTTCAGTCGCAATCGCCGAGCGACTGGGGTATTTCAGTCGCAATCGCCGAGCGACTGGGGCTTGTTTTTTCTAGGTCGCTTCGACTAGTCGCGTCGCTTCCATGATGGAAAAGCAATTCGTCTAGTCGAAGCGACTAGGCCGTCATCTTTCGTCAAGACGTAGTGTATTCGGCGTCAAATTGCAGACTCCGCACTAAATCTCGCGGCGTTTTCCGGAAATTTCCGTCCCGTATCACGCGGAATTGCGTCCCCACGAGCGACTCAAGTCGCTCGACGATTTGAAAGCTTCGTCCAGCGATTTCAGATCGCGGCAGTATTGTTGGTCGAAGTCGAAGCGACCAGCTATGAATGCGACACTAGATCGTTTCAACTTGTCGCGTCGCTTCCATGATGGCCGCAATACGTCTAGTCGAAGCGACTAGCCCGCAATCTTTCGTCACAACATTGCGTATGTTTCGCGAAATTGCAGGACCCGTAGTAAACCCGTCAGCCGAGTGAAAACGGTTGGCGGCACCCGGCTGGTTGTAGCAAGTAGCAACGATCGAAGGTTGTGGTCTAGTCGTAATCATGCTAGACGCACGCGACGCATTCAGGGTTGGAGTTCCGCCAAAGGCTCGATTTTCACAGAGTGCTCATCATACTCACCCTTCGCCAGAGACTGCAAAGCTCCGTGGTACTTTTCTGAGTGTATTATGAGTGAAACAAATGTATTGCCGACCTTACCACCTTTTCGGACTACGGTCTACACCATCACAATGTGTTATCCGACACATCGTCGGCTGACATAAGCTGGCTAATTGCTAGAACCTTTCCAATAACGTCTTCAGCCATCAGAACCATCCTAGCTTGACTTCTTCTCATCGGAAAACATATAGTCTACAGCAATGGAAGTAGGACCTGGTGAGGTTACGGACTCGTCCTAACATACGGTAGTTTCACTCATTTTTCCGAAACAGCTGTGATAGATCGGTGAGTCTGTGTTTTCACAGATATGACTACATCTGTGGGAGCAATAAAAACAGGTGAAAATTCCTGAAAGTTTAGGTTCCTGGCAAAAGTAAAGATTTGGCATGGCCATTGAAATATACTCAGTCAAAAAGGGAAAATAAAGAAAAATGAAAAAAGGTTTTGAAATATTCCTGAGAACGATTTGGCGTAGAATAATTTGTTTTTCGGGAAATGAAGTGAAATAGTTGAAGGTATGATTTGGCAGTCGAGTTTGAATCAACTATTGATAAGAGTTGTGCAAAACGACAGATCGCCTCGTCTGTGCTTATCCGTAGAACATATCAAAGCGAAATCACGCGCGAAATGGGAAGCATGAAAACTTATTCGGGAGCTGTAATGCGGCGGTCTTCACGTATTAGGTGAAGTAAAATCAACACGCGTGATTTCGCTTTGATATGTTCTACGGATAAGCACAGACAAGGCGATCTCTCGTTTTGCACAACTCTTATCAATAGTTGGTTTAAACTCGACTGCCAAATCATACTTTCAACTATTTCACTTCATTTCCCGAAAAACAAATTATTCTACGCCAAATCGTTCTCAGGAATATTTCAAAACCTTTTTTCATTTTTCTTTATTTTCCCTTTTTGACTGAGTATATTTCAATGGCCATGCCAAATCTTTACTTTTGCCAGGAACCTAAACTTTCAGGAATTTCATTTATTTTTCCGAAAGGTTTCCTTTCTAACATGATTTATGCCTGGTGGTGTTAGGTGAAAGTAAACCCACTGATGCCCTGCCCCCCCCCTTCTATGACGTCCTGCACACTCTCACTGATGTCCTGCACACTTTCTGTGAAATCTTGCACACTTCCACTGATGTCCTGCACACTTTCTAGGGCGTTCTGCGCACACCCATTTGGGTCCGGCACTTTCTACATTGTCCGACGCACTCTCACTTGGGTCCCACACACTTTCTACGGCGTTCTGCGCACACCCATTTGGGTCACAAGCACGCTCATGCCGATCATTTTTCCGCAGAGCTACCGTAACCCTCCTTCAAAAATTTTCCGAGTGTCAGCTTGGATATGAGAACATCGCAATAGCCAACAAACGTGTTTGCACAATTTCGACTTCCTCAGCCACTTCCCGGCGGCTTCTCGAAGAGAACGGTGTGTGAATGAATGCATACCGCTCCTCTGCCCTTTTATACCCCGCATATTATGAGCGTGTGTTATCGTCCGTTATAGTGGATCTAACATCGGCAGGGACCGATGCACAACCCCTGCCGCCTACACTGGTGGGTGCGCTGCGCAACTGGGTGGGCGCCCGATGGAAGGGCATCGATCGATTGCCAGCCGCACAGCTGACCAGGAGCAATTCATTTTCCTCGTTTTCATCCCTCTTCTGCTTTCTCCTTCCATCTTTTTATCCTTCTTTTCCTATCTCCTACTTTTTCTGTTTCTCCATTATTAACTAGGTGTTCTAATTGCTTGTACGTTTGATTCACGTGTCTTCTTCAACAAACTATGTGATGTTCAAACTTTTTAATACAAATTCTTTTTTTTTTCAGGTTAATATTCCATCGCACAGACATTTATAATTCTTAGATAATAATAGAGAAGCAGAAAAAGTAGATCGTTAGAAACATGGAAGGATAAAGCTGAAGAGGGATGAAAACGAGGAAAATGCGTTGCTGCCAATCAACTGTGTGGCCAGAAATCGATCGATTCCCTTCCACCGGGAGCCCACCCAGTTGCGCAGCGCCCCCACCAGTGCCGGCGGCAGGGGTTGTGCATCGGTCCCTGCCGTGGATAGATCCACTCTATCATGTTTTGCTCAAGAATGGTTACGGTAGCCCTGCAGAAAAAATGATCGGCATGGGCGTGCTTCTATTTGGGTCCCGCACACTTTCTACGGCGTCTTGCGCACTTTCACGTTGTCACCGCACACTTTCTACGGCGTCCGGCGCACTCTCATTTGGGTCCCGCACACTTTCCACGGCGTCCGGCGCACTCCCACTAGGGTCGCGCACACTTTCTACGGCGTTCGGCGCACTCCCACGTGGGTCCCGCCCACTTTCTACGGCGTCCGGCGCACTCTCATTTGGGTCCCGCACACTTTCTACGGCGTACGGCGTACTCTCATTTGGGTTACACACACTTTCTAGAGTGTTTTGTGCACTCCCATTTGGAGCCCGCACACTTTCTAGGGCGTTCCGCGCACACCCATTTGGGTCCCGCACACTTTCTACGGCGTTCTGCGCGCACCCATTTGGGTCCCGCACACTTTCTACGGCGTCCGACGCTCTCCATTTGAGTCCCGCTCACTTTCTACGGCGTCCAGCGCACTCTTATTCGGGTCCCACACACTTACTACGGCGTTCTGCGCACACCAATTTAGGTCCCGCACACTTTATACGGCGTCCGGCGCACTCCCACGTGGGTCCCGCACACTTTCTACGGCGTCCGGCGCACTCTCATTTGGGTCCCGCACACTTTCTACGGCGTCCGGCGCACTCTCATTTGGGTCTCGCACACTTTCTACGGCGTCCGGCGCACTCTCATTTGGGTTCCACACACTTTCTAGAGCGTTTTGTGCACACCCATTTGGGTCCCGCACACTTTCTACGGCGTCCGGCGCACTCTCATTTGGGTCCCACACACTTTCTAGGGCGTTCTGCGCACACCTATTTGGGACCCGCACACTTTATACGGCGTCCGGCGCACTCCCACTTGGGTCCCGCACACTTTCTACGGCGTTCCGCGCACACCCATTTGGGTCCCACACACTTTCTACGGCGTTCTGCGCACACCCATTTGGGTCCCGCACACTTTCTACGGCGTCCGGCGCACTCCCACTTGGGTCCCGCACACTTTCTACGGCGTTCTGCGCACACCCATTTGGGTCCCGCACACTTTCTACGGCGTCCGGCGCACTCCCACTAGGGTCCCGAACACTTTCTACGGCGTTTCGCGCACACCTATTTGGGACCCGCACACTTTATACGGCGTCCGGCGCACTCCCACTTGGGTCCCGCACACTTTCTACGGCGTTCCGCGCACACCCATTTGGGTCCCACACACTTTCTACGGCGTTCTGCGCACACCCATTTGGGTCCCGCACACTTTCTACGGCGTCCGGCGCACTCCCACTTGGGTCCCGCACACTTTCTACGGCGTTCTGCGCACACCCATTTGGGTCCCGCACACTTTCTACGGCGTCCGGCGCACTCCCACTAGGGTCCCGAACACTTTCTACGGCGTTTCGCGCACACCCATTTGGATCCCACACACTTTCTACAGCGTTCTGCGCACACCCATTTGGATCCCGCACACTTTCTACGGCGTCCGGCGCACTCCCACTTGGGTCCCGCACACTATCTACGGCGTTCTGTGGCGCACTTCTGAGTCACACCGTGCGGCGTTCCAAAAAGTTCTTCCGAGATCCTGCCGTATTGATTGAAGCGTTGCCCCGTCAAATCCTGAGCAAAAGCCTATCAGTAACGGTGTTTATTTCACTAGTTCATTTTTACGAATAAGTAAACGTCGGATGGTTTATAATAACATGTTTACGTGTTTTTGTCTTTCTTGACCCTCAATTTTGAGGTTCCGCAAAAATTGAGCAACCAACTTCAAATTTTGACAGGAGCTAGGTGCAAACAAAACCAGCTTCCTGGCCAAAAATGAGCACTCTAGCTCAACGATAAGTGTTCCAACAAGATCGTGAACGCCAACTGAAAAAAGAAAAGGAGATGACTATTTTTTCGACCAAAATGACGTGGTTTTGACACTTTTTCTCGAATCTCAGGCTACCATTCCGGACCATTTTTTGAACAGTTATTCACCTTTCTAAAGTATATTAAATGCAAAAAGAACGGTCTTCCTACGTTTACTCTGAACCCTGATACTGAGATCAGGGGGTTGCGCGATGGCGAATCAAAGCCAAATCTGGTGAGCGCTTCGCGCTCACCACAATATAAGAGTGGAAACAAAAACTCACCGACCAATCTCAATTCTTCTTCTTATTCTTAAGCGTTTGTCCCGCTTCCTTGCAGGGTCCGCATGAATGATTCGTTGGCGCCACTTTTCTCGATCGTGCGCCTGATCGGGATGTAAGCCAGCAGCCTTCAGATCGTTGTGCAATGTGTCCAGCCACCGCTGCTTCGGACGCCTACTTAATACAGGATCTTACAATGTTGGCTCAACAGTGGCTGGAACGTATGAAGGTGTATTCCAAGACAGTAAGCGCCATTTCAAAGTGAGTCGTCGAGACCGACACAATGCTGTCGGATGCTCGCCGAGCAACGTGGCCTCCATCTTGGGCAGTGAACATCCTCGGCCCTCCTGAGCGACAGTGGATGCCATAGAAGCAAGTATATCGCAAAAAGTTCGGTATGCACACAGATGATCGTCAAAGCCGCAGGGAAATCTATCGGACAACGAGTCCTGCGGCGCTCGAAGCCTCAGCCTAGGCCCGTTCTTCAAATTGGATATAAGAACCACGTGAGCTGTTGATAAGTTTTCCCACATAGCATTCCGCTTCTGGAATACATACCAAGCTTAAAGGCAGTGTCCACGATAAAATAAGTCCCCGTGTTTCCACTGGAAATGGAGAGGTTGGAGCCCTATATAACCAGAAACGTTGAAAAAACGGCTACGAACGAGCACAAGCGAGCCCTATACGGCAATAAATTTAGTGTTCCGCTCACGCAACGCCCACTCCATCAACGGCTACCTATAAAGTTATGCAACTCAAAATTTCAGTTTGAGAAGGTAATCGATCATCAAATGAGGTAAGCTTAGTTAAGGGGAGTGGACTATAGCTCCCTGAATGTATGCTGTTTCCTTAAAATGAGTTTTCCAGTTATTTACGGGTCAGAGGTGTTTGAAAGGAGTGGGCTTTGTTTGAGCGGAACACTCAAGTTTAGGGCCGTATAGGCCTCTTCTGTGCTTGTTCCAGGCCGTTTTTTCAACATTACTAATGAAGTTGGACTCGGACCTCTCGATTTCCGGTGAAAACTCGGAGACTGATTTCATCGTAGACACTGCCTTTAAAGTTTTGCGGTGAAAATCGTGCAAAAGCTTTATATTTTCATAGTGTTCGTATACTCAGGCAAGCCATCGCTCCGAGCGGGACCGGTTCCTCCCAATTATGACGTCATCGCCCGGACAGCGGCCGAGGGGCTAACTGGCACCGCGGTCCCTGCCCGGTGCCAGTTCGCCCCTCGGCCGCTGTCCGGTCGCTCTCGGGGCCACAGCAGTGCGAGCAGTGTTAACCAGACCGTCACTTTGTACACAGCAATCACGGACCCAGCATGGAATTCCACTGCCAATTGCAGTACTTACGCTTTCCAAAGCTTCAGCTAACCTCCGTCCTTATCCTCCGTGACCGAAGCTCCGCGTTGCAAAATGTGGGCGGGGTTAGTGGTGCGTGCAGCATTGTGGAGAGGTAGAGAGCGTTTTATGGGAAACTTGAACGGAAAACGACTAGCCATTAATGCGGAGCGTGTAACGCGTCATTGAAAATAGCAAACGTTTCATGAGAAGCGTGCTACGCGCCATGAAAAACGAGCCGCGCATAATGAGAAGCGTGAGCCGCGTCATAGAAAATGAGTGGCGCTTCACGAGAAGCGGGCGTCATGTCATGGAAAATGGGTACGCGTTATGAGAAGCGTGCTCCGTATCATGGAATATGAGTCGCTTATCACGAGAAGCGTGCCCCACGTCAAGGATTATGAGTCGCGCACCATAAGAAGCGTGCGCCGCGTCATGGAATATAAGTCATGCACCATGAGAAGCTTGCGCCGCGTCATGGAATATAAGTCGCGCACCATGAGCAGCGTGCTCCGCGTCATGGAAAATGAATCACGCCTCACAAGAGGCGTGCGCGGCGTCATGAAAAACAGAGTCGCGTCATTGAAAAGCGCGCTTCGCTTCATGGAAACTGAGTCACGCATCATATGAAGCGTGCTACGCGTTATGAAAAATGAATCGCGCATAATGAGAAGCGTGAGCCGCGTCATGGGAATGAGTCGCGCACCATGAGAAGCGTGCTCCGCTCCATGGAAACTGAGTCGCGCATCTTATGAAGCGTGAGCCACATCAGGGCAAATGAGTAGCGCTTTATAGGCAGCGTGATGGCCATGCGGAGCGCTCTTTGCTCATCTCGATCAATCGCCTAATTTGTAACTTTTATTCACGCTCACACAAGTTTTGAGAAGGACACGTTTTTATAGAAGCCCGGCACGCACAGCACACCGAAACCCAAGTACTGCTATTTTACCCACTTCCTACTCGCAATATTACTTCTCCACATGTTCCAATCTTGCGTTGGGTAATCTTATCATCTAGGGTCGTATGACCTAGGTGTTCCGATGGACTATTTGGAGCAATTCCAGTGTGCGTTAGGCATCAGGCTAACGATGGTAATAATATTAGTGACAGCCGCTACTGCTGCGCGGCCCCCCACGGGCACTAGCGGCTGTCACTAGTGTTATCGTTACCATCGACCCGTGCCGTCATCGGGCACGTTGCATTCGCCGAAATCCTGTCTACTTGTGCTTTATTTCTATCTAAAACTACCTTACACTTGTGCCAATCTCACGCCATCTTCACGGTGCAAAACTAGTCGGGGAGGGAGCACTAAAAAATTACCCCTAGAAATTGAGAGATTCAGCTATGAAAATGGAAATTTCTTTGATTATCAGATATGCGAAAACGTTGTCACTCCTTACTTTCAAGAAATTCCATGGTACTAGATCGATTTTTGAAAACGGTATCATTCATTCCTCATTTGACTTCTGGGTGGCCCCCCTCAACAAGTTTCGAACCATCTTCAGTACTGTATCATTAGAAGCATCTATTTACTTTAAGGTAAACCACCAAACCTGCCATAGTCAAGAGAATATCTGGGTCACCTTACAACTAGATGATAGCGTTTGCGAAAATTTTCGACAGAGCATAATAATGATTTTTAGTTGATTTTGTGATTTTACAGCTTCGGTCTTTTCTGACTTATCCGAGAAGCTTAGGCCCCAAAGTTCCAAGATAGGTATAATGGCTAAGTCCTTAATTAATCAGTAGTATTTTTTGACAATTATCGGTCGTTTTTTGAAATTTCAATTCTCGCCTTTTTCATCGATTTTCAGAATAACTATCAATAATTGACGAAAAAAATACTTTCGATTATGAATATAGACGTTTTAAAGTCCGCATGAATCCTAACGATACTTTGCGTTCCCCATTGAAGGTTGGCGCAAACTCGGTGCACCTATGTTATAGCTTATGTCACCTAGTTTGCGCCAACCTTCAATGGGGAACGCAAAGTATCGTTAGGATCCATGCCGACGTCATAGCGGCTAAGTTCCTAATCGATAGTATTTTTTCGTCAATTATTGATTCGTTATTTCGAAAATCCCTTTCATGCACCACCTCATCGCGGTGATCGGGTGAAAACCACTTGTTGGTGGCCAGCGGTGCAGACCGGTCACGCAGTATGCAGTTTCTGTGTACGGGCGGCTATCCTTGTATCCTTAGTGAGGAACAAGCGAAGGTGACCAGATCGAAAAGAAACGCTCAGAGAACTAAATCTGCGCCCGAGTACTTCGCGCACCGGATATGCTTCACTACGGCGTCGGAGGAAGCCTATACCGGTGAAGGGCCATCCAATCTTGAAGCCATAGGGCGTATCGGATAAGGAAGTTTGGAAACCCCCACATTCCACGATGTCAACACTGCCTTTACATATGTACCTACAACTGCCGTACAATTGCATCGGAAGCCGATCTGCTTAGAAGCCGTCAGATCAAGTACGATGTTATCGCTTTGCAGGAGACGAAAGGCAGGACGAAAACAGTTATAAAGACCGATCACAACGAGCTTATCGTCATCGGAGCCAAGGTGGACAATAAGAACATCGGCGGCGTTGGATTCCTCATTAATTCAACAGTGCACCACTTGGTAGATTCTCATAAAATCATTAGTCCTCGTCTCGGCGTTCTGCGTTTGAAAATCGAAGAGCAAAGGATTGTGTCTATTAGCAATGAATACGCCCCAACCTCTAGCGCTGCGCAGGAAGAACGCGAAGTGTTCCATGAGCTTCTTGAAAAGACTGTACATGAGAACAGAAGCTACTATAAGCTAGTTGTCGGTGACTTCGATGCAATCGTCGGTACGAGCAACAACGACAGCGATTAGAGATTAGGACGGCATGGAGCCACTTTTCAAAATGAGAATGGAGAGCGACTGCTAGAATTCATGTCGGCATGCTGCCTCTTTCACGGAAACTTCATGCTCGAAATGCCATCACATCGGCGATGGATGTGGGAAAGCCCGAATGGTCAGACAAGGTCGGAGATAGATCACATCTTGATTAACAGACGCTGGAGCTTATTTGACGTGTCAGTGCTGCCTTCATTCGACACCGGCTCCGATCATCGGCTTTTACGTGCGAAGATACCGAAGATTTTCAAACGTGATACTCACAGGCCGGCACCCGTTCGGTTCCCCGTCTTTGAGGCTGAGGTATTGGAATCCGCTGTGAAGTCCTTCGCATGGAATTTTCACGAAGATCCAACGGTAGACTACGAAAATCTAGCCAAAGGCCTGATCGAGTGTGCGGAAATTTCGCATCAAGCCGGCACGGCACCCATTCCAAGGCTCAATGGCCTCGCGAGTGTGCTTTTGGATAGAGAAGAGTTGAACAGGATCCCATTTCCACCCATCTGGAGGAGGTTACCATCAACATGTCATGCCGAATCGCTGTTAAAGGCAGCGTTCACGATAATAATCTTCAGTGACCTTCCACAGTGAAATGATACGCGAAAAGGTTCTTAGGCTCCCAGTGTGTTAAAGAACGGTAGAAAACGAGCCAGGAGAGGCAAAATAGCGTGTGCAAACAAGCGTTTTGGTGTTCCAGAACCGTCCCGTGCTCCAGGTCCGCCCCCTCGATGTAAACCAATGAACACTCGAGACCGTGAGATGAGCGATGGTTTCCGATCGCTGCATACATCAGCTGCGGAAGACGGAAGTTACAAGCCTCGGACAACTCGACCACGATGCTTTCCTAGCTCAATTTTTAGGGGTCATAACTGCATTCCCAGTGGGTCTTGTACGATTCTAGAGACATCATTGAAATCAGCATGGGACCGTTTTCAAGATAGGCCAAAAAACAGAAAAACGATTTTCATCGTGAACACTGCTTTTAAGGAGTCGTTGCAAGCGTACAGAAGAACGAAGTTGCTGGAAGCGGCTGAAAAATGGATTAGTATAAAGCGCTGCAAGCGCTATCTCAGTGATTAGGAAGCTGTCTTATGTGCCCTCAAGGGTAGAAATGGAGTAGTGCAGACATCTCGGAGGATTATGGAAGACATCACTCAAGAGTTCTACACGTATCTCTTCCGCTCATCCTCACCTGTCCCAAGATGTCTAACTCTAACAGATGAAGACCTTCCTGCCATCCTAGAATCGGAAGTTGCTGTAGCCATCAGAAGCATGAGGAAAGGCACTGCCCCAGGTCCCGACAACATTTCGGTGGACCTTCTTCGCGCATGAGGTAACGCTCTCCACTCTCTTTTTGCCAGGCATTTCAGCCACTACCTACGTCCCTACGTCTTAGAAAGACTCCAGATTCATGGAGAGAATCGAAGACGGTGCTGCTGTTTAAAGGCACAGTCCAACATCGGAATCGTTTTTCTGTTTTCCCACCTATCTTGAAAACGGTCTCACGCTGATTTCAATGATGTCTCTGGAATTGTACAAGACCTCCCAAAAACAGAGTTATGGCCCCTCGAAATATGAGCTACGGGAGCATGGTGGACGATTTTTCCAAGGCTTGTAACTTCCGTAATTTTCAGCCGAAGTATGTGAGCCGACCTGCATGGATAGAGAGGCTGATAATCAAGGGAAGAGCGGGGATATTGATCAAAAATCGTCTCTCATGACGCCACTGTTCAGCTCGAAAGATCGTAAAAGGAGCGTGCCAAAGTGGCTTCTCGAGGTGGGCTTCCCAGAGTGGCTTTCTCCTATATCTCGCTCATCCGCAGGAATTGAGAGCTCGCACTTGACAGGTGTTATCGCTCCAGCCGCGAAGCGGCTGGAGAGGTTTGGTTTTGCCTAGGCCTTGTGATCACTTATAATTTTATAAAATAGTTTATGGAATCTTTGGAACAAAATTTCTGAAGATTTCCTTCTGGATATAAGTGAAGGGGTCCAGAAGACATCTGCTGTCCAAATTTCAGCCAAATCGGTTCACAAACAACAAAGTTATGAGCCCGAAAGCTTAAGAAATTTTCATGGTGTGCGCCGTAGGCCGTGAGCCGTAGGCCGTAGGCCGTGGGCCGTAGGCCGTGGGCCGTCACGCTTTTCAGTCCTCACTGCTATTAGACACTGCCAATGGTCGAAGGCAATCAACTTGGCAGACAGGTAAGTAATCGATTTGTAGGTCAGTGGGGATTCCTATGACGTCATCGGGACGTCGTGAAAAGTGCTTCGGGCTTCTGATGACGTCATCGGGACGTCGTGAAAAGTGCTTCGGGCTTCTGATGACGTCATCAGGACGTCGTGAAAAGTGCTTCGGGCTTCTGATGACGTCATCGGGACGTCGTGAAAAGTGCTTCGGGCTTCTGATGACGTCATCGGGACGTCGTGAAAAGTGTCTCGAGTTTCTGATGACGTCATCGGGACGTCGTGAGAGTGCTTCGGGCTTCTGATGACGTCATGGGGACGTCGTGAAAAGTGCTTCGGGCTTCTGATGACGTCATCGGGACGTCGTGAAAGTGCTTCGGGCTTCTGATGACGTCATCAGGACGTCGTGAAAAGTGCTTCGGGCTTCTGATGACGTCATCGGGACGTCGTGAAAAGTGCTTCGGGCTTCTGATGACGTCATCAGGACGTCGTGGAAAGTGCTTCGGGCTTCTGATGACGTCATCGGGACGTCGTGAAAAGTGCTTCGGGCTTCTGATGACGTCATCGGGACGTCGTGAAAAGTGCTTCGGGCTTCTGATGACGTCATCAGGACGTCGTGAAAAGTGCTTCGGGCTTCTGATGACGTCATCGGGACGTCGTGAAAAGTGCTTCGGGCTTCTGATGACGTCATCAGGACGTCGTGAAAAGTGCTTCGGGCTCCTGATGACGTCATCGGGACGTCGTGAAAAGTGCATCAGGCTTCTGATGACGTCATCGGGACGTCGTGAATAGTGCTCCAGGCTTCTGATGACGTCATCAGGACGTCGTTGAAAGTGCTCCGGGCTTCTGATGACGTCATCAGGACGTCGCGAAAAGTGCTTCGGGCTTCTGATGACGTCATCGGGACGTCGTGATAGTGCTTCGGGCTTCTGATGACGTCATCGGGACGTCGTGAAAAGTGCTTCGGCCTCCTGATGTCCTCATCGGGACGCCGTGAGAAGTGCTTCCGGGCTTCTGATGACGTCATTAGGACGTCGTGAAAAGTGCTTCGGGCTTCTGATGACGTCATCAGGACGTCGTGAAAAGTGCTTCGGGCTTCTGATGACGTCATCGGGACGTCGTGAAAAGTGCTTCGGGCTTCTGATGACGTCATCAGGACGTCGTGAAAAGTGCTTCGGGCTTCTGATGACGTCATCGGGACGTCGTGAAAAGTGCTTCGGGCTTCTGATGACGTCATCGGGACGTCGTGAAAAGTGCTTCGGGCTTCTGATGACGTCATCGGGACGTCGTGAAAAGTGCTTCGGGCTTCTGATGACGTCATCAGGACGTCGTGAAAAGTGCTTCGGGCTTCTGATGATGTCATCGGGACGTCGTGAAAAGTGCTTCGGGCTTCTGATGACGTCATCGGGACGTCGTGAAAAGTGCTTCGGGCTTCTGATGACGTCATCGGGACGTCGTGAAAAGTGCTTCGGGCTTCTGATGACGTCATCAGGACGTCGTGAAAAGTGCTTCGGGCTTCTGATGACGTCATCGGGACGTCGCGAAAAGTGCTTCGGGCTTCTGATGACGTCATCAGGACGCCGCGAAAAGTGCTTCGGGCTTCTGATGACGTCATCGGGACGTCGTGAAAAGTGCTTCGGGCTTCTGATGACGTCATCGGGACGTCGTGAAAAGTGCTTCGGGCTTCTGATGGAGTCATCGGGACATAGTGAACAGTGCTTCGGGCTTCTGATGACGTCATCGGGACGTCGTGAAAAGTGCTTCGGCCTTCTAATGACGTCATCGGGACGTCGTGAAAAGTGCTTCGGCCTTCTGATGACGTCAAAGGGACGCCGTTCGAAGTGCATAGGACTCTAAACGAATACATTTTTTTAGCTGTACTTGGATAAGGAGAGAGTGCCGTTTCCGATTCACAAAATACTTCCATGCAGGCCACCACAACGATTTATTTTGGTGGTTAAGTTTTAGCCCAAAAAATCGCTTTCCGAAATTTCACTATCAGTCTTTTGTTCCTTCTTATTGTTAGGGGTCACTCATACTCCTAACCTCCCGCTCAGCCAGAGCGGTCCTTGCGAACGAAGAGGAAAGTGAATATGAATGGGATTTCATTCCTCCGCGCATCAAACCCCTACCGCCCCCACCGCCACAGCGTGCCTCTGGAGTGATTCATACTCCACTCAAGATTAAGGCCCCGGTCATAGTTGGTGCTATTTGCATCTGCATCCCCCGCACCCCCGCTTCCCCTCCGCACTCCCCGCACCCCAACACCCCCTTCACCACCCCGGTCGATACGTATGTTTAAAATGATGGAGTGAGGTTGAAAATCACTCGATGCATCCAACTAGATATGACGATGATTACGTGGCCAACAGGATTGCACCTGTTCAGAGAAAAAGTGAAGGCGAGTATGGTGAAGTCACGGAGGTAGCAGTAAGGTTAGCTTTCTGGTGATACGCAATGTTTTATCTTCGACCCGCCCACCCGGTGATTTTCTCATCCACGTATTGCATGGATATCGACCGCGTCGGATACATTGAGTGATTTTCTCAACCTCACTCCATCATTTTAAACATACGTATCGACCGGGGGGTGCGGGGTGTTGGGGGTGCGGGGGTGCGGGAGCGAGGGGGATACACCGAGTGATTTTCTCAGCTTCACCTCACCATGTTGTTCATACGTATCGACCGGGTGGGTGTTGGGGGTGTTGGGGGTGCAGGGGATACACCCAGTGATTTTTGCATCCCATTTCCAATGCATTCTGTGTGTATCGACCGGGCTGGAGGCGTCGGCTCATCCAACTATGACCGGGGCCTAATTTATGAGAAATGGAATTTTCATCCTGTATCAGATATCTATTAGCATTATCAGTCATTGTTTACACAAGAACTTGACAGAAAACGTTATCTCTCACAGCGGTGTCATTCATTACTCACTTGAAATCTGAGTGACCACCATCGTCCCTTCCGCTCCGTCATGACGGTGACGCTGGAGCATACGTACTTCACCGGAGGAGCGGGAAGGGCAGGAGGGGTGAATTCTATTCATACTCACCTCTTTGACCGAGCGGACCGCGCTGGCCGAGAGGTAGGTTAGGAGTATGAATGAACCTTATCGAGTCACATATCCGGAAAAAAACATTCTTTACGTCGGCTGAAAACACAGGCCAACCTCTCGAGAGGAAACACTAATTCAGACGGTATCTATGTTGCACCACCTGTGCACAGAATTTGGCTAGAGAAAGTTCAAAAGTTCTTGATTTGAATTCTCAAATCGAACGTTGCTCTATAGTATGGTACGTATCTTAACTCCAGGATACCGCGTTGGAATTATTATCACGCTATCTTGCGGTCGGAGTGGTTGTTTTACACTCAAACAATACAGATCGCTCCAGCCGCGAAGCGGCTGGAGAGGTTTGGTTTTGCCTAGGCCTTGTGATCACTTATCCCCGGAAACATCAATTAACATGGAGGAGTTCGACCGGACATGATATAGCCACCTTAGATTACGTGCTGGTGAACTCTCGTTTCAGGTCTTCACTCAAAGACGTGCGAGCCATGAGAGGACCTGACTGTGGATCGGACCACTATCTCTTGCGCGCTGTAATGAAGCTTCGTTTACGGCGACCCAGGCGTGGGGTGCCTCCTAGAAAGAAACTGGACTGGTCCCACTTGCTGACACCTGGAACAAGAGAAGCGTTTCAAGTCGCGCTGTCAAATCGCTTTGCAGTGCTTCAAGATGCATTGTCCGTAGACGAATATGAGGAGCAAACAGTTGATGTCGTTCTGCAATGTGCAGAGCCTCTCTGCCCGGTTATTCGCCGGCGAACACAGCCATGGATATCGGACGAGTCTCTCCGCCTCGTGGATGAGCGGAAACGAGTGAAGCTAACCAACTTCGCACGTTATCGGCAACTATGTCAAGAGCTTCGTCGTAAGTTGAAAGAGGAGAGAGAGTCGTACTGGAACAAGATGGCCGACGAACTGGAGGAGGCGGCTGGAAGAAATAACTACCGCACATTGTACGGCACACTGAACCGTCTCAGAAGAAGACCAATCCGGCTAGCGATTGCATCAGGAATACGGACGGGTCCTTTGTGCGTTCTGTGGATGAGCGCCTGTTACGATGGAAGCAGTTCTTCAGCGAGCTTTACAGTCACGATGCACCACCAGGCCCGCTTGACGAACCGATACCAGTTGAAGTGTCACAGCAGGCGATGCTTGACTCTGAACCCACTCTGGACGAAGTGAGAGCCGCGATTCAGCGTCTCAAAAACCGAAAGGCGCCTGGTGTAGACAACGTTACTGCTGAAGCGATCAAGGCAGGTGGTGATGTGTTACAACGACGGTTACATCAGCTGATCCTCCTCGTATGGCAGTCAGAAAACGTCCCATCTACCTGGAAAAAGGCTATCGTTGTGCCCATTCACAAAAAGGGTGATGTCAGGGACTGTAAAAACTATCGCGGAATCAGTCTGTTATCAATCGTTGGTAAAGTCTTCACGAGGATAATCCAGTCCAGACTTCAACGCCATCGAGAGCATACCAGTCGCGAGGAACAGGCAGGATTTCGTCCTGGTCGAGGCTGCAGCGATCAAATATTCGCACTTCGTCAACTTTTTGGAGGAAAGGATCCGCTGTGGAAAGCGGGTTGTTATTACCTTTATCGACTTCAAGTCGGCCTTTGACTGCGTGCACTGGCCTGCCTTGTGGAGAACATTGGAGTGCGAACACGTTCCGGAGAAAATTGTGAAGCTCCTGCAGGAACATACAGCGGTTCAACTAGCTGCATTCGCGTCGGGGACAAACTGTCCGAAGAATTTGCGGTCAATGCAGGAGTCCGGCAAGGAGATGTGATTTCGCCGCTGCTATTCAACACTGTGGTCGACGCCATTATGAGAAAGGTTTTCAAAGATAGAAGAGAGTCCAATATGGCGATAACGAGTTCCTCACAGACTTGATGTTTGCGGACGACAGCGCTGTGTTCACCGATACTGATATGGAAGCTACGAATTTAATGAAGGATATAGCAGATATCGCGGATTCGTACGGTCTACGGATAAATAAGGACAAGACCAAAGTCATGACGTCAGACGGTTCACGTGCTTCTGTGTTCTTCGAAGGAGCTGAGCTCCAGCAAGTTGAGGAGTTCAAGTACTTAGGATCGGTGGTGCAACAGCGCAAGGTAGTGGCCACAACTGAGATACAGTGCAGGATCGGGCAGGCGTGTGCTGCTTTTGCTTCACTAGGCTGGTGTCTGTGGAAAAAGGGCAATGTGTCAATCAAGACCAAGATGCGGATCTTCCGATCTCTTATAATGCCGATTCTATTGTACGGCTCAGAGTCGTGGACCTTGCTCAAGTCGGATCTCAGCAAGCTAGAGGTCTTCCAAATGCGGTATTTGCGGCGAATTCTCGGAACAACGTTAAGAGATCGCATACGCAACGACGTTATACGAGACAGCTGCGACCATCAACCGACAATCGAGGAACAAATCCGAACGAAAAGGTTGCGCTGGTTTGGACACGTATGCAGAATGGAAGCCAGTCGACTACCGCACAGCTTGCTATGGAGAAAACGCCCAAAACCATGGAAGGTCGAGAGAACTGCCCCGAAGAAGACGTGGGTGAAGCAAGTCGAAGCTGATCTGAAATCTCAACGGTGCAGTGTCGTTAACGCTAAAATAGTTGCGGCTAATCGTTCTGAATGGAAGCGTATCGTTCAGGCTACTGGAGCTCCTATGGCACCTACAGCAGTGTACTGGTTGAGAGGTCATCCCGCTCCGCCAGCCGCCAGCTAATGGGATGAGTGAGTGAGTGAGTGAGTGTGATCACTTAGAATTTTATAAAATAGTTTATAGAATCTTTGAAACAAAATTTCTGAAGATTTCCTTCTGGATATAAGCGAAGGGGTCCAGAAGACACCTGCTGTCCGAATTTCAGCAAAATCGCTTCACAAATAACAAAGTTGTGCGCCCGAAAGCTTAAGAAAATTTCATGGTGTGCGCCGTAGGCCGTGAGCCGTAGGCCGTAGGCCGTGGGCCGTAGGCCGTGGGCCGTAGGCCGTGGGCCGTAGGCCGTGGGCCGTAGGCCGTGGGCCGTGGGCCGTAGGCCGTGGGCCGTAGGCCGTGGGCCGTAGGCCGTGGGCCGTAGGCCGTGGGCCGTAGGCCGTGGGCCGTAGGCCGTGGGCCGTCGGCCGTCACGCTTTCAGTCCTCACTGCTATTAGCCACTGCCAATGGTCTCAGGCAATCAACTTGGCAGACAGGTAAGTTGGTAGGAGGTACGTAGGCTGGTAATTAACCGATTTGTAGGTGAGGGGGGATTCTGATGACGTCATCGGGACGTCGTGAAAAATGCTTCGGGCTTCTGATGACGTCATCGGGACGTCGTGAAAAGTGCCCCGAGTTTCTGATGACGTCATCGGGACGTCGTGAGAGTGCTTCGGGCTTCTGATGAGGTCATGGGGACGTCGTGAAAAGTGCTTCGGGCTTCTGATGACGTCATCGGGACGTCGTGAAAGTGCTTCGGGCTTCTGATGACGTCATCGGGACGTCGTGAAAAGTGCTTCGGGCTTCTGATGACGTCATCGGGACGTCGTGAAAAGTGCTTCGGGCTTCTGATGACGTCATCGGGACGTCGTGAGAGTGCTTCGGGCTTCTGATGGCGTCATCGGGACGTCGTGAAAAGTACTTCGGGCTTCTGATGACGTCATCGGGACGTCGTGAAAGTGCTTCGGGCTTCTGATGACGTCATCGAGACGTCGAGAAAAGTGCTTCGGGCTTCTGATGACGTCATCGGGACGTCGTGAGAGTGCTTCGGGCTTCTGATGACGTCATCGGGACGTCGTGAAAAGGTCTTCGGGCTTCTGATGACGTCATCGGGACGTCGTGAAAAGTGCTTCGGGCTTCTGACGACGTCATCGGGACGTCGTGAAGGTGCTTCGGGTTTCTGATGACGTCATCGGGACGTCGTGAAAAGTGCTTCGGGCTTCTTATGACGTCATCGGAACGTCGTGAAAGTGCTTCGGGATTCTGATGACGTCATCGGGACGTCGTGAAAAGTGCTTCGGGCTTCTGAGGACGCCAGCGGGACGCCGTAAAAGGTGCCTGGAGTTCCTGCTGACGTCATTGGGACGTCGTGAAAAGTGCGGGCCTACCCCAGACGGGGGGGGGGCACTCAAGATTCAAGTCAGAAATGGAATGAACCACCGATCTATAACGCTATCAATCAAAGTATCTCTACACAACTTCATCAACAACAATGACTGATAGCAGCATCAAGCACCTTTTATCAAGGTTTCCATTCATTTTCATGAGAAAGTCGTGGGTGCCCCGTCTAGGATAGTCCCAAGAGTGCTTCGGGCTTCTGATGACGTCATCGGGACATCATGAGAAGTGCGGGACTATCCTAGACGGTGAGGAGCACTCAAGATTCAAGTCAGAAATGGAATGAACCACCGATCTATAACGCTATCAATCGAAGTATTTCTGCAGAACTTCATCAACAACAATGATTGATAGCAGCATCAAACGTCTTTTATCAGGTTTTCCATTCATTTTCATGGGAAAATCGTGGGTGACCCGTCTAGGATAGTCCCAAAAGTGCTTCGGGCTTCTGATGACGTCATCGGGACGTCGTGAAAAGTGCTTCGAGCTTCTGATGAAGTCATCGGGACGTCGTGGAAACCCGGATAGTGGGCAGGTGTTCGGGACCCGTTGCTGCTCATCCGAAAAGTTGTGAAGACCACCCCGTAGAGTGAGCAGGAGCCCAGACTCGATGCTAGCCATCCGAGAAATTATGCCCCGGAATTTGCGCAGGAGAGAACACCTTGCAAAACTTTTGTAAAAGTGTAAGGATGACAAGCATAGCAAGCAGAAAGTTTGAGATGTTATGTGAGTCATGTCAGGTCATGTTGCCAGGCTGCTTTTCAGTTTCGTAAGGTCATTCACACAACCCCAATTTGAGTGCTCCTCTTCCTTCTTCACCAGCCTACTGATTTTTCTGCAATAAATGGTACTTGCTTATTAGCATCCAAATTCAAAAACAAATTGTTAGAACTATCTCCATTCGCAGCTCAGCAGAGCTTTTTCATATCAGATTCATGGAATCGAAGCGGCTGTTCTGCGAAGGAATGGGGCAACGGAAACGAAATAATGAGTATGTAAAACTGCTTTGTTCCACTGATGTGGAAGTGTCCAGATGGAATGGAAGGTAGTTTCTGACTGTCCCGGTTTTAAGTTAGTTTCATTTCAAAGCGAAGAACTGCAGGCAGATTCTGCATCCGGCTGTAGGCCAGCAGGCTTTCATGATTATCGACCGGGCTGGTTACGTCTGGGCGACCAACTATAACCGGGGCCTAAGGTCCCTGTCAGAGTTGGTTGAGAAAATCACCGTGGCCGACCCGTTCGATACGTATGAAAAACATGGAAGGTGCAAATAACACCCGGTGTAGCCAGATGTGGCTGACGCGATCAATATGAATGAATTATGTGGAACGATATCATGGATATCATTCATTTCTTAGCTAATATCATGTGAACATCGGTTTTGTCAGCCACATCGAGTGATTTTTCTGAGATAGTTTTACAACAGTTTGGGTCATTGATTCTTGTGACCACAGAAAGAGGACTGATCTAGTGGGGAGATGAAGAGGTCTTTGTTCAGAAATTCTTGCATGGGATATTACAGCGTAATATCTAGAAAAAGTGAACAATTCTGTAAAAAGGGGTCTCCCAAGCAGAAGTGGTTTGGTTAGCGTTACAAATGCTTCAACAAAAGGAACAATAGGAAAGCGAAATGAGGAGAGTCTACAAAAATGAACAATATCCTCCAAGAACTCTTTCTTTTTCGAAACTTCCAAACAGCGAAACAAACCGTTGTGGTATTTTACGAGGAAGAATTGACTGGTTCCCTAAAACAATTTAACATCATCTCCTCTTTTAATGATAGCTATTAGGTTCACATGCATATATACATATTTTATTGGCACTCACATAATCAAAGTCCTTTATGGAGCCAAAAGCGCTTCCTCATAGAGAACCACAACGGTTTGTTTCCGCTGTTTGGAAGTTTCGAAAAAGAAAAGAGTTCTTGGAGGATATTGTTCATTTTTTGTAGACTCTCCTCATTCCGCTCTCCTATTGTTCCCTTTTTGTTGAAGCATTTGTAACGCTAACCAAACCACTTCTGCTTGGGAGACCCCTTTTTTACAGAATATAGGTTAGGTCTACTTCACAAATATGTGAAAATCTCAGACTTTGGGCTGTAGTAAACCACCCCTATCAGAAGATCTGATATTATTTCGATAAGATGGTCCGATATTCTTCCAGACAAGTTTCAGATTATCTTAATTCCGTATTGATTCATAATTATCGCTATCAGTCACAACTGGTCGCTGATCTTAGGCCCGTATTCATTTCATTAGCGGTGATTCGCCCTAAAGCGGTCGTCCTCGCATATTCATGATATGATAACACATGATTATACGTGTGAGAATAAGAAAAGCCGGACCTCATTTTGCAGGTGGTCATTCTCTAATCGACCACATCCATGCTATCGTTCTCAATGAATGAAATGAGATGTTTGTTGTTTTGTGATAGCTGATAATGATAACTGGTATTTCATCTGAAGAATAAGAGGCGCTCCGGGGTTACTCTTAAAGATAAGACGAGCTTCTGCGGGAGTGCGTGCTCTCTCGCTTTTCTCTGTCCAGATGATCTGTAGAAGTTCAGCTAACCTGATGAAATTAGCATCATCTTAAAAATGTTCATCATCTGAATGATGCGCTTACAGATGAGATTCATATCCTTCACCATATCATCAAGATAATCTTACAGATCATTCCAACATTTCTTCATACGATCGTTTAAGATCATCTTAACTTCATTTTGAGGGGGTTTACTACAGCCCTTTGTCCCTAAGGTTGGACTGTACCTTGAAGAAAGGCGCATGGTAGGATATTGCCAATTCCCGACCCATCAGTGTTCTCTTAGTTGTATACAAGACCTTCACCAAGATTCCCTCAACTGTATGAAATGAATCCTGGACGACTACCAACCAGCGTAGCAGGCCGGTTTTGACGAAAACTTCTCCTGAATGGACCATATCCAGGCTGTCACTCAACTTCTAAAAAAAATCGTGAATATCATCTCTTTCTGGTTCTCGTTTTCGTGGATTACAAGAGGGCGTTAGACTCCGTGGAGACCAATGCTGTCCTCAATGCTTTGGTCAACGCTGGAATCTCTTCCGCTTATGTTCACTTACTCGAACATTGCTTTACAGATACTTCTACAACTATTCAAGTGTTTGAACGAAAGTTGAAGTTTGCAATCAAGAAAGGAGTACGGCAAGGAGACACCATATCGCTTAAGTTATTCACGGCTGCGCTTCAAGAAGCCATGGTAGATTTGCAGTGGGACGATAGAGGCTGCTCCATCGATGGTAAAAAGATCAATCATCTACGCTTCGCCGACGATACCGTTTTGATTTCTGACAGTACGGCTCAAGTTGAGTCAATGGCCAACGGACTAGATACGGCTGGTCGGAGAATTGTTTTGGAGATGAACATGTCCAAAACGAAGGTGATGGTGAATCAGTGGTGAGACAGTGGGACAGTGAAGCTGAAAGGAGTCGCTCTTTAGAGAGTCGATTCGTACGTATATTTGGGAGAGAGCTGAACATGCTCAACGACATCGTCCCCGAAATATCACGAAGTAGACGCGGTGCGTGGGCAGCTTGCGGATCAATTCGGGAAGTGACCGATCAGATTGTGGATCCAAACTTGAGGGACCGGGGGTCTTCGACGCCGCTGTTTTACCCGCAATTCGCTACACGAAGGAATGCTGGCCTGACAAAAAGACCATCTCCAATGTCATGAAAACAACACATCGTGCTCTGGAGAGGTGTCTTCTGAAGACGAGTCGACGCCAGCAGTGGCAACAAGGCATACGAAGTTCAGAAATGAGGCAGAAGTCGCGTTTGAAGGATCCGCTGCAGTACATGGCGAAATCGAAGCATAGCTGGGCCAGCCATTTACTGCGAAGAACTGGTGATAGGTGGAGTCTCTGAGTTACAGAATGACTCCCAGACAAAAAAGAGGCCACTGGCGAGACCTCCACCAAGATAGTCTGACTCGATCTCGAAACATTTTAGGAGTCGTGATCAGTCGTGCTGAATGCAATTGGCAAGGAATTGCGCAGAATGGAAAAATTGTGGTCCGCGCTGAGAAGATCGCCAGCTGAATGAATCATCAAAGTATGAAAGTAAGTAAGGGCTGTAGTAAACCACCCCTATCAGATGATCTGATATTATTTCGATAAGATGGTCCGATATTCTTCCAGACAAGTTTCAGATTATCTTAATTCCGTATTGATTCATAATTATCGCTATCAGTCACAACTGGTCGCTGATCTTAGGCCCGTATTCATTTCATTAGCGGTGATTCGCCCTAAAGCGGTCGTCCTCGCATATTCATGATATGATAACACATGATTATACGTGTGAGAATAAGAAAAGCCGGACCTCATTTTGCAGGTGGTCATTCTCTAATCGACCAAATCCATGCTTTCGTTCTCAATGAATGAAATGAGATGTTTGTTGTTTTGTGATAGCTGATAATGATAACTGGTATTTCATCTGAAGAATAAGAGGCGCTCCGGGGTTACTCTTAAAGATAAGACGAGCTTCTGCGGGAGTGCGTGCTCTCTCGCTTTTCTCTGTCCAGATGATCTGTAGAAGTTCAGCTAACCTGATGAAATTAGCATCATCTTAAAAATGTTCATCATCTGAATGATGCGCTTACAGATGAGATTCATATCCTTCACCATATCATCAAGATAATCTTACAGATCATTCCAACATTTCTTCATACGATCGTTTAAGATCATCTTAACTTCATTTTGAGGGGGTTTACTACAGCCCTAAGTATTTTGTAAATCGATGAAGAAGGCGAGAATCAAATTTTCGAAAAAAAAACTATCGATAATTGTCGAAAAAACAATTCATTAAAGACTTAATCATTATACATAGCTTTGGAGCGTCGAGGCCTTAACTTCTCGAATAAGTCAGAAAAGGCCGAAGTTGCAAAATAATAAGATCAGCTAAAAATCAATAATTACGCTCTGTTAAAAAATTTTCGCAAACGCTATCATCTAGTTCTAAGGTGGATCAGATATTCTGTCAACTACAGCAGGTTTGGTGGTTTACCTCATAGTAAACAGCAGCACTTAAAGATACACAGTACTGAAGATTACCACTGAATCATATAATATATTTCGCAAACAAGCAGGCTTTGGACCAAGTGGAAGGCAGCGTTAGATAGAGAAGAATTTGTTTCCCGAGGATAAGAAAGAAGGGGGGAATGAGGAAACAGGAGAGAAAGAAAAGGAGGACTGGGAGAAGAGGTAAATAAGAAAGAGAGCAAATTAGAGGAGGAGAAACGAGTAAAGAAACGAAGAGAAGCCATCGGTGATGCTACGCTGATTCGCCCGAAGAGCCACCGAAGTGCCAGTTGGGACCGAAGATCGCTCCGAGCGATACTGCTGTGGCCCGGTGAGCGGCTGCTGTGGCCTGAGTAGATGACTGATTTTCGCTCGGAGCGGAGAGGCAGCGCCGCTCGAGTAGCTCTCCGGTACCGCTCGGAGCGATGGTTTGCTTGAGTACTTATGCAACAAGCAAAAATGGAGTCTGCCGTATTATCGAAAGTGAACTCGAGGATTGATGATGTGGTGATGTGATGTGCCATCGTTTTTGGCGTCGCAGATTACATAGAAACTTATACCCTTACTTAAAAGCTCTTTTCGACATCTAGTTAATAGATTTTGAGGGTGTTCGTATAAATATGTAATGCACTTTAGTTTTGTAAATTTATGATACCACTTCAGGGCGCAAGCAGTTGAAATGACGGGGATGAGTGGGAGCAGTTCCTGTTTTGAGATTCCCACACATCAGCTGGGGTGATGACGGATTGAAGTTTATTTTGGCAACATGTGATGCAAATGTTTATTTCAAACCTTAAACCTGAAGTTCTTGTTCGTACCTATCATTGCCCCATGATTTCAAAACGAATTGAAGTAGAGTCTAACCGTATCAGACTGTCCGCCCACGCGGTCGGCTTGCATGTCAAGCAGCAGTCATGAAAGCATTTATGAGACGAGTCCATCCACGGATGAGATACAGCTGGCCGGAATATGGTTCACTATTCGCCCGATATTCTTTTTAATCCTCGATTCACGGGTTCTAAAATACCTTCGCGACGACCGATCAGCACACCCGCTGACGGCGTGCGAGGACAGTCTCATTCGAACAGACTTCATGTATGTCATCGTCCGGGGTTCCGATCTGCAACTGCTGATACCGCCGCCGCAGAGTATCGATCAGAATCTCCTGCCGACATTGGTGATATGCTGGCGGCTTCCCTACCTGCCCTGACGTCCTTTTAAAGGCAGTGGTCGCGATAAAATATGTCTGTCTTCTTTTCCTCTCTAAACCCTTTTCAGGGTTCAGAAAGTTAGGACCTATGAGAAAAAATCGCGAAAAAACCGCTGTATCGGCCCAAATTTGAAACCTTAACTTTCTTGTCTTTTGACGGTAGACGAGCCCACTCCACATCACCGGCAGCGATGATCTCTGATATCAAGAACATCAGCTGGCTTGAGATTAAATTTCAATCAATGAACATTATCCTTCAGGCTCATCTAGTCAAAAACATTGACTGAAGTGCTTTGCTTTCATTGTTCAACTATTTTTATTAGGTAAATTTCCACCTCTTACCTCCTCTGAATGTCGAAGATTTTTGACTGCTTGGCATGGGACTGCTACTTTTTTTTTGCAGCGCTGTGCACGTGTACACGAACTAGCATCTTTGGGCCCTAGAATCATAGTTTTTCAGCTGTTTTCTATCTAAGCTGATTTTGATAAGTTTTTAGATAATGTTTTCCATCGCGACCGCTGCCTTTAAAGGCACAGTCCAACCTCAGCATCGGTTTTCAGTTTTTCTATCTATCTTAAAAACGGTTTCACGCTGATTCCAATCATGTCTCTGGAATCGTTCAAGACGCTCTGGGAACGAAGTTATGGCTTTTTAAAAAATGAGCTGCGGAGGCATGGTGGACGAGTTGTCCGAGGCGTGTAACTTCCGTTTTTCGAAGCCGATATATGCGAGCTGACCTGAGTAAAGAGAGAAGTTGAGAATGAAAGGAAGAACGGGGCTACTGATTGGAAAGCATCGCTCATTTCGCCACTATTGAGCCCGAAAGATCGTAAAAGGGGCGTGCCAAAGTGGCTTCCCGAGGTGGGCGCCCCAGGGTGGCTTCCTCCTATATCTCGCTTATTCGGAGGAATTGAGAGCTCGCACTTGGCAAGTGGTAGACGGGGTGGATCTACTTCACAATTACGTGGAAATCTCAAATTTCGTCCTTGAGCTTGGACTGTGCCTTTAGAGGTAGTGTTCACGATGATTTTCGTTCCCGAGTTTTTCACATAAAACAATGAGTTGGCCTCAAAGTGTTACCCAAATTACGAAGAAACGGCGAGAAACGCATTAAAACATCGTATTTCAGCGACATAATTCTATAACATGGATTAGTTGTCCGGTTGGATGAACATGTTCATGGAGGTTGTCACCGGTATAAAATGGGGCTGATCAGAAATGGGGGAATATTTTAGGCGAAACAGTATTAGTTAGGGTCCCAAGGAAAGCACGGAGCAATAGAGAGTGAAGGATTGCAAAGGACTGGTCCGCAAAAGATTTCATTGTCACAACAAACACTCACTCTGATACTTGAAAGGCGGGCTGATACTTAACGATTTCGGGTACTTCCGGTGCGTTTTTCTCAATTTCTTCGCCATTTTAGTTCTACCCGGGGGCCACTTAGTCAATATAGTGATTAATCTTAAAATTGAAGATTATCGTAAACACTGCCTTTAAAATACTTTCTTTGCACGTCATTAATCTTCACCTTTTCCAGTTCTCCACTCACTTCTGCCAGGCGGAGAGTGTTGATGTGCATCATGCTCCTCTTCACATAGAGCGGGTAGGTGCTGTTGGTCCTGAAATTGTGGGAAGATTAGAAAGAAGCCTACTGTTGAATGGAAAATATATTACAGTCTTTAAACCTGCTAGAAAATTCCTTTTCTACAGTAGATGCGATCTATAGCATTCTTCGCCTCGTAGACTGATGTCCCTCCAAAGGGGCTGACTTCGAATCCCTCTGAAAGGACATAATCAGTACAACATGGCGGAATCTCTCGTAGGCGGTGCTCTCGCGGAGAAGATATTCTCGTTCTTTTTCGGCCAAAATGGCATGGCTGCAGACATTGTACGGTCCCGTGGTATCATCCTGCAAACAAAGTCTTCATAAATGCCTAACCAAGTTGGAAATAAAATCACCTTAGCCCCCTCTGTGGCACATGTTGAAAGTGGGGCGCACTTCTAGCCCTACGGGAGCCGCGCCGGCGATAGCATACTATAAATGCGACTTCACGCTTTCCACCCAGGCTCCTACTCCAATACAATCCTTCTCTTTGCTAACCTGCAAAAGAGAATACGTGCCTCGCGGCTAAAACTATGCATTGTATTGACCGTAGGGCTCAATATACTATCCTACCTTGACCAATTCGTTTCCTATCCATTTAGCTATGTGTCACGCGTCAAAACAGAGCGAACTGGTCCTACTTCATCTTCGATGCTCCGCAGATGGGACCCGAAGGAACGGTTGCGGTCCGTTGTCAGTGTCGCCGAATTCAAGCCAGATTGATGAAGCCAACTGAGGAGCCTCCGTAGACTCTCCAATTCCATTCGCAAACTTATGCTCTCTGGAGAGAATTTCTGACCTACTCCCACCGGATTTGATCATTTTTATGCAGGTTCACCTGTTTCCGACCGTTGAAGCGTTTGACAGTGTAGTACTAACTTGGTCTTGGCGTCCGCCATTACAACTTTCTCTAAAAGGGCACTATACCCGCTGCTGTCGTATGCTCCATCTTCAGCCAGATGGAGCTGTTCTCCCTCCTAAACTTGGTATGCTTGTCGCATTTTTCAATATGTGTACACCTAAAGCTTTACCTCGCATCGGCTTTTAACGACCGTCAGTACTCGCTCCTGGTGCGATAGATAAACATGTTCTATGGCCGGTTTAGTCCGAACAGAAATCTTCGAAATAAAATCTTGAAAACTCGAGCCCAGCGTGCCAGCTCCTTAATTTCCAGGGTTCGTATTCGCCAATAACCCGCCGGGTAGTCGAAGGGTAAATGAGGTGAAATTTCAGTACAAAACGCGCGCTCCACGGCCACCTCTCGCCTCCCTTGGCTTCCCTCGCGACCGCCGGAATTTTTCGAACAGCATAGCTGAAGAATGGCCGCTTCGCGATGGAATCTTTATCTTTTTGCAGTGATATCGATACGTAACACAGTTTGCATTTCCATCTTACATGGTGTAAGATGGGTTGATCTGCTCCTCTGCCTCGCGCGGTATCATCCCTTCCGCTTCCCTTCGACTACCCTCGGCGGGTTGTTGGCGAATACGACCCCTGCTCTACAATGCATCGGCTGGCTTATCATTATGATTATCATATATTACAACTATATTACAATGATTATCATATACACTGCGTATCATAAAGATAGGACACCCCCTGAATTTGTCAGTCTCTTGTTTGTTGAGCAAGATAGATCTTTTCCGTTAATACTACTGCGATCAGAATTTTAAATAACACCCGTATACCCTCTTGGGTTAGATTGAATGTTTTTGCACTTTTCTAGAACAAATTAATGTTTTAAATCGCGTATAAAAAAGGATAGGACACCCCTGGGTTAGGTCGGATTTTTCGTTCGATAAAAATGTGGGATGACAAACCTAGTGGAGGAGATGTCTTTCTCGCACATTCACTGGAACAAATACTCGATTTGGTATATTTTCGACCAAGCTGATCAGCCTTTGCAAGTCAATCTTGCTCCATTTCTCGGTTTTGGCATCTTGTAGCGCAGAAATTGAAAGGTATCGCCGGCCATTGGCTCAGACCCGACGAACTACATTACCCCAGAGGTTCTAAAACCTGCTGACATTAGGACTGTAGACTTGCCACTTTGGACAATACAGTTATTGCCGAGCAAAGAAGCCGACTTCGGAGCTGCTCACGTGAACTTTCTAGTTGTCCGGCTATAAACTGCAACTTTGTCGCACGAAAACGTGGGGAAATGAAAGTAGGTGTCGCTCCTACATCCTCTGGTACTCACAGAAGATCGTCCGACTGCTGGCGAACGCAAGCTGTAGACGTTCTTGACGGGCGAATGCTCTGACGGATTATGGGAGATTTACGTTCGGAGTTCCGAAAGCTAAATTGGACAGCATCTACTCTCGAATCGCTTTAGTAGCACTTCCGACCATCAGACCTATTGAGAAAAGACTCCTTCCCGTCCGAAAACTTCACCTATATACAAATAGTCGAGTTAGCTGTCCACCTTAGCCATCGGAACTGCAGTCACAGATCTCCCATGATCTGTCAGGGCATTTGCCGGTCAATGACGTCTACAGCTTGCGTTCGCCAGCAGTCGGATGATTTCCATTGAGTACCAAAGGTTGTAGGAGTGACGTTTACCTTCATTTCCTCATGTTTTCGGGCGACGAAGTTGCAGTTTTTAGCAAGACAACGAGAAAGTTGGAGTGAGCAGGTCCGAGGTCGGCTTCTTTGCTCGGCAATAACTATCTGGTCCAAAGTGGCTAGTCTACAGTCCTGATTCCAATTTAATGAAGAATCTCTGGGATATTTTAGTTTGCCGGGTCTGAGCCAATGGCCGGCGATTTCTCTCGATTCCTGCGCTCCAATAGGCAATGACCGAGAAATGGAGCAAGATCGACTTGAAAAGGCACATCAGTTTGGTCGAAACTATACGAAATCCAGTATTTGTTGCAGTAAAGGTGCGAGGAAGGCACAACTGTCATTAGATTTGGGATCACACAATTTTATTGGACGAGAAATCCGATTTAACTCAGGGGTGTCCTATCTTTTTGATACGCGATTTAAAACATAAATTTATTCTAGA
Source organism: Aplectana chamaeleonis (assembly GCA_029168955.1). Classification (NCBI taxonomy): domain Eukaryota; kingdom Metazoa; phylum Nematoda; class Chromadorea; order Rhabditida; family Cosmocercidae; genus Aplectana; species Aplectana chamaeleonis. Next base: position 91,753 of record JAPDOI010000464.1, read on the forward strand.
AAAGTGCACAAACATGCAATCTAACTCAAAAAAGGTATACGGTGGTTATTTTACATTCTGATCACAGTCGTATTGACTAAAAAGATCTATCTTGCTCAACAATCACGAGGCCGACGAATTCAGGGGGTGTCCTATCTTTATGATACGCAGTGTATTACAACTTGCTACGTAACGAAGGCCCGTGTTCAGGGCTGCAATTGCAGCGGTAACGTTGTCTCTGAAGGTCCGTTTCTTAATGTGCTGAACTGTTGGCTCTTGACTTTCCCATCGGTGGATGGGTTGTTTTTCGGAGCGAGCAGCGCTCACAAAGGTACTTCACCACGGCAGCTGTCCCTACGCCTTTCAGCTGTGTGGCAACAATTTTGTGTCCAAATTACGGCCAGTATTTGAAAAACTTCATAAGTATATATCCCTTTACAGGGAAATATTTATCTAGCCCCCTTCGTTGGTGGCTTTCAGCTGGGGCTGGACGACTCCGACTCTTCGTCTTCCGATGGTAACTGTAAACAATTTATCCAGTTATCTGTTCCGTGTTTAAAAGAATTGCTGTAAAATTTCTACCCATTCGTCCGACATGAGAGTCTTATCTCCATCCTCATCTATCTCGCTCGTATCTCCAGCTTGGTCCATGTGAGTCGCATCTCCATCGTGATCTCGTGATGCTCATCTAACACCCCTCTGTTGCCGATATCCTCCACTTCCTGGTTCACGCAGCTAAATGGGGGTGAGCACTCTGTGACATATGCCAAAATCATTTTGTTTTAAAGGGCCATTGATGGAAGAGCAAATGTTTTTAGCGACCACCATCTCAACGTCTTCCGACCACAGTGGCGTGCCGTGGTATCATGAAAGAACTTTGGTAAGGAAGGGCCAAACGTCCCTTGAATTAACCTTCATTCTACTCTAGAAAAATCTTTTGATTTCTGAATATATAAAATACAGTAATTTTCCAATCAGAAAATCCTAATTTTCGCGTTTAGAAACGTCACTAAATCTTTTGGAATATCTGGATATTTTTTATCGATTTTTGTGGCGATCGAAAAAAGATGGTGGTCCACGCATATTTGTATCGACAGTAAGAATACGAAAACCACTAGCCGTGGACTTTGTATGACAGAACCCTTGAACGAAATGATATGCAAATCATCATGTTGCGTTCACCTGTGTTTTTGAGAGGTTTGTGACTGACTCCCTCCGCCCGTTCTCCAACCCCAACGCCAACTCGCCCCTCATTGACAGATAAACATCTCTACGGGAAGACGATGAGACATCTTTTCCGGACCGAATTCTCGTGTATAATTGGAACTTGACAAATATATGGTAGCACTTACCCTTACCTCGACTGAGAGCTCGTCCTCTGAAAAACCACCTCAAGAGGTGCTCCGTCTACCAGTTGAAGTTCACCAGTTTGCTCCATTGCGAGAGAAGAGGATTCTGTAATAAACTGATAAAGAAGCACAGCATAGCCTTTAGGTGTAACTGTACCTTAGGACACTCTTTTCGCAATACGCAGAAGAAATCGGGATACCAAAACATTATCCGAGTGGCCACGGTGCGATTGCAATCGAACGCGCAGCGAAACCTCGCTTCCTTCTCACCTACTCCTTGCTGACAATGCATGCTCCAGATCTCGACTCGCCGCGGCGATTTCGGCTATTCATCACCACCCCCCTTCATCGCATATAAGAAGGCTTGAAAAACTCCTGCGACCACATTGCCGATTGATTTTGTCCCAAAGATTTCATGTCTTGCCCTGAATTTTCGCCGCAGTGGCTTTGAAAGCCGCCATATTATATGCAGCAGATGACAAACACTTAAAATTACACGCTGCGGTATGACCATCAGTTCGCGGCGTCAACGTGGTCCATCGATATGGATGTTCTCTGTGCAGAAGTTGCAGGATGGGTTATTTCGATGCGCTGATCAAAAAGACCTTCTGGGATTGGAGTTATGGTCCCTCAAATATTGAGCTAAGGAAACATGGTGGACGAGTTGTCCGAGGCTTGTAACTTCCGTCTTTTGCAGCCGATGTATGCGAGCTGACCTGCTCAGGGAGTCGGGGGGTTCTATTCGGCCACGATAGGCTTTCGACTCGACTACAAAGCGGTTGGACGACGATATGGCCACGCAATTTCCTTGCGCTACGTGGCCTAATCGTCGTCCAAGTGAGAAACACGTGGCGCCAATCATAGCCGTTCCACTCGGCCACGATACGCTTTTGATTCGATTACGATGAGTTTGGACGACGAACGAGCCACAATGCCCATGATTGAACACGTTGATCGATCGCTTTAGAACTGACCCGGCGCATATCAGCCGCACAGAACGTATATAAAGGGGCCCGATTCCAAAGAGAGCGCGGTCCAAGGGTGACTGCGAGTCACTTTCTGGACGATTTTTGAACCGTTAAGGGGTCTCCCCCACGGTCCTCAGCGAAGGGAGGTCCCTCGCTGTCGACCGTGGCGAGAGTGGTGTCCCTGTCGCGGACTGCTGTGGGGGTGATCCCCTGCTGCGGGCCGTGACTTGGACCGTATCCTTGTTGGGGGAGACCCGCTCCCATCGAAGGGGTGGAGGTCCGCCTCCAGCGCCACGTAGTCCTATCGAACAGGCAACGTGCTGCCGCGTGGGAAATGGGGGTGCGGCAAAGGTTTTTTTTCTCTGCGCCACGTAGTCCTATCGAACAGGCCACGTGCTCCTCGGAGCAGCATATGCTGCTGCAAAAGTTCCTTTCAACTCGACTAGGTACCCGAATAGAAAGCCTATCGTGGCCGAATAGGACCCCCCGAGTCCCTGAGTGAGTAGAGAGAGATGTTGAGAATGAAGGGAAGAACGGGGCTATTGATCGAAAACGATAGCTCATCTCAGAATCTCGAGCATTCATTTGTTCACGTCGGTGGGCGTGGAAAGTGCATTTGGGGGTGACGAGCTGAGAGTTGACCAACTTTGGGGCCGTAGGGGACCGTTCCGAGCTCATTTTTCTCAGTTTTTTTCAACCTTAGCGTTCCGCTAGGCCACGCAGCTGCCATTCTCCACCAAAAAATCAGACATGGGCTTTATCGTGGACACTGCCTTTAACAGGGGTTCCAGAAGAACAGAAGAGATTGCTATCTTTTTTTTGTCGTGGGTTTCTTTCCCCTTTTCACGTTAACCTGAACGGAAGAAGCATAAACGGGATGTTGCATATATAAAACAAGGCCACAAGTTCAACGAGGCAGTCCAATAGGACTGTATTGCTATTATGTAGTTCTTAAGTATTTGAGATTTATGTTAATCAAACGCCAGAAAGCCGTCAAAACCTGACTTCTTTACGCGCTGTATTATTTTTTTACTCGTGCTTGTATCCTGATTTAGAAATTAACTCAGACAATAACAGGTTTTTAACAGGAAATTCGACAAGCAGCGGAAAAAAGATTTGAGAAAGGAAGAGCAAAGTGAAGGGAGGAAAACGATGAAACTGATCAATAAAGGAAGATGTTGCAAAAGCATTTCAGTTAGTTGTTCCCGCAAATATTTGTCACGCTTCCGACGTCTACTAGGTTGTCTGCCGAATAGCGCTAATTGTAACAAACAATAACTAAACTGCAAGTTTCTCCACGCTCACAAGGCCCATCGAAACATGATTTTAGCATTTTAAAGGCAGGGTTCGCGATAAAATCGACTTCTGAGCTCTCTTAATGAGAATGTAGGTTCGGCCATCACAAAAGTAAAAAAAGGTGAAGAAACCCGGAAATTGGCGGGGAAAACGCTCAAAAACAAAGTACAACGGCTAATTACCGGTGTCGGCCGGCCCTTTAATTAACGAGATTTTCGATAATTCGTGCTTCTCCGCTTTTTATTCTGCTGCTAAAGTGACCAGTAGTCTCCAGAAATGTTCAGAAATTACTTTAGAAGCAAAATGAAAGTTGACAAAACAGGCTTTTACCCAAATCTCAATAATTGGGGGCGGGAGGACACCAAGCCATAACTTTCTCCTGAGCGTTTTTTCTCCAATTTTTTTCTTATTTCCACTTTTGTGATGGTCAGATCTACCATTCTACGGTGACAGCACAACAACCGATTTTATCGAGAACCCTGCCTTTAACATGCTCGTAACATTATCGAAAACTTCAGAGTACCCGCCGTAATCTACCGTAATCTGTCAAAAATCGATGAACGGACTCCAGGTTCTTGTTTAGCACTCCGAACAACCCATAGAGAAACAATTTTAAGCCATTCTTATCGTAGCGTTCCGGAAATCGGCAAAAGTGACATTTTGTCCTCAAAAATTTTCCCCGATTGGATCTTTTGAACGAATTTAGTAGAAAACTTTGGAAAATCTACAGATAAACTCCAGATTCGTCCGCACCCCACTACATTACCCCTACATACAAGTTTTGAGCAATATTCGAAAAATTTTTTCGAAACACCACAAAAATGCCTGATGGGTACCCGTGCCTTTTCGCGAAACTTGAAAAACGCTCATAACTTCTTGGAACCTGCAGCTCGGAGCGAGATGTTGCGCACTTCTGCTATTGAGCCACTAGAGATACTAACAATACAAGTAGCTTTCGGAGATGCGTTTACCACTAAAGCACTTACCTTGTCACACATTATCCATATTTCGCTATCCTTATTTCATTGTCCTTCATCCGCTGCCCCTTCTGTGAATAGTCTTTATGTTTCTAACACTATGGGCCAATTTATCATTGGTGCTCAAATTGACAAAAAAAACAATAAATAAGTTTGTTATTGCTGTTATCGATTGTATATTCATGTGGTCTACCCTCTATAAAACGTCGAAATTCACATTATTCGAGGCGCAAGCGGCGCGCGCGACTCCTAAGCCTCCGTCTGCTCTCTGCTCTCTCACTGTCTCTAACCTCCGCTCCGCACCAGCACGCATAGGAACCATGTGAATCTCGCTGTTTTATAGCCTATACTGTTCCTGAATGATCCCATGTGATATCAGGGTAATTAAAAAGGCTTGAAAACGCTAAAACAGTATGAAAGACGGTGTATTCACGTAGAATACAAAATCTCTATGCATTTGCAAAGAAACCACACAGGTGCGGAATCGAACTTTTAGCGGCTCTATCCTAAGGAGGGGGTGGGCACTCATAGAAATGAAGAGATTATTCTATCAAAAAGGGGTCTTCCAAGCAAAAGAGGTTTGGTTGGCGTCAGAAACGTTCCAACAAAAAGGGAACAATAGGTAAGTAGAATGAGGAGAGTCTACAAAAAGTGAACAATATTTTCTGAGACTGATTTTCCTGGCCGATACTTCTTAACAGCAAAAACAAGCCGTTGTGGTATTTCACGAAGCAGAGTTCAATGGTTTCCAAGAATGGACTTCAATTTTGACGAGATTATAAGAAAAAAACTCTCATTAGATGCTGCACTTTGGTTTCGCTTCTCGTAGCAACTGGAGCTAACCGTCCGTCTTTGTTTTTGGCATCATCTTCTATTCTGATGGTAAGTATTAGGTTTACATGCACATACATTTGAACGGTTCTCGCGTAATCTAGACCATTTTTAGAACCACAGAGTGCTTTCGTGTAGAACACCGCAACGGTTTGTTTTCGCTGTTAAGAAGTATCGGCCAGGAAAATCAGGCTCAGAAAATATTGTTTACTTTTTGTAGACCCTCCTCATTCTACTTACCTATTGTTCCCCTTTTGTTGGAACGTTTCTGACGCCAACCAAACCTCTTTTGCTTGGAAGACCTCTTTTTGATAGAATTGTTCACTTTTTATTGATATTACGAAGTAATATCCCTAAAAAATCTTCAATATTTTTCGAATAGCATGGATTGCTATAATAATCAGTGAGCGACAAACTTATTGCGCACGCTACAAATGAAGCGCTACTCACTTTCCACGACGTCCTGATGACGTCATCAGATGCCCTATGTACTTTTCATGACATCCTGATGACGTCATCAGATGCCTTAGGTACTTTACATGACATCCTGATGACGTCATCAGATGCCCTATGTACTTTAGATGACACCCTGATGACGTCATCAGATGCCCTATGTACTTTACATGACACCCTGATGACGTCATCAGATGCCCTATGTACTTTACATGACACCCTGATGACTTCATTAGATGCCCTATGTACTTTAGATGACACCCTGATGACGTCATCAGATGCCCTATGTACTTTAGATGACCCCCTGATGACGTCATCAGATGCCCTATGTACTTTACATGACATCCTGATGACGTCATCAGATGCCCTATGTACTTTAGATGACACCCTGATGACGTCATCAGATGCCGTATGTACTTTACATGACACCCTGATGACGTCATCAGATGCCCTAAGTACTTTACATGACATCCTGATGACGTCATCAGATGCCCTAAGTACTTTACATGACATCCTGATGACGTCATCAGATGCCGTATGTACTTTACATGACCCCCTGATGACGTCATCAGATGCCCTATGTACTTTACATGGCATCCTGATGACGTCATCAGATGCCCTATGTACTTTAGATGACACCCTGATGACGTCATCAGATGCCGTATGTACTTTACATGACACCCTGATGACGTCATCAGATGCCCTATGTACTTTAGATGACACCCTGATGACGTCATCAGGGCAGGGATTCATGAAAGGCAAACCACGGTTACGGCTGGGCTAGCGGAGGAAACCGGCATTCACAAAAAATCCGGTTTGGTTACGGCTAGGCTACGATTGGGCTACGCGTAACCGCACCTCAGAGCTGCGGTTAACCGCGGTTAGCAGCGGTTTTGCGGCTTAGTCGTCGAATTGATGGTGTGTTGTATTAGTGCACAACACTGAGGCTCGAGGAAATACCGTTCTGGTTAATCGCAAACGAAGGGTTTCTCAGGTTTTCTGAATAAAATAACGTTTTATTTTGTTGATATGGACCATGAGCACAATTAATTCCAAAACCTTCTGCGAATACGCATAAAAACTTGATATCTTCAAGGCAAGCTGAAAATATAGGAATGCCGCTCGTTATTGACTGCCACATTATAGGCCCGCTAGCCATAATGTGTTCCTCTCGATAACAACGAAAATTCTCAGAATCATCAACCTCATCTGTAAGTTTTATGTATGTTGCCCATGGCTAACTAAAATCTCTATGCCTGTCCTCCCTGCTCTCGCTCTCTTCTTTATTTTTTTTCATCGTTGTTCTTTTTGTCTCCACTTTTTGTTCCTAAATCTTGTCTTCCGTGCGCTGACCATTTACCGAGCAGCCACAGGCTCTTCGCTGGGGTTTCTCCCCAGTTTCGGCTCCGAATTCCCTCATTTTTTCCTCAGAATTTATTCCCTGCACTTTTCGTACACATTTTCGTCATTTTTCTGTTGGAAAACCCTAACTTGGTTTGGTACTGTGATGCATGATTTTGTTTTTTCGCATTTACAACGTTTTCTTCTACTTTTTTTCCGAAGCGCCCACTTGGATTTCAAATGTTAATGTTTTTACATGGTTCTGTGATCAGCCTGGGTTTTCTCGATGTTTTTAGTTCGAACCTCTGTTTTTCCCTTGCATTTTGAGCTTTTCCCATAAGATTTTTCTAAGGAGTCGTTTTAGTTTTCTCCTGTTGTGAGCGACAGTAAGCTTGTGTGAGAATGACAAAGAGAAAAAAAAGAAGTTGAAAAGGCTAGTAATGCGAGAAAAAAGCTGAATTGGGGGTTAAATTTTCACCAGCAGGTTTGCGGCTCATCGTGAGAAAGCAGCACCACTTTATGTACTTTTGAAAAACCAAAAAGGATTTGTTAAAAAAAGGAAAAAATGAAACACTTAAAAATGGAAAAAACCAATATTGATTTTCTCTAATCGAGATTCTCGGCGTCAATTGAGTGGCAAGTACGTGGCCGCGGAATGGTTAGCCACCCAACCGCAATGGGGCGGGTTGTAAATGCCGGTTCGCGGTTTGGCTACCGCTGGGGTTGCTGCCCTAATCAAACCCAAACCTAGCCGGCTGCGTTCATGAATCCCAGCCCAGATGCCCTATGTACTTTACAAGATATCCTGATGACGTCATCAGATGCCCTATGTACTTTATATGACACCCTGATGACGTCATCAGATGCCCTATGTACTTTACATGACATCCTGATGACGTCATCAGATGCCCTATGTACTTTAGATGACACCCTGATGACGTCATCAGATGCACTATGTACTTTAGATGACATCCTGATGACGTCATCAGATGCCCTATGTACTTTACATGACATCCTGATGACGTCATCAGATGCCCTATGTACTTTAGATGACACCCTGATGACGTCATCAGATGCCCTATGTACTTTAGATGACATCCTGAATGACGTCATCAGATGCCTTATGTACTTTAGATGACACCCTGATGACGCCATCAGATGCCCTATGTACTTTGCATGACACCCTGATGACGTCATCAGATGCACTATGTACTTTAGATGACAACCTGATGACGTCATCAGATGCACTATGTACTTTAGATGACAACCTGATGACGTCATCAGATGCCCAATGTACTTTGCATGACAACCTGATGACGTCATCAGATGCCCAATGTACTTTGCATGACACCCTGATGACGTCATCAGATGCCCTATGTACTTTACATGACAACCTGATGACGTCATCAGATGCCCTATGTACTTTACATGACATCCTGATGACGTCATCAGATGCCCTATGTACTTTACATGACACCCTGATGACGTCATCAGATGCCCTATGTACTTTAGATGACACCCTGATGACGTCATCAGATGCCCTATGTACTTTACATGACACCCTGATGACGTCATCAGATGCCCTATGTACTATATATGACACCCTGATGACGTCATCAGATGCCCTATGTACTTTACATGACATCCTGATGACGTCATCAGATGCCCTATGTACTTTAGATGACACCCTGATGACGTCATCGGATGCCCTGTGTACTTTAGATGATATCCTGATGACGTCATCAGATGCCCTATGTACTTTACATGGCATCCTGATGACGTCATCAGATGCCCTATGTACTTTATATGACACCCTGATGACGTCGTCAGATGCCCTATGTATCGAAAAGTACAGCCTACTACGTGGTTTTGCGATTTGATCTACCAACTGATAAAATCAAATGATATGATAAGCAGTAAGAAGTAAAGTAGTTGTTGTGAAACAGTAAGTAACAAACTTGTTAGTCACTTTCCCTTTCCCTTCCCATCGAAAAGTACAGCCTACGACGTGTTTTGGCGAGTTGATCTACCAACTGATTATATCTCATGATATGATAAGCAGTAAGAAGTGAAGTAGTGAAGGTGAAACAGAAAGAAACAAACTTGTTAGTCACTTTCTCTGTCCCTCCCCATCGAAAAGTACAGCCTACGACGTGTTTTAGCGAGTTGATCTACCAACTGATAATATCACTTGATATGATAAGTAGTAAAAGGTGAAGTAGTTAATGTTAAAGTAAGTGAGTAGGTAATCATATCTGTCCACATACCAACTTACCTACCTGCCCAACTGATCGCCTGCGACCACTGGCAGTGGCTAGTGGCAGGAACGAGGAACGAGGAACGAAGAACGAGGAACAGGACACGAGGGACGCGTTACAAGAAAAAACGCGAATTTTAGCTAAGCTTCCGCCGATCTAACTTTGTTAATTTTCAATCGATTTGGCTCAAATTTTGTCAGCGGGTGTCTTCTAGACTCTCTCACTTATATCCAGAAGGAAATCTCTAGAAAATTTGTTTTACAGGTTTTATTAACTACTTTACCAAAATCTAAGTGATAACAAGTGCCAGGCAAAACCAAACCTCTCCAGCCGCTTCGCGGCTGGAGCGATACCACAGTCACTCACAAGATCATTTCGTATCACTGTGATAGCAGATGTTTTTGTTCTAGATATTTTGTTGGGTCTTAGTTGAGAGTAGGGTTCACTTTCATTTCGTGGTCTCTATCTTGTGGTGGTCATGAGTGGCCCCCCTCCTTAGGATAGAGGCCCTTTAGCATCACATGTTGAAAAGTCCATCTCGCTACTCACTACACCAAGCCGCCACACTCAAAGACCTTCCTTCCTGATTGACACGATCAACGAGTAGAGGCAGCCGAAATCAATGAGCGGAGAGAGCCAAACTTTGCAAGCTCGTAGCTCCTCGGAATCAACAGCTCGGGGCTGGATATTCCACAAAGTTACTACAGAGGACCACGAGAAACTGACAATGCATACCGTTTCCGTAGGTGCGTTTACTGTTCTGAACACTTCCCTTGTAAGATGAGAAGAAACGTTTCGCGCACGCCTCAAAACTTTATTTACCCCGAGTTCTAACTGGCAAATCCGCGGAACGCTCTGTATCCAAATCAGAATTCACGGAAAAATTAATAGCAAACGGATCTCAGATTCGGTCTCAGCCTTCTAAATGACCTCCCAAAGGTTTGGCAGAGGGCACTGTTTACCCTTCTAAAATTTTAATTTTGCAGTTATTTCCGATTTTTCCGCATTTTGGGAAATTTTGGTAAATCGGAAGGCGAAAACCCATCGGAAATCGGGAAATTGGAATTCTGCTGATTCATGGTTCAAACTCGTAGGAACCAAGCCTATAGTCCCAATATTGTCGTCAACAGCTCTTCAACTCGTCCGAACCTAGCCCCTAAGTCAACTTACCTCGTCACTGGCGTTCAATCTCCTCCAGCTGTGAATGCTTCCGACACGATCAGTCCAATTCCCAGAATCTCCTTCGCTCGCTAACGTTTTTCTGCACAAATGAATGGGGCACCTCACATAGGGGCGGACTTATGAAAAGTTACACTCCGTATTTGCCTTGAAAAATGAATAACAGACAGGGGCTCTCGCGATTTTCGCGAGGGCTTACGTTGATATGTTGAAGCAAGCTACAACAAACGTGATAGAATGAACAGATCTTCACTGCCTAGCTCGAGTGCGAGAAGTGTGAAACGCAACGCGCGGAGTATTATAGACGCATATCGTTCTCCGCGCGCAGGATACCGCCCCGTGCGGCGTATCACCGCTTCCGCAGCGGAGGTGATCCTGAGTGGGCGAGTTGCCCACGTAAAAGGATCACAAAATTTTTTATTTTGTAGTAACATTGTGAATTCCCACAGCACGATTCAGAAAATGCGACGTGATAACTATTAGCGGAAAAAACGCTCACATAGAACCACATTTGCAATTGGTGGTACACGCGGGGCGCGTGTGACCGACGTCCACTGGACTGTAATCGGAAATCTTCCACGACATCCGCACCGTTATGACTATTTGAGATATCATTGATAGTCAGTCTGTAGCAGGCACGAGTATGGCTTTATTGGTAGACTGACATCAGATAAGCTTTCTGATTTGGGGTACTGCCTTCTGATATCTCGGTATCCCGACGTTTATCTACCGGATACCTGATATTCCACGGACTTATACTCTGAAGGGGGCAAGACCGCCGAAAAGGTTATTGTCGCAGATCGCGACTTCCGGCAGTAGGGCGCCAGGGGCCATGCGACCTACCGTCGATACCGAAGGCGGCGCCGTATCGGGGCGGCGCCAGACCCTGCCGGCTCCGGAGCGACCTGCCATGGGCAGTTCGCCATCGACCACCCGTCCGCGAGGACGGGTTCTTGATTCTCTTATTCCGTCCATGCTCGACGCGAGTCGGGCATCCTGCCTTTAATCCCGCGGCCCCGTAGGGACCGGACCCGTCAGCCCCGGAGCCTTTCTGGTCCTTAGCCCTCGTGGTTCTTGGACTGCTCCAGCTCGAAATCGGCCCCTAAGTTTTCCGGTATCTGGTGGGGTAGTTGCGACCCATGTAGGATTTTTTCCGTCGACACTTAGAGCTCCAAGGTCTGGGTTTCTCACTAGCGCTCAGAGCCACAAACCCCTTATAATACGTCATTTATTCTTGTCTAATAAACTACTTTGCTAATTCTCTATTTTTTGCCCATTATACCGGTTTTGCCGAGTGGTTTCTTGTTGCTGTGTTATATGTGTTTTTAATACGTTGTATAGGGATCGTTGTCTAGTGCGTAGTCTGTCGATGATGATCTTTGGACCATCGACCGGCATTGGTGGTCGAGTGGGCGACGGCCTCACGGGGCCGGTCGCGTTAAAGGCATCGTACACGATGAAAACCATGTTTGAGTTTTTGGTGTTTTCGTGTTGCTATATCCCTATAGTCACCAACTGTTGCAAAATGACCCCTCAAAAACCTCAACTTCTAAAGAAAAACCCATTTTAAGAAAACTCAAAACAAATTTGAAGTTCGCGCCCACGTCAACTTGGGATAGTTGCGCGGAGAATGCAAGGAACAGTTTTACAATTCGTTCCATGACGCAGCGTCCGAAGCAATTCAACGGGGACGCGGTTCAGGTGAGCGATCGATTTTTCCTTTTCTTTTCTCGCCTTTCAGCAACCTGCTGCGTCCAGTGCTGCCAGCTGCTTTCGATCGATGTCGAATTCGAAATCGACTGGCGTGTGCATTGCGCCCTACGACACGTCAAGGCACGCACGCCGTCAGCAACCCAGGAGTTTTGTTCCTTGTAACAACGGATCGACCCCAAAGCCGGTCCCCCAAACCCAGGAAGCCTTTTTGAGGTGAGCGAATCATCACTCAGAGACGGTTTTGGAACTCTAAACTTTCTGAGTGACATTGTCATGGCCCACTAGTCCGAATGAATGCATAAACCCGAAAACAGTTTTCATCGTGTACGATGCCTTTAAGATCATCGATTGCTACGGTCGGTGGTGGAGGCGGTGGCCGTGTCGTCATCGCCGCTGTAGGTCCAGGGAGTGACCCCGCGCCTAGGAAGATCGCGTTCGGGCAAGCATGGCTTAGTAAACTAAAAGGGTACCACCGCATTTGCAACATGGTGCATCGGGTCGTAGGAAACGTGCCCGGTTGCTAAAGTTTGCCTACCACTCAACCCTTTCCTTAATTATTCACGCATTAGGTCATCGCATTAGGTCAATCCCACTGCTGTTGATTCCAAGCCAACCGCGAGTAACTAGTTGTGTGGAGTGGAATGATTTTGCCAGACTGTGGCAACTGGCTAAAATGACCGCTCATGTGCACGCACAACTTATTTGCAATGAACGGGAACTTCAAAAGCAAGTACCGGCGGGAGAGGAACCAAGATTGAGCCGTCGTCCTGGTTTGGAGACAATTGGGTCTCGGCCCCCTTGCCGCGGCAGAAAGCAAGGGTCATGGACGGTCGTCCCAAAGCGGGGATTAGCAGGTCTTGGATCTAGATCCGCCTAAAACTTCAAGCACCACCTAGACGTACCGGTACGGTTTCCCAGCGGAGTGGGTCGGCCACCCACAGGGTTAGGGCGCTGCTAGCTCAACAAAAAAAAAATCGTTAACTTGGTTCGGAACCTACTGGAAAAACTTTTTGAACCATTGGCAAGGAAAAGACAGCAGTGTGTACCACGCGCTATCAATTTCAATTCCCACCTGGACCTCATCCCGAAAAACAAAATCCCTATTAAAATTTGTAAAACTAACAAAATTTCAAATTCATCAATTACATTCACTACTAACAACATTATACAGTGATGATTCAACCCGTCCAGTCGATGGTGAACTCTCGCATATTTCATAAATATTCATCCCTAATTGTGTCCTATTTTTTACAGCAACTATGTCAAACGTTGGAGTCAACAAAGGACAAGTTACGAAAGCTGTCAACAACCTGAGCCTCCGCGAGGGAGAATTTGATCGAAGCGTTCTTGAAAAATTCACACCTACGGGAACTCCCGATCAAATTCGTAGCCTCATAATAGTCCGTCAGTCAACGCTTCTTGAAGCGCAGACTCTTCTTACACGTGCCCTAGTGAACCTTCAACAGAAGTGGAAGACCTGTGAAGAGCACAGTACTGCTAGCGAAAACCCTGCCAGCGTTTTAGAGGACTATCAGCACCATTGGGAAACCTGTGGTGCGGCAGAACTCGAACTTAACTTGGACTCTTCTCGCTAAAATTGAGGTTGCTCTTAAGATCCTTCCAACTGTTGAAGAAGCACTACGCATTAATACGTCTATCGATGCTGCGTCCAGTCGGGTGGCACCAGAGCCTGCACGAAGAGAAATCGATAATCGTCAACCACTTAATGTTCAACACCCACGCTCATCGCATTTCGGCGAGAACAGCAAAGTGGAAAACAGTCCTGGGTGGCACAATAACGCTACTCAACATACGGTAGGAATTTATAACATGTCTACTGAGATGCAAACGCCACGTCCAAATACTACGTATAATCAACTGCAGAGCGTGAACCCGTCGAATTCCGTCAGGCTGGCAAAATTAGAACTGCCGCAGTTTGATGGTACCTTGGAGAAATTCCCAGAATTCTGGGATATCTTCAGTGTTATCATTCATTCCAATCCAGAGATGTCTAAGTCATTCAAGCTTATACATCTTGAAAACAAGCTGGTTGGTCCTGCGGCAGCCATAACTTCCAACCTCGAAATTTCCGATGAAAATTATGATGCAGCCGTTAAGCAGTTAGTTGATACATATAATCGTCCAGAATTACTACGTTACCGCCTAGGCGACAAACTGAGCAAACTTCCTCATGCGTCTGAGTCCGCATTGTCACAGCGTATGACCTACTGTCAACAAAAAGCGCTATGGTTACAACTGCAAAGACTAGGAGAACATGGAAATAATTCGTTTATTGTCAGAGAAATTCGTAAGGCGTATCCCAAAGACACGCAGGACAATCACCTATCAGATCTCTTCGTGGACGGTACCCAGCTATTTGGAAGCGCTAGATCGTACAATCTCGTGCCTAGAGGTTCGAGCTGAGTGCCATCCATACACATTGTCCACCGATACTACGTCGGCAATCTCTAAACTCTTTATTTCACACGACAGGAGGCGTGAAAATAGATCCCCCTCTAGAGAAAGCCATTCAAGTATCGATTCACGTCGCAGCCCGTCGCGATCCGCTGAAAATCGTAAAGTACGATTTGATCCTCACTGCGATTTTTGTGACAAACGAGGACATCGTGCTAAATACTGTCGAACTATTTCATCGGATCACGAGAGAAGAGCAGCGGTGAAACGATACAACCTGTGCTGGAAATGCTTAGAAACTGGTCACCGGAGTTCGAACTGCTCCGACCCCCCCCTGCCAGAGGTGCAACGGCAGGCATCATGTCACCGTGTGCACTCGAAAGCCGTCAATAATGAGGGGCAGCAGGAATCGATCGAACTCCCAATCATCAGTTCATAGCAGACATAGTTCAGTAGAATCATATAGTACGTCAGAAGGTCAAACTAGACATAGCAGGGAAAATTCACCTCACAGTAGGGGACGGTGAAGGTTTCGCCATCGGTCAAGAAGCCAGTCCTATACAGCTGTAGAGACAGAATTTACTCCGTTTTCGCCCTTCGCGATTAATACGAACTCAGACTCGGAAACGGAACTTTTGTATAGCTGTAATGTTGCACAATTTCTAGTGGAAAGCGAAAAACAACCTGTTTCCCTGACTTCTGCGATCACTAATCCGTGTTTAATGACCGTGAATGCACAAACCACAAATAAATCGTCGGGAAGTAATGAGCTCGTATCGATATTGATCGATAGTGGCTCACAACACAGTTTTATTTGTGAGTCGACGGCAAAACGACTCGGAATCCCTCTAAAAAATCCTAGACAACTCACGATAGTCGGATTTGGAGGAGTTTTGAAAACCGAGTCGTCCTGGGAAGCCGAAATAGTGTTGCTTGATGAAAGCAGTCGTCCAATCAAATTCAAGCTCTGGACGAGGCAGTTCATTACGCAAGTAAATTCGTCACAATTCCAGTTTTCTACGACCCCTACGGAGGTAGTCGCGTCAGGTAACCGCAGTATAGATATTTTGATGGGCATTGACTACTACTGGGACGTGGTTAACCTCAACGAAAGCTGTCAATTGCCATCAGGGCTGACTTTAACACGTACGAAATTCGGTCCCGTTACGTCAGGAGTGCGGAAATCCTCAGCATATTGTGCAACCGCGACGCCTAATCCAATTGGACAGGGGCGCGCGGGAGCACAACCATCAGATATCGATCCGATCGTCAAAAGACTATGGGAACTAGAGTCTTTGGGTGTTGAAGACAGTCCATACACTACAACAGATTCCGAAATTGATGACTACGTCATCCACTACTACAAGAAAACTGTTCAAGTGACAGATGGATTAATATACGTCAAATTTCCATGGAAATTGGACCATCCTCCTCTAAACGGCAATAAATATCTAGCCTTACGCAGACTAGAATCCCAGTATGAGCACCTCAGGAAGTCAGCCAAGCTCTGGGAGGACTACTGCAAGACTATTGAGCAGCATCTGTTGCTGGGCATAGTGGAGGAGGTCAGCGAATTCGAATTCGATGGAAATCGAATTTACTACATACCTCACCAAGCGGTATATAAGGAGGATAGTAATACGACGAAACTTAGGATAGTCTTTGACGCATCCAGTCACAGAAAAGGCTCCCCTAGCCTAAATGACTGCATCCATCAAGGACCTTCCATGCTACCAGACATTTCTGGTACCTTACTACGTGCACGCCTACACCCGTATCTGCCTATAGGAGACGTGGAAAAAGAGTTTCATCAAATTCATCTCCAAGTAGATCAACGTGATGCCACACGTTTCTTATGGCTTAAGGATCCGTCACGCCCACCCAGCATGGAAAACCTTCGTTTTCTACGCTTTACAAGGGTTCCATTCGGAATTAACGCGTCGCCCTTTCTACTGAACATGTCAATTAAACACAGTCTTCAAATGGAAAATGACAAATCGTTGCAAGCAGAGATTTTGGAAAATACCTATGTTGACAACGTCATAATCGGCGCAAAAAGCGACGAGGACTGCGTTAAAAAACACAGGAAATCCAAACAAATCTTTGACCGCATGCATATGAACCTCAGAGAGTTCATGTGCAAAATTGCGGAGGCAATGAGTCAGATTCCAGAAAAAGACCGTGCCAAACTGACGCCTAAAGGAATAAAATTGCTTGGTCTCCGGTGGGATACCAACACCGACACTTTAATAGTCCCAGTGAGATTTGGTTCGACAGAGGTGGTGACAAAACGTACGGCCCTACGAGCGTACGCGTCCACTTTCGACCCACTGGGATACCTAACCCCACTATTCGTCAAGTCCAAGATTTTCATTCAAGATTTATGGCTCAACGGAAACGATAGGGATACCCCGTTGGACGAAAAAACTCGATCTGAATGGGATGAAGTTACCAGATTAATGCGTAATTACAGAGCAGCGATACCACGTTTTGTCGGCTACCAATCGAGCAACGTCGAGTACGAGTTGATAGTGTTCTCTGACGCGTCACAACGAGTATATGCAGTAGCGGCATATTTACTGTGCAAGCAAGGTGACGGCCAGACCAAGTGGAATTTGCTGATGGCTAAGTCTAAACTAGCCCCCCCCCCAGATAAGGTCACAATTCCACGCTTGGAGTTGATGGGTTGCTTGTTAGGCGTGAAAACCGCGACTTTTCTCCTCAAGCAATTGCAAATATCGTTCACGGCTGTACGATTCTTGACAGACTCGCAAATTGCCTTATACTGGATACACTCCAAAAAATCACTTAAAACGTTCGTAAGTAACCGCGTGAAAGACATACTGAGCGGCGTGGACGCCATGTCTTCCAAGGGCAGTGAAGCACGGTTCTATTACGTCCACACGGATGATAATCCGGCGAATTGCGCCACTAGAGGGTTAAATCCTGCAGAATTGACATCACATATATGGTGGACTGCACCACACTTCATATTACGTCCGATATCAGAATGGCCCAACGTGGATATGGACTTCACCGTGAAGCCTAACTCAGCTCCAGAAATGGAAATCGAGTTGAAAGCCTTGACGGCGACTGCACCCAGAGTCCATTCCTCTACAGTGCCATTTAGTCGTACTAATTCATACGATAAACTCATACGAATCATACCACGAGTTCTCAAGTTCATTGCTAAGCTGTACGCCTCAATCGGAAAAAGAGCAGCGTGCACTACTTCCAGTGAAAAATCAATATTACATAGGTTGAGCAGCTCCGCAGAAGTTAGCTCGGAGGACGTTGCGGCAGCTGAACTCATGATACTTCGTGAACATCAACGCGAGGGAGCTCAACAATTCGACAAACATATAATACGTAAACCTGATACGCATAAGGACGACTACGGAATCGTTCACGGAAAATTGCGAATGGCTTTTGCGGAAATGAGCGAATCAGCAAGGAGTCCAATATTGCTCCTCCCTGAGCACACACTTTCGCAAATGATTGTTTTACACTATCATAAAAAGCTGCTCCATTCCGGAACGAATCATGTAGTCAACGCCATAAGGGAAAAGTTCGTGCTACCCAGGGTGCGACAGATAGTTAACGCAATTATAGCGCGTTGCGTCACCTGTAAGAGGTATCAAGGTCGTGCATTTAAGTACCCATTACCCTCAGACCTACCAGTTGAAAGGGTCAGCCGAGCTCAACCTTTCCAATACGTCGGTCTCGACTATTTCGGACCTCTTAACGTTAATTTGGAGTCTAACCAAGTCAGAAAGATTTGGGTGGCATTATTTACATGCATGTCAACCAGGGCTTTGCACTTGGAAGTTGTTGCAGACAACACAACAACGCAATTTCTGCTAGCATTTAGACGGCTTATGGCGCGAAGAGGAGCTCCGGACAATGTCGTGAGCGATAACGCACCAACGTTCAAGCTAGGAAGCGAAATTTTGCTAAACGAAATAGCAAAATATGGAGAGGACCAAATAGTACGTAAATTCGCCTCCACCCATAATTTCAGGTGGGAATTCATCACTCCACATTCGCCATGGAAGGGAGGTTTCTATGAGAGACTCGTTAGGTCAGTGAAAATGGCCTTGAAAAAGACCATTCACAGGCAAACACTCGACTTGAAGCACTTAGAAACTCTAATATGCGAAGTCGAGTCAATGCTAAATACGCGTCCGCTAACCCAGGTTAGTACTAGCACGTCAGAGGAAGTCAAGGTTTTACGACCTATCGACCTAATCTCTCCACATTTTGCGACACCGTTGTCGAAGCCAACCAGTAGTGCTCAGCACACGTACTACGAGCCTTCGACAACAGATTTACACATGACTACTACCCACAACTACAGCGCCCTACTAGAGTTGCTAGAAAAGTTCTGGTCAGTGTGGCACATAGACTACTTGCAGGTCCTTGCTGCACGAAACCAGAACAAAACTAGTACAGGACAAGGCTCTATCAGCCATCCACACATAGGGGATGTTGTATTTATAAGGGACGAACTCAAACCTAGGTCTCAGTGGCCCTTAGGGGTGATAGTCCAGCTTACTACGTCGAAAGATGGATCAGTACGGTCAGCACATGTGCGAACAAACAAACGCGCTAAACTGGACAGATCCATCAATCGCTTGATCCCCTTAGAAATAACCGCGGAAGCGTCGAAATCTGAAGGGAAGAAGAAATCAACGCCCCCATCGCGAGTGCAACCTCCGAGGGCGGTGAAAAAATCATCCACTTCACACTAAACTTCCTAAGGAGAACAAGTAATACGTGGAATTACTACGTAGCCTATAATTACGTCCGCAGCCTAAAGGAAAAAATAATAATTTGCTATTTTCGTTGGCACTCGCCATCTGGCAGTGCGAGAAATACGTCACAATCCGGGATTTCTCACATTCTTTCCCATAAAGGATTCACGTGGGTTGAAATACACGTTGAGCATCTCCCTACTTGGGGTTCCTACCTCAGGGTATGAAAAGGGGGAATGTTTAACACGATTTAAATAAATTTTTCGAATCAAACCCCCCAAAACATAACGATTAAGTCGTATGCCGATCCCAACCGTAAACAGGCACGACGAATAGACATGAACAGCCGAAGAATCGGCCATACAAACAACCCCAACAAAAAACAATTAAAATCAACGTCAAAATAGGAAAAAAAAACTCACCGTCGGGCTACCGTAGTCGAGGCGCTGTGACCTGCTGGCGCATGCACTTGATCGACGACGACGCACGCCGATCGATATCGTCAAGGCCGCGCATGAATCATCACGCCCATGAAAATCGTATTTTCTGATTTTCGCCCATATCGCGTGCCGGCGTGTCGTTCGTTCTCCGGCAAAGCTATATTTCCGTCACTATATCACATATCCGTCTTGTATAATCATACATTTATATTCCGTGAGATGCATTAAGCTGCCATTCCAGTTGCATAGATCGTCATTTATAAGGTTGAATTTCAGGTGAAGATCTCAAATTTCGATTTCAAAATGTCTGAGACGTCGGATGAAGTTGAAATTTCGGAAAATGGAGAGGATAGAGGTAAGATTGAAGCGATTCTCTCCGAGATGATCACTAATAGGTTATCGGATTTAGCCGTCAACGACGCTCCTGTTCCGATGGAGGTTTGCTCCCCGTTCGTGGAGCCATCCTTGCAGCCCACATGGGCAGAGGAGATGGCCACGAATGGGTCGAGCACCAACGTTGCCGATACTACGTCGACTCCACCAGGCACACTGAACAACCAACGTGCAGTGGAGAATGTTAATACTTCGCACACTATCAGGCAGAAACACAAGCGTGGTGAGTCTGGGATCGTGAATCGCTCGGTAGAGCTCGAGTCACATTCGGACCCGCGCAGTAATACGTCTACACCGATCGCCTCTCGTCGCGTCGCGGAGAGACCACAACCAGTAGCCGAACTGATGCAGATGGTGAAGTGGGACGCTGAGCGGCGAGCTGTCGCAATGTCCCAAGCTGGTTTACGTCTTGCAGAAGCGACGAGGCAGATCAAGGACTCGAGACTCTGAATATTGTTAACACGTCTTTATCAGGAAGCGATGCTAAACTGGGATCTCACCCTGCGTCTCACAATGTTCAGTCGGCACCGCCCGTGACTGACTCAAGCACTTATTACGTCGATTACAGACCCATCGAGGAACTCACTGGGCTCCAACTCTACAGACTGTTCGATTACATCAACAATCCCAGTGAGCTACGCAAAAGGCACGTCTCAAAGGTGACGCTGAATCCAGACTCGACTGCCACTATCGACGGGAAGGAACGCATCGCATCAGTCAGAGTTGCAACTGCCACAAAAATACTGGCTGAACTGATTTGCAGCACAATTAAATTGTTCAGGCGCTTGGCAGACCACGTCAAAACAAGACTCCTCGCAATATGAACCACTTCGTCCTTGTCGCCTGGATTGAGGAGCTGCTGCATGCAGTAGTAAGCATCGCAAATCAGCGCGACATACTACAAGAAGTATCGTTACCACGTATTTTCGATCCGAATGCAGATCTGAGCTATTTCAGAAGGGCTATGAAGTTTTATGGCGTCATGGAGGAGGGCATTCAAGAGCAACTACTACTCGGTTCCGCTGTTTCAGCGCATGCCTACAGATACATTTATGCCTTGCTCGCCTAATTCGCCTCTGAGATTACGAACGATTATCAATATCCTCTACGAAGACAGGAAGGCAAGTTCCTGAACGCCCAACCGAGCTTCCCTGAGGAATTCAGTTCTAATCCTGTCACGTTCATGCAAGGACTACAGTTTTGGCGCTCTAACTTCTCAACAACTATGAAGGCCAGCGCCAGCAGAGAGTACCTAGGCTCTGTCGTCCCAGTGGCCAAGGTGCCCAGTGCCAATCAGGAACAGCAGGCACAAACTACTACGTCCAACGAGCGAAGCCAGGAGTTCAAGGCTCCCATGCCGCCTTCCTTTCCGGGCCCCCAGGCTGGGTCTCGCCACTCCACCGAACCCCAGTCTGGAGCCGGAGCTCAACCCAGTCAGACTTTTCGAAAGAAGCGGCAGAGGAAGAGGAAGAGTAGAAGTTCTAGCACGTCTCGGTCAGCTAAAACGCAGGCATGTGATGAACAAGTCCCATCAACTCGTGCTCCAGTTCGTCATCCTGCGCCGAGGGAGCAGATCTCGTCGCGGCCGGAGTCAGTTGTCACAACAAACGGGGATGACAGACTGATGCGCCGCGCCCAACCCTACTACGTCCTGCCCGGTGGGCCCAGATCAATGCAAAACACTATCGCACTTCAACCGACTAAACGACTGCGACCCTGCATCTTCTGCTCTGAGGTACGGCACCACTCAGCGGAGTGCCCAAATGTGAAGAGTCTTCGTGCCCGTGCCAACATACTCATACGTAATCGCCGTTGCATGATCTGTATAGAGCATCACGACAGCACCTGCATAAGAGGTAAACGTTGCTGGCGCTGTGATGAATACGGACATCATCAAGCATTCTGCGTCCGCAACGAACTCATCGAGGTTGACGTCGGAGTGCCGGAACAGGAATTCTACGGAACTCTGTACGCCGATTCCCACATTCCGCCTCCAGAAGGATCAACTTCTCTTCAGCCTCACTCGATCGAGCCACCTCGTTGCAGATTCCGAGCGGTCTCAAGAGGTCGCAATACGCAGCCATATGGCAGTAATACGTGTCCGGAGGGAACGACCGGGACAGAAGACGGCCTCATGACGCCCGAAAGAGCCTGTCACGCAGGAACGATTCGCCTCCCGCGCATGGACGGCAATCTTCTTACGGCTCGAGGGGCCAGCCCTATCCCCGGAGACGTTCACCAGTGCAAAGCTACAGCCGGGGAGACGGTAATGCGCACAGGGCTCCGCCTATCGACCACCGTTCTCGCGCTCACCAGGAACAGACCTACCGACGTCCATCAACGTCGAGGGATCACGATCGAGGAAGAAGTCGATCATTAGTACGTGCCGTCATCCCCGCTCCCACCACTCCGGACCCGTTGTGGCCGTTCGAGGTGGACGACGATGGCGAGGAAATGAAAAAACTGCGTGCTAGGGGAAGTGTGCCGTACCGAGAGACAAGCACCCTCCAAAAGGGTAATAGGGGTCCCAAACCCCCTGGCAAGGGTAGGTCCTCGGACCGGGGCGCTTCCCCTCAGTAGGGGGTCAGAGAAGGGGTCATCCCTCTGCCCACCTTAACGCGTCTTTAATTAATACGTCGTCTTCCGTGGCTGTCAAAGTGACACTGCCCAACAAGCGTGGCTGGAAACAACCCGCTCACCTCTCTTTATCTCACAGTTTGGGAGTGTTCTAAAGCTAGCCTTAATTATTGGAGAAATGAATAATACGTCATCCTCTTTTTTTGAATTTTTGAGCAAGCGGCGAATTGTGGAAAAAAAAGGGTTTGAATAGAGGCAGGCTTCTTCGAGGATGGTATTACATCCGTTAGCATTAGGCCCCTTGGGGTTTAAAAACTATTTATTGGTCGATTTCTTCGCCTTGTGAAAGCATACTATCACTGCACTGGCTTTCCCAAGGCA
The DNA here is from genome assembly GCA_029168955.1 of Aplectana chamaeleonis. Lineage (NCBI taxonomy): Eukaryota > Metazoa > Nematoda > Chromadorea > Rhabditida > Cosmocercidae > Aplectana > Aplectana chamaeleonis. The sequence continues at coordinate 115,057 of JAPDOI010000464.1, forward strand.
GAAGTTCTTCGTTCATACCCTGTTAGCAGGGCCACTATGAACAGTGCCCCTAAAGTCCGTGCTTAAGTAGGGTATAGTACGCGTATCGATTGATAGGTCTGATCTATGTGGAGTCTGATCTGGAGAAAGGTAAGTTTGAAAGAGGCGTAAGTTTGATCTCACAGGCATTGAGTTTTACCTCGTATATATTTTTTGTTGGCTCTCAGAATTTTGTTCAAAACTAATATTCAGGTCTTTTAGCATATTTAAGCGAAGATGCGGTGTGGTGATCAGACTCAGATTAGTTTAGATTATTGTTATGTATCTGCCTTTGAGAGGGTAACCTCTCCATTGTTGTGCCTATTGATTGATTTGATTTTTTCATAGTGATTTCGTGTATATCTTCTTGCCGGTTTTTTTGTTGTTTGAATGGAAGCTTAACTTCCACATTGTGTATTCCTCCCCCTTGTCATGTTGTGGTCCAGGCGCTGAGGGTAGTCGGATTGAGGGGCACCCCTTAGGTAGGCAACTCAAAATCGGTCGCAGCTACTGCCTCGCATGATGGTCGTAAAGCCCGTTGCCATCTGGGCTTTACTGGCCGGGAGTGTCGCAGATCGCGACTTCCGGCAGTAGGGCGCCAGGGGTCATGCGACCTACCGTCGATACCGAAGGCGGCGCCGTATCGGGGCGGCGCCAGACCCTGCCGGCTCCGGAGCGACCTGCCATGGGCAGTTCGCCATCGACCACCCGTCCGCGAGGACGGGTCCTTGATTCTTTTACTCCGTCCATGCTTGACGCGAGTCGAGCATCCTGCCTTTAATCCCGCGGCCCCGTAGGGACCGGAGCCGTCAGCCCCGGAGCCTTTCTGGTCCTTAGCCCTCGTGGTTCTTAGACTGCTCTAGCTCGAAATTGGCCCCTAAGTTTTCCGGTATCTGGTGGGGTAGTTGCGACCCATGGAGGATTTTTCCGTCGAAACTGAGAGCTCCAAGGCCTGGGTTCCTCACTAGCGCTCAGAGCCACAAACCCCTTATAATACGTCATTTATTCTTGTCTAATAAACTACTTTGCTAATTCTCTATTTTTTGCCCATTATACCGGTTTCACCGAGTGGTTTCTTGTTGCTGTGTTATATGTGTTTTTAATACGTTGTATAGGGATCGTTGTCTAGTGCGTAGTCTGTCGATGATGATCTTTGGACCATCGACCGGCATTGGTGGTTAAGGGGGCGACGGCCTCACGGGGCCGGTCGCCCTAAGATCATCGATTGCTACGGTCGGTGGTGGCGGCGGTGGCCGTGTCGTCATCGCCGCTGTAGGTCCAGGGGGTGACCCCGCGCCTAGGAAGATCGCGTTCGGGCAAGCATGGCTTAGTAAACTGAAAGGGTACCACCGCATTTGCAACAGTTATTCTACCTAGCTATACTACCTCGTACCTGGTACAGTCAAAGTATCAACTATTATACTGATGCAGAGGTTCATGGAGAGTCGAACGTGGAGATTGCTTGAGATATCGCCTAGATTCCAGCCGAGTACCGGCGTGACGAAAGTGTGTTCCCACCATATCGATCGTGCGATGAATTTGGCAGGAGTGCGTTCCACGGCTTTAAAGGCACAGTACACCCAGAAAATTATTTTTCAGATTTTATGCTTTTCTTTGACAGGGTCACACGCTGATCACAGTGGTATCTTTGAAATTGTCCGAGAACCACCATGAACAGATTTATGGCTCCTTAAAGATGCCTATACTTTAAGGGTGAGAAATTGGTGAACGAGTTGTCTCAGGCCTGTATTTCTCTTCATTCGTAATCGTTACGCGAGTGCAAGCCAGGATAAGGAGACAATGGGGTGAAGAACGGAGGCTCGTTGGATTTCATCCATACATGAAGCCGCTATCGCGTTCGAAAATCTGGTAGGGGGTCGGGCCTGTGGTGGTGAGCGAAGGAGGTCGGGCCTGTGGTGGTCGCTTATATCTCGCTTATATGGAGGAATCGAGATCTCGCACCTGGCACGTTTTATATTGGAGAGGTCTACTACACAATCAAATAAAAATCTCAAAATTCATGTCTGAAAGTGTACTGTGCCTTTAATCGTCGCAGACCTCTTTTAGTGTGTGTCTCGATGCGAAACGGTAGCACGATAATCAAAAGCATCAAACAAAATCGTGTCGCGAATCGACTACAACTGTGATCATGTGGTCGTGGCTACTCACGACGAAACCACAAAAGTGTCTTCAGGGGTCCAGAGAAAGCTTTTAAAGGCATAGTACGCGCTGAAAAATCACTCACCGTTTTTTCGAGTTTGACTCATTGCTTGGGTTCGCCTGATAACGTAAGTAGAGTTTGTTGGGTCTGCGACGCATAATTGGAAAAATATGGGAAACCGAATACCTCGAATTCCGTCAAAAGAGGCCGGCCTTTCGATAGCAATGTGACATAAATAGAGGACGGCAAGTAGCTTATCAACAAGTTATATTGCGTAAATGAATGCAAGTTGACGTGTCATTTCCTGTTAAGCTGCTTTCCTTGGTCTATTTATGCCACATGGCTGTCGGAAAGCCGGCCTCTTTTGGCGGACTTCAAAGCAATCGACCTCCCATATCTTGCTAATAATGCGTCGGTGACCCAACGAATTCTATTTTCAGTTCACCACCGCACTGCCGTTTAGTCCGCAAAATGCACGCTGATTGCGACAGCGTGCTGCGGCGAGGTTGCGAGTATCCTCAGACAGGGATGTGAGATCGCCCGGGCTGTTTTTGCCGTTGGTACCCGGTTGATCCCACCGCTCGGGTGATTTATTTATTTATTTATTTATTTATTTATTGCAGCCAATGACAAATAAAATCGTAGGAAAAAAAGCAATAGTAAACCATGAATGGCCAGAGAACAGCAAAAAAACAACAAAAACCTTATAAATTAGTAGCCTAGGGGCAACGAAATTCCGCAGTTAACCGTGCTCTTGTTGAAATGCAATCTGCATGATAAATTGATTCCTATGTCGGACTTAATGTATCACCAGTACTGCTGACCCACTTGGCCGCAAGAAGATCTACTACTGCCTAAGCACGCAACTGGATATCCATTCCCGGGCGGGCTCTATATTTCAAGAGCCTCTTTAAACTGGTACGCACCCAGGGCGATTGCGAAGGAAGGAGAGCAGTCGGGCCAGCAGCAGTGACTTTGTCCGGTATGTATTGAGATGACAAAGCCTTCAAAAAAAATCTTAAGAAATCAGTCAAACTAGCACAGTTGGGGCACGTATTTACGTCGCGATTAAGCCACTCATTTACGAAGTAACAAACAAACAGAAGGGGAATCAGAGATTATTCTCGAGATAATGCTCAAATCATATACTTTCGGCCTCGCTTTCCATTGCTCCTGATCCGGTAGCTGAAACTGATGCTGCTGCCATTCATTCGAACAATGTGCTGAAATCACGGAGGGAAACGTATTCTATAAAAAAAAACAGGTGAATAAGGTCATAACAGCCATTTTGAAGATGTGGGAGAGCGAGGAAACACTCATTGTGATCAGTCTTTCTTTCTAATAGGCTAGTGAGTCATTTTTTCAATAAATGTGAAGTCAAAAGCAAAATTTCCTTGATTTTCCCATGATCACCATCACATGGTCAACAATCATTGACGATGAGTGATCGCGCGCGGTGACAGCCGCATAAATACGGCCTGTCCAGCGCTCACAACATCATCGGCACCACCAGCCCGCTGTCAACAACACTGCCAAGCAGACATCACTCCATCGACCACCATGCTCACGACGCCGCAGCAACGCCAGCAGCCAAGCCGGCACAACAACAACGCCGCCGCAACAACAACGATCCACATTCTCCTGCGTAAACGAGGACAACATGACGCAATGGAGATGTACGGGACGTGATCCCACATCCCTGTCAATCGGCGTGCATTTTGCGGACTGAACGGCAGTGCGGAGGTGAACTGTACGTTCTCTGGCGGGCTCAACCAATGATTCAAACTCAAAAAACGGTACGTGGTTCTCAGCGCGTACGATGCTTTAATAGGCGCTGGTCGTTCAACCAAAAAAAATCATAAACTCACCCATCATGATTTGCAACTTGGGAACGCTCGATTTCAGGGTGGTGTCTTATCAATCTGCTCACCTTCATACCAAGCTTCAGGTTCTTATCCTACCATTATCTGCAAATGCAATTTATACCCTCTATTCTAGAGCGAAATTTACTCTGTGCTCTAAAGTGCGTGAGCGGAGCAAGGGGAGAGGTTGCAAGAGTGTATGAGAAGGAGAAGCAGCATACGAGCACACATGCACGCGATGGATCTGAGACAAGTAGCTTTGAAACAGAGAGCATTCGTTCAAAACTATGTCATACACGACGTTTTCGTGAGGGAAATGCTCATTCATGTGCAAGACTGGTTCTCATTTATCACGTTGTACTGAAATGTATGATCCACGCGGGACCGCCAGTTGGGTCGGTGTACCCTTCAAATAACGTAGACTGTGCTCTCATGGAAACACACACTCAGAAAAGTGAAAATAAGTCACTTGCAATATAAATGTAAGTTTCTTGGGTGTTCCAAGTAACTTACTTTTATATTACATGTAAGTTACACTTATGTTACGTGTAACTTACATTTATATATGCACCGTGAGTGGCCATCACACGACGCAGAAGGCGCGTACGCACGAGTCTCAGGCCACACGCTAAGCGGAAAACGCTGTGCGTAGCCTTCCCTGCTAGTGTGTGGTCAAGTCCCTCAAACTTGGGTAATTGAACCGACAGCAACGCCTGTCCTAAGCCTGACCCCGAGTGTGCGTCGTACACTTCCTGGAAAATGTCTTCTTGACCGCTTCAAGTTACTTGCGACTTATCTTGTACTATGTAAGTTACATGTTATATATCGGAGGCGCACTGCACGCGGTATCCCGTCTATATGTGGCATGTAACTTAAATGATTTGATTGAAATGTTTATTATCCAAAAGAGGCTCGAAATCTGCAAAAGTTCGCGAAAGTTCGTCGAGAAAAAGTGTCTTCCAAAAAACTCGAAAAACTTCCTTCTTGAACCAACTTCTGCTCTCTGGTTCCAACCATTTTTTCAATCAGCAATGAGGCTCCGCGGTAGCAGTATTCTGCCTTAAATGACTTGAGATAAATCGCGAGTAATTTACATCGGCCTTGATATGTTACAAGTAAGGTAACTTGCTTTCGGTCTTTTATGTTACAAGTAACATGTTTTGATTTTTCTGAGCAGACGTAGACTATACACACCCGGCGAACCTTTTCGCGTAGACTGTACCTAATAGCCCCAATATTTATGAATGTATAGTTTGTACCTTATCTCCAGGCAGCCGCGTTCCAGCTCTTATCACTCCATAGGGCCTTTCAAAATGGCGTCGCAGCGAAATTCGCTGTCGCGGCAACGAGGTTAAAGATGGAGGGGGCTAGGGGTAGTTTATACTCTCGCCGCCGAGCGGCGCGGCGTAGTGCATTTCTATAATATTGATCGCGCGGCGCGGCACAATCGATATGATGGGATCGCACTGCGCCGCGCCACTCGGCGGCAGTAGTGTAAACGACAGACTACTTAGCGCAAACCGTGCCGCGCGACGGTAGCGAGCGCCGCGCTTTCAGAGTGCGCGAGCTGAGCGAACCTCCCCGCCAGCTGGGAGCGACGGCAGCGACGTCGCGCGATTAAAATGGTTTCGACCATTTCTGTCGCTGTCGCTGCCGTACCACCGATGTTTCATCGTATTTCTTAGTGTTCCTTTCTGACCAACTGCCCGTCAAACCTCTGTAAAACATTTACATTGCCTATTTCACAGATTATTTGACTATACCATCCAGAAATTATTTCATCATGACATTTGATTATTTTTTTGTCGTCTGTATGCTCATTATTATGAAAATCTTGCCAGGTAGAGGTGATCCTGACGGTGCTGATCATGCTTGCTGGTATATTATTCAGTGTTGCTGGTTTTATTGACTATTCTACACGCAGTACTGGACCAACAGCATTTTTTTCGCTTTTGTGAACTTCACATCGTTACTCGTTTTTTTCATCGATTTCTCACTCGACTTCATACTTAAAAATCTTAAAATTTTTATTCAAAACTTTTAAATCTTTTTAACGTCATTTTTTGGTGAAACATTTCCGGTTTTGGCATACTTGTTTGTGTGCTGAAATTCTCCAGATGGTCAGCGGAAGCGGATGATGATAACTTTGAAACTACAGCTCGACTATGCCAGTATCTGACATTCGAAGATCTAGAGCTGTGTGGGATGTCGCATTCGATTCGGATCACCGTCTAGTTCTGCTGAACTTCACTGCGAGGATTTCTAAGAGGAAGCGAGGGGCTAAGCCTCTCTAGAGGGTTGACATGACAGGTCCCAGAGATGAAGAATGCAGAAGGAAATAACGAAAACGCGTTTCTATTCATATTTGAATACGGACTATAAAGAAATTTTGCGACGCGGACTCTTTCGCAAAGTGAATCCAGGACGCTTCGAAAGAGGCACTCCCGGTTGTACAGCCCAAGAAGAAGTTTGCCTAGGTCTCACAGGAAATAACATCAACTTACAACATAGTATGCGCTCTCCGAACTGCAGGAAACTTCGTGGAGAAGAGGCGTCTGACGAGAAAGTTGCGTCGGCAGCTTCAAAGTGACCGCTAACGAGAGTGGACGTGTAGAGCTAAGGAGTTTGAGAAGGCTTGGGAGGAGAAGAGCCCGAGGAAAGCCATGTTGTTACGACGATATAGCGGCAAGGTCAAGAGATGTTCTCCTGTCCTCAACACTACCAATGAAGTTGCAGTTGGTGATGCGACGGTGCCAATATGGAAGGATTACTTCAGTTCGCTACCGACTCATCCAGCGCCATCAGTACCTGAGCTCCCGCATGTTCAGAGAGCACATTACGATGTCAGTGAGGAACCGTCGACTGCGGCTGAAAACTCAAAATGTGTCCGGAAAATGAAGAATGGAAATGCAGGTGGAGATGACAACATCACTGCTGAAATGCTAAAAGCTCTTCCTCCGTCTGGGATTCGTGAAATGACACACTATCCATGGCATATGGATGAGCGAAAGGATACCCGATTCGTGGAGGCATGCGATCATCGTACCTCTTCACAAGAAGTTATCCGTCACGGATCCTAAGAACTACAGGGGGATCTCTCTACTGCGTGTCATGTACAAGGTTTTGGAACGTATCATTCTTGAGCGACTCATCAAACATCGTGAGGAATTGACCAGAAAGGGGCAAGCCGGTTTTCGACCTGGAACATCGACTGTCGACCGAGTGTTTGTCTTGAGAAGAGTGACTGAGTCGCGGCGGCGGTATTCGACGCCATTTCAGCTTGAATTTTTGGACTTCGGGGCGGAATTCGACCCTCCTCATCGTCATCGATTGCTTAGCAGATGGAGTCCCGGAAATGTATGCTCGACTAACCGAGGGCATGGGCAAAGGAACAACAGCAGCAGTTCGTGAGCACTGTCGGATTTACGTCAGCTTTTCAGGTGAAAACAGGAATAATGCAAGGAGCTGTAGCAGGACCTTTTCAATTCAACTTCACCGTTGATGACATCATGCGCAGAGTTGCAGAACAGTTTCCTGCGGACGTGATACTAACACCATCAAGACGCTCCCTTGTCGACCTGGAGTACGTCGACAACATTGTGTTATTCACTGGAAACAACCCAAAACTGCAAGGGATTGTAAACTTCGTTTCGAAGTATGCCGCAGCCTATGGTCTTCGTCTCCGTCCCGACAAATGCAAGCAGATGTGGGTCTATCAGAGGCCTTCAACGGGAGTTTGTGTGGACGGACAACGTATCGAACTGGTGGACGATTTCTGTTATTTGGGCTGTTGGATGAAGAACGATGGTAGCTATGCAGCGGATATTCGACAACGATGTGCAAAAGCTACATCAGCATTCAATTTTCTAACCAAGTGTTTGTGGTCTACCAACATCGCGAAGGAAGTCAAGTTATGCGTCTACTTATCCGCTACTCGCCCTATCATGGTGTGCGAATCGGAGACGTGTGCAGCACAGAAAACGCTGACGGAAAGGCCGAATTGCCCGGAGAGGAAGCTATTTAGATGTTTGCTTGGATATTTCTGGCGCCGGCTGTGTCATAAAGAAGATCTCTACAATGAAATCGACGCCTTACATCATCGCTTGACACGACGGAGGTGTCAACATCTCCCAACGCCATCTCAAGCGGCAACGGAAGGTTGTCTTCGTCTGTTCGGGCATATTTTAAAGGCAGCATACACGCTCACAAAAATGGTTGAGATAACAGCATAAATTTCACCGCCTGGCCCCTACCATGCCGTCAACGGCGTTTGAAGCGCTAAAAACCATTCAGGTTGACAGAATTTGAGCATTCCCCTCTCAAATGCATGTGGAACCCCACCCCTACAAATAACAGAATGAAGAGTGAGGCATGTGGAAGCATTTGATAATTTAGAGCGATAGCACTTTATAATGAGGGTCTACGAGAGAAACAGCTTGATTTCCCTGTATATAACTTGTTTACATACCGATTAGTTCCCATCCACTTTCAAGAAAGCCCATCTACTCCGGCTGGCTTATAAAATGGAGCATTTCATCAGTAAGCAGACATGTTATATTCAGGTAAACCAAGCCGTTTCTCTCGTAGACTCTCATTTGCTAGGGCTATCACTCTAAGCTATCAAATGTTTTCACATGCCTCACTCTTCATTCTGTTATTCGTAGGGGTGGGGTTCCACAGGCTTTCGAGACGGGAATGCTCGAATTCTGTCAACCTGGATGGTTTTCAGCGCTTCAAACGCCGTTGACGAGATGGTAGGGGCCAGGCGGTCCTATTTGTGCTGTTATCTCAACCATGTTTGTGAGCGTGTATGCTGCCTTTAAGAAGACCGCCAGTTGTTCAACACGCTATAAGGATGCTTCAGAGTCCTGTTTGGAAACGGCCGCCTGGACGTAGGCAGAAGTTTTGGACGGATGTGGTGCAGGAGGATTTGAAATTACTCGGCATTGAAAGGCGATTGAGCCGCGATGTTTTACTCCGCAGAAGTGGAATAGCGACCAATGGATGGATTGTGTTCAGATTGTGGCTGAGGACAGTAATAAATGGGCACGGCTGACTACTAGGACGGCACACCTCGGTGTAGATGCGGAATGACCGCGTCAGGCGAAAACCGACAGGTTAAGTCAAGTCAATAAGTGCTGGCACTCTTCTATTCAGAGAAAGCCAGTGTTATTTGTTGCCTAATGTAGCTGGGAGCGTGGAGTCTAGTAACTCGGGCAAACCATAGCTCGGGGCGGGACCGGAGAGGGACTCGAGCGACGCTGTCTCTCCGCTCCGAGCGAAAATTAGCCATTTACTTGGGTCACAGCAGTCTTGCTCGGAGTGATATTCAGTCGCACTTGGCACTGCGGTGGCTGTCTGGGCGGTTTTCAAAAATTCAACGTAGTTTTTTTCTCTTCTCGAGAGGTGCGTGAATGTTGCGGTCCACGGCAGAGAAATCCCCGCCTTGGTCCGCAACAAGGGCGTAACCTTTGCCTAGGTCTGCGGTGAGGAACCACCCTCCCTGCGGACCGCGGCGAAAAGCGCCCCACCCCCAGCCGTAGGATCCCCTACCCCTGTGCGGCGTACTTCAGTGCGAACTGTAGAATCGCCTTATACGTAATGAGTCTAGTTTCCTTGCTGCTTTCCCATGAGGTGCCGCCTACTCAGAACATTTTCGTTTTACTTTACGCGGTCCGCAAGGAGGGTAGTTCCTCACCGCGGTCAGCAGGGAGGAACCACCCTCCTTGCGGACCGCGGCAAAAACCGCCTCCCCCAGTTGTGAGGATCCCGTATCCCTCAGCGGTCAAAAACATGCTGGGCTCCGAAGAGGGACTCCAAGTCACCTTTCATGGCCGGCATCAGAATGCCGAATGAGGACTCGAGTGAGATGAGGCAGCTTCTATACCGGCTGTGCATGTGATAAACACATAAGGACGTGATAATTCGCTTTGCCATGTCTTTTATGCCTGCCACTGCACCATGCACTCTTCAACTCAGATGATGGATTCCTCGGATGATGGGTAACGGACTCAAGCTCGGGGAAATCGCAGTGGCTGTATTCGAGAAGGCGAAAGAAGACAGAAATTCGCCAGATGTTCCGATATGCCTGCCTGAATAGTCACGGAAAGCGAAAAGACAAGGAAAAAAAAACGATTGTGCAAGGAGCGCCGTGACGGCTCGGCATGGCCTGCAAACACTTCATGACATCCTGCACACTTTTTCACGGCGTGTAGTGAGTGTATTCCCATTTGGGTCCCGCACATTTTTTATGGCGTTGGGCGCACCGTCAATTGGGTCCCGTATGCTTTGTCCGGCGTCCGGCGCACTGTCAGTGGGGTCCCGTATACTTTGCCCGGCGTCCGGCGTACCGCCAATTGGGTCCCGTATACTTTGCCCGGCGTCCGGCGTACTGTCAGTTGGGTCCGCACACTTTATCCGGCGTCCGGCCCGATGCCACTGAGGTCCCACAGTTTATCACTCAGAGAACCACCAATTCTGCGCCTATCTATCTTTGGAGTTGGCACCGCTGTCGCCCCGAGAGCGACCGGACAGCGGCCGAGGGACGATCTGGCACCGGACAGGGCCGCGGTGCCTGTGCGCCCGCGCCCTCTGTCCGGGCGATGACTTCATGATTGTGAGGAGCCGGTGTCGCTCCGAGCGATGGTTTGTCTGAGAAAATATCGTCAAAAAACGGAGCATCGCCGTGAAGGTAAAAAACGTACCGACGAAATGCTGTTGGTCGAACACTACGCTCAAAATGATCAATAAAAAACGGCGACTTTTACTAATATACCCGCAGAAATAAGCACCGTCAGAATCACTTTCAACTGAAAAGATTTCGATAGTAATGGCATTATTCAATAACATTTTCACGCAGTGGTTGGTAAGCCAATATCAGTTTATGCGCCCCAATCGAACTCGAACGGCTGGGAAGAAATAAGAGACACAGAGACAGTAATATGCGGCAGCAAATCATAGCCACGCCCACTTTCTCTCGCTCTGAGGAGCGACATCGCGAATTTCGCAGCGACGCCACTCTGAAAGGCCCTTATCTTGGAAGCGGATCGATTGTTTCTCCGTTTCTGGCATTGTCTTTTCTCAGAAACAACCGCTCGAATTTCTGATAAAGCTATCATAGCAACGTTGCGGCTTCTCACCAACCAGAGATTGACGATACCTAATGGCCACTGGATCTAACAAAGCTTTATCACACGAATCGCAGTAAGCCAGAGAAAGTCGCTTCAACGCGGACTGCACAACGGTAATTGTTCAAAGCTAAAATTAAAGTCCAATACAATCGAAGCGCATGTTAGTCATAAAACAAGTGATAAATGAAAGAGAAAACTAGCTCCAAAAATGTTCGAAACAAGGAAAAAATAAACTGTAAAAAAACAAAAACTCACTTTGTGCAATTACAGAGATGACACGAGGGCCGGAGAGAGACGCTTACAATCTAAATGTTGTCACATGACTTAACTTACTTAACTTAAACAGTTGGCTTTCGTCTGACGCGGTCATTCCGCATTTTCAGGTGTGCCGTCCTAGTAGTCAGTCGTGTCAATTTGTCACGGTCCTCAGCCACAATTTGAACACAATCCATCCATTGATCGCTATTCCACTTCCTGCGAAGTAAAAAATTGAGCCTGAATTGCCTTTCAATGCCGAGTGATTTCAAATCCTCCTTCACCACATCCGTCCAAAACTTTCGCCTACGTCTAGGCGGCCGTTTCCAGACAAGACTTGAAAGCATCCTTAGAGCGTGTTGAACAAGACGATCTGGCGGTCTTTTTAAAGTATGCCCCAACAGACGAAGACGACCTTCCGTTGCCGCTTGAGATGGCATTGGGAGATGTTGGCACCTCCCTCGTGTCGAACGTTGATGTAAGGCGTCAACCTCGTTGTAGAGATCTTCGTTGTGGCACATCCGCGGCCAGAAATATCCGAGCAAACGTCTAAACAGCTTCCTCTCCGTGCAATCCAACCTTTCCATCTGCGTCTTCGGTGCCGCCCACGTCTCCGATCCGAACATCATGATAGGGCGAATAGCGGTTAAGTAGACGCGCAACTTAACTTCCTTCGCGATCCTTCGCGACCACAAACACTTGGTTAGAGAATTGAATGCAGACGTAGCTTTTGCACATCGTTATCCGCTGCATAACTATCATCGTTCTAGAGCAAACAGCCCAAATAACAGAAATCGTCCACCAGTTCGATACGTTGTCCGTCCACACAAACTCCCGTTGAAAGCCTCTGTGAGACCCACATCTGCTTGCATTTGTCCGGACGAAGACGAAGTCCATAGGCTGCGGCATACTTCGAAACGAGGTTCACAATCCTTTGTAGTTTTGCATTGTTTTCAGCGAACTCTCCATGTAGTATTCTATTGGCTTCGCGAAACGATGAGCCGGCTTCGCCGACCACCCTCCATGCAGTACACGTTTGACTGCCCCAAACGATGAGCCGGCTTCTCTTCTTCTTTGCAGCCACATCGAGGGTTTTGTCATAGGCGGAGAAACTGGGCGACCAGAAGTGGATTCGTCCATAGATCTACTGTGATCAGCGTGGTATGTCTCTTCGGACAGTTGAATAAATGTGCGGTATCATGGCCGATGGTACCGCAGTCCGGACAAACATCAGATTTGCTGCTGTCAGTCTTGCTAACGTAAGACATAAGCATAGTAGAGAGCAGCGATGCTAGTGTGCATCTAGCCCTTCTTCCGAGTTGAGTCTCGGATTTACAGACTGGAGGCGGTAATTCTCTTAGGATTTACCGCCGCCCTCTCAAGATGACGCCGTACGAAGTTGGTGTGCTCCTCGCGCAGAAGACGGAGTCGTTCTTTCTGTGAGTCGTGCCATCTTTGCAAGTTGACTTTGTTTGAAGCATCGGCGAATGGCTTTCTTTTATCTCTCTCTGGTTGAGCACTCTCCAAGACAGGAGGTTTTGTTGTTTTATAATACGGAATTGTTGGGCTTGCAGCTGACAGTGCTCCTTCACTGGTAGTAAACGTGTTTCGACATGCAGGTGCTCGACGGGGGAACTCCTGGCACAACCGGTGGCGATGCGATGAGCGGCATTCTATACGCGTTGCGTCTTCGTCCTAGAGGGAAGCTAGATGCTGCCAAACCGGTGCAGCGTACTTCAGTTCGGGCTGTAGAATCGCCTTATACTTAACCAGCGGCGTCGGCCTGCTGACGCCGGCCTCTGCCGCTGGGGTTCGGCTGCGCCGGTCCATTTGCCGGCTTTGCCGGCGTCTTGAGTATAAGGCAAATAAATCGAAAGCAGCTAATTCTATGTGAGAGGACGTACAGAACTTCTCATGCCTCGTTCTCTTTTCTAGAATCGCCTTCTTTTACAAACTCTAGCGGCAGCTTGCCGGCTATCGCCGGCCCATGAGCTGGTCTCGACAACAACACTCGAGTAATCAGAAATTACAAAGCATTTCAAGCATTGCAAACCCTGCTAACCTCCTTTCTAAAGCAGTTGCACACCGACCCTTTTTTAGTTTTAAAAGGTCTTGAAGTTGTAGTTCATTTATATTCATTTCTGTCATGATAAAGACAACCGCTGTTTGAGATTTAGTAAATGCCTCTATGACCAACCGACATCCTGCTTCCTTTAATGCCAAATGAAGTATAATGATGTTTGTGTTCTCTGATTGCATATTTTGATTAACTCACATTTCCATTGTATATGAACCCGATTTAGAAAGGTTGGTGCCTTTAATCAGCTAAGCAGTTGAAACGAGTGGTGAAGGGGGAGGTGACGTCAAGAAAGGGATGACATACACTCTCTTAAACGATTTTGAAGTTCTGCGCTCACCCACTCGAGTCCCGCATACACTCTACGGCGTCTGGCTCACTCCCACTTGGGTCCCGCACACTTTCCACGGCGCCCGACGCACTCTACCTTGGGTACCACACACTTTCAACGGCGTCCGGCGCACTCTACCTTGGGTCCCACACACTTTCTACGGCGTCCGGCGCAGTCTACCTTGGGTCCCACACACTTTCCACGGCGTATGGCGCATTCGCATTTGGGTTCCACACACTTTATACGTCGTCCGGCGCGTCGTATATATATATATATATATATATATATATATATATATATATATATATATATATATATATATATATATATATATATATATATATATATATATATATATATATATATATATATATATATATATATATATATATATATATATATATATATATATATATATATATATATATATATATATATATATATATATATATATATATATATATATATATATATATGTGGGGGGTGTGTCTACAAGTCTGTTGGTACCTGCTCGTTGGTGCCCCTGCTTCTACTGAACCCAGCAGACGTTTGAGTGTACACAGGGAACGTTCGAGCGATATAGCGTGCACAACTATATCGCGAAAGTATCCCGCACATTGCATAAAGGTGTCGCCGTCCGGCACACTAAGGCCTCTGGTCCATAACACCTTAGGATCCGTACCTAGGGAGTCATGGAGACTGTCGATCGCTGTCGAGTGATATCCAAAAAACTGCGCTATCCAGACTTCTGAGCTATTTCCATGCACCGTTTGCTGCTTTGCAGGAAACCCGCCTCAAGGATAGACCCGTCATCAGCGTCGGAGAGTACACCATCTACTGCGGTAACGCTGACGATAGGAGAGTGGGAGGCTGTGCAATAGCTGTAAGGAAGGATTTCAATGGTATGGTCAAGGAGTTCGGCTCAACGTCGTGTCGGAATGCATTCGTACGACTGCGGGATCACAGAGGATTCAATCTGTGGATAGTGAGTGCTCATGCGCCCACTGAAACCGCCGAAGACAATTCGAAGGATGCGTTTTATGAGGAACTCAATACGTTGCTGGCCAGGATACCTTGTCAACATGCTGTTGTCGTGGGGATTGACGCAAATGCGAAGATGGGACTTGATCAGGAATCCGAAGTACTCGGTAAATGGTTCTACCCAGTGGAGCAAACATCGGACAATGGCTACCGCCTTGTCGACTTTGTGAACGCACTGGTCTGATTATTGCATCGACATTCAAGAGGAATCATCGCCGCCATCAGCTTACGTGGCAGGGACCAACCCGGCTATCTCCAGAAGAGCAGCGGAAGCGGAAGATGACAACTTTGAAACTACAGCTTGACTATGTCCTGACGAGGAATATTCCAGTATCGGACATTCGAAGATCTAGAGCTGTGTGGGATGTCGCATTCGATTCGGATCACCGTCCTGTTCTGTTGAACTTCACTGCGAGGATTCATAAGAGGAAGCGAGGGGCTCAGCCTCTCCAGAGGATTGACATGACAAGTCTCAGAGATGAAGAGTGCAGAAGGAATTTCCGACAACGCGTTTCTATTCACATCGGAGTACGGACTAAGAAGAAACTTTGCGACGCGGATTCTTTTGTCAAATGCATCCAGGACGCTTCGAAAGAGGCACTCCCGGTTGTACAGCCTAAGAAGATGTTCGCCTACGTCTCAGAAGAAACAACATCTACCTACAACAGAGTATGTGCTCTCCGAACTGCAGGAAACTTCGTGGAGGAGAAGCGTCTGAGGAGGAAGTTGCGTCGGCAGCTTCAAAGTGACCGCGAACGAGAGTGGACGTGTAGAGCTAAGGAGTTCGAGAAGGCTTGGGAGGAGAAGAATCCGAGGAAAGCCTACACGTTGCTGCGACAGTATAGCGGGAAGATGAAGAGATGTTCTCCTGTCTTGAACACTACCAATGGAGTTGCAGTTGGTGATGCGACGCTGCCAATATGGAAGGATTACTTCAGTTCACTACTGAATCGTCCAGCGCCATCAGTACCTGAGCTCCCGCATGTTCAGAGAGCACATTACGATGTCAGTGAGGAACCGCCGACTGAGTCTGAAGTTTTGGATTGTGTCCGGAAAATGAAGAATGGAAAGGCAGGTGGAGATGACAACATCACTGCTGAAATGCTGAAAGCTCTTCCTCCGTCTGGGATTCGTGAAATGACCAACACCATCCGTGCCATATGGATGAGCGAAAGGATACCCGATTCGTGGAGACATGCGATCATCGTACCTCTTCACAAGAAGCTATCCGTCACGGATCCTAAGAACTACAGAGGAATCTCTCTACTTCGTGTCATGTACAAGGTTTTAGAACGTATCATTTTCGAGCGACTTATCAAACATCGTGAAGGAACGACCAGAGATGAGCAAGCCGGTTTTCGACCTGGAAGATCGACCATCGACCAAGTGTCCGTCGTGAGAAGAGTAATTGAATCGTGGCAGCGGTTTTCGGAGCCATTACAGCTTGCTTTTTTGGACTTTGAAGCCGCGTTCGACTCTCCTCATCGTGATCGATTGCTCAATGCTCTGCGAGCAGATGGAGTCCCGGAAAAGTATGTTCGGTTAATTGAGGACATGAACAAAGGAACAACAGCAGCAGTTCGTACACCTGTCGGATTTACGTCAGCTTTCGAGGTGAAAACAGGAGTAAGGCAAGGAGCCGTTGCAGGACCTTTTCTTTTCAACTTCGCCGTTGATGACATCATGCGTAGAGTTGCAGAACAGTTTCCTGCGGATGTGATCCTAACACCATCAGGACGCTCCCTTGTCGACCTGGAGTACGCCGACGAAATTGTGTTATTCGCTGAAAACAACGCAAAACTGCAAAGGATTGTGAACCTCGTTTCGAAGTATGCCGCAGCCTATGGACTTCGTCTTCGTCCCGACAAATGCAAGCAGATGTGGGTCTCTCAGAGGTCTTCAACTGGAGTTTGTGTGGACGGACAACGTATCGAACTGGTGGACGATTTCTGTTATTTGGGCTGTTTGCTGAAGAACGATGGTAGTTATGCAGCGGATATTCGACAACGATGTGCGAAAGCTACGTCTGCATTCAATTCTCTAACCAAGTGTTTGTGGTCTACCACCATCGCGAAGGAAGTCAAGTTGCGCGTCTACCTATCCGCTATTCGCCCTATCATGATGTACGGATCGGAGACGTGGGCAGCACCGAAAACGCAGATGGAAAGGTTGGATTGCACGGAGAGGAAGCTTTTTAGGCGTTTGCTTGGATATTTCTGGCCGCGTGTATGCCATAACGAAGACCTTTACAAGGAAATCGACGCAGTACATCAACGCTTGACACGAGGAGGTGCCAGCATCTCCTAACGCCATCTCAAGCAGCAATGGAAAGTCGACTTCGACTGCTCGGGCATATACTAAGAAGAACGCCGGATCGTCTCGTACAACACGCTTTAAAAATGCTTCCAAATCCTGTCTGGAAACGGCCACCTGGGCGTAGGCGAAAGTTCTGGACGGATGTGGTTAAAGAGGATTTAAAGTCACTCGGCATCGAAAGACAGTTCAGGCGCGATGTTTCGTTTCGCAGGAAATGGAATAGTGACAGCTGGATGGAATGTGTTCAAATTGTGGCTGAAGACCGTGAAAAATGGACACGGCTGACTACTAGGACGGCACACCTCGGTGAAGATGCGGAATGACCGCGTCAGGCGAAAGCCAACCGATTAAGTCAAGTAAGTCAATATATGTGTGTGTGTGTGTGCGTTTCTCTGTGTGTTTGTTTGACCGTTCATTCGGCTTCACCTTTTTTTTTAAAGACGGGCGACCTTACGGATACGGGCCCAAGAGCGCGCAGAACGCCATAGAAAGTGAGTGGGTCCTAAGTGGGATTCCGCAAAAAGCCGTAGAGAGTGTGCGGGACCCAGTGATAGTGCGCCGGACGCCAGAGTGAGTGTGTGAGACTTAAGTGGGAGTGAGCGGGATGCCGTAGAAAGCGCGGGACCCGAGTGGAAGTGCACACGACGCCGTAGAAAGTGTGCGGGACCCAAGGTAGAGTGCGCCGGACGCTGTAGAAGGTGTGCGGGACCCAAAGGGAGTGCGCAGGACGCCGTAGAAAGTGTGCGGGACCAAGGTAGAGGGCGCCGGACGCCGTATAAAGTGTGCGGGACCCAAGGTAGAGTGCGCCGGACGCCGTGGAAGGTGTGCGGGACCCAAGTGGGGGTGCGCCGGACGCCGTAGAAAGTGTGTGGGACCCACGGTGGAGTACACCGGGCGACGTATAAAGTGTTTGGGACCCAAATGCGAATGCGCCATACGCCGTAGAAAGTGTGCGAAACTCAAGTGGAAATGCGCAGGACGCCGCACGAATTGTGTGGGACCCAAATACGAGTGCGCCAGACGTCGTAGAAGGTGTGCGGGACCGAAGTGGGAGTGCGCAGGACTCCGTAGAAAGTGTACGGGACCCGAGTGGAAGTGCGCACGACGCCGTAGAAAGTTTGTGGGACCCAAATGCGATTGCGCAGGACGCCGAAGAAATTGTGGGGGACCCTAGTGGAAGTGCGTAGGACGCCGTAGAAAGTGTGCGGGACCCAAGGTAGAGTGCGCCGCACGCCGTAGAAAGTGTGTGAGACCCAAATGCGATTGCGTTGGACGCCGAAGAAAGGGTGCGGGACCCAAGGTAAAGTACGCCGGACGCCGTAGAAAGTGTGCAGGACTAAGGTAGAGGGCGCCGGACGCCGTAGAAAGTGTGCGGGACCTAAGTTAGAGTGCGCCGGACGCCGTAGAAAGCGTGCGGGACCCAAGGTAAAGTGCGTCGGACGCCGTAGAAAGTGTGCGGGACCCGAGTGGAAGTGCGCACGACGCCGTAGAAAGTTTGTGGAACCCAAATGCGATTGCGCAGAACGCCGAAAAAAGTGTGCGGGATCCAAGTGGAAGTGCGCCGGATGACGTATAAAGTGTGTGGAACCCAAATGCGAATGCGCCATACGCCGTCGAAAGTGTGTGGGACCCAAGGTAGAGTGCGCCGGACGCCGTAGAAAATGTGTGGGATCCAAGGTAAAGTGCGTCGGACGCCGTAGAAAGCGTGCGGGACCCGAGTGGAAGTGCGCACGACGCCGTAGAAAATTTGTGGGACCCAATTGCGATTGCGCAGGACGCCGAAGGAAGTGTGCAGGACCCAAGTGGAAGTGCGCCGGACGACGTATAAAGTGTGTGGAACCCAAATGCGATTGCGCAGGACGCCGAAGAAAGTGTGCGGGACCCAAGTGGAAGTGCGCCGGACGACGTATAAAGTGTGTGGAACCCAAATGCGAATGCGCCATACGCCGTCGAAAGTGTGTGGGACCCAAGGTAGAGTGCGCCGGACGCCGTAGAAAGTGTGCGGAACCCAAGGTAAAGTGCGTCGGACGCCATAGAAAGTGTGCGGGACCCGAGTGGAAGTGCGCACGACGCCGTAGAAAGTTTGTGGGACCCAATTGCGACTGCGCAGGACGCCGAAGAAAGTGTGCGGGACCCAAGTGGATGTGCGCCGGACGACGTATAAAGTGTGTGGAACCCAAATGCGATTGCGCAGGACCCCGAAGAAAGTGTGCGGGACCCAAGTGGAAGTGCGCCGGACGACGTATAAAGTGTGTGGAACCCAAATGCGAATGCGCCATACGCCGTCGAAAGTGTGTGGGACCCAAGGTAGAGTGCGCCAGACGCCGTAGAAAGTGTGCGAGACCCAAGGTAGAGTGCGCCGGACGCCGTGGAAGGTGTGCGGGACCAAAGTGGGAGTGCGCCGGACGCCGTAGAAAGTGTGTGGGACCCACGGTGGAGTGCACCGGACGACGTATAAAGTGTGTGGGACCCAAATGCGAATGCGCCATACGCCGTAGAAAGTGTGCGGGACTCAAGTGGAAATGCGCAGGACGCCGCACGAATTGTGTGGGACCCAAATACGAGTGCGCCAGACGTCGTAGAAGGTGTGCGGGACCGAAGTGGGAGTGCGCAGGACGCCGTAGAAAGTGTACGGGACCCGAGTGGAAGTGCGCACGACGCCGTAGAAAGTTTGTGGGACCCAAATGCGATTGCGCAGGACGCCGAAGAAATTGTGGGGGACCCAAGTGGAAGTGCGTAGGACGCCGTAGAAAGTGTGCGGGACCCAAGGTAGAGTGCGCCGCACGCCGTAGAAAGTGTGTGAGACCCAAATGCGATTGCGTTGGACGCCGAAGAAAATGTGCGGGACCCAAGGTAAAGTACGCCGGACGCCGTAGAAAGTGTGCGGGACTAAGGTAGAGGGCGCCGGACGCCGTAGAAAGTGTGCGGGACCTAAGTTAGAGTGCGCCGGACGCCGTAGAAAGCGTGCGGGACCCAAGGTAAAGTGCGTCGGACGCCGTAGAAAGTGTGCGGGACCCGAGTGGAAGTGCGCACGACGCCGTAGAAAGTTTGTGAAACCCAAATGCGATTGCGCAGAACGCCGAAGAAAGTGTGCGGGACCCAAGTGGAAGTGCGCCGGATGACGTATAAAGTGTGTGGAACCCAAATGCGAATGCGCCATACGCCGTCGAAAGTGTGTGGGACCCAAGGTAGAGTGCGCCGGACGCCGTAGAAAATGTGTGGGATCCAAGGTAAAGTGCGCCGGACGCCGTAGAAAGCGTGCGGGACCCGAGTGGAAGTGCGCACGACGCCGTAGAAAATTTGTGGGACCCAATTGCGATTGCGCAGGACGCCGAAGGAAGTGTGCGGGACCCAAGTGGAAGTGCGCCGGACGACGTATAAAGTGTGTGGAACCCAAATGCGATTGCGCAGGACGCCGAAGAAAGTGTGCGGGACCCAAGTGGAAGTGCGCCGGACGACGTATAAAGTGTGTGGAACCCAAATGCGAATGCGCCATACGCCGTCGAAAGTGTGTGGGACCCAAGGTAGAGTGCGCCGGACGCCGTAGAAAGTGTGCGGGACCCAAGGTAAAGTGCGTCGGACGCCATAGAAAGTGTGCGGGACCCGAGTGGAAGTGCGCACGACGCCGTAGAAAGTTTGTGGGACCCAATTGCGATTGCGCAGGACGCCGAAGAAAGTGTGCGGGACTCAAGTGGATGTGCGCCGGACGACGTATAAAGTGTGTGGAACCCAAATGCGAATGCGCCATACGCCGTCGAAAGTGTGTGGGACCCAAGGTAGAGTGCGCCGGACGCCGTAGAAAGTATGTGGGATCCAAGGTAGAGTGCGCCGGACGCCGTAGAAAGTGTGTGGTACCCAAGGTAGAGTGCGTCGGACGCCGTGGAAAGTGTGCGGGACCCAAGTGGGAGTGAGCCAGACGCCGTAGAGTGTATGCGGGCTCGAGTGGGTGAGCGCAGAACTTCAAAATCGTTTAAGAGAGTGTATGCCATCCCTTTCTTGACGTCACCTCCCCCTTCACCACTCGTTTCAACTGCTTAGCTGATTAAAGGCACCAACCTTTCTAAATCGGGTTCATATACAATGGAAATGTGAGTTAATCAAAATATGCAATCAGAGAACACAAACATCATTATACTTCATTTGGCATTAAAGGAAGCAGGATGTCGGTTGGTCATAGAGGCATTTACTAAATCTCAAACAGCGGTTGTCTTTATCATGACAGAAATGAATATAAATGAACTACAACTTCAAGACCTTTTAAAACTAAAAAAGGGTCGGTGTGCAACTGCTTTAGAAAGGAGGTTAGCAGGGTTTGCAATGTTTGAAATGCTTTGTAATTTCTGATTACTCTAGTGTTGTCGTCGAGACCAGCTCATGGGCCGGCGATAGCCGGCAAGCTGCCGCTAGAGTTTGTAAAAGAAGGCGATTCTAGAAAATAGAACGAGGCATGAGAGGTTCTGTACGTCCTCTCACATAGAATTAGCTGCTTTCAATTTATTTGCTTTATACTCAAGACGCCGGCAAAGCCGGCAAATGGACCGGCGCAGCCGAACCCCAGCGGCAGAGGCCGGCGTCGGCAGGCCGACGCCGCTGGTTAAGTATAAGGCGATTCTACAGCCCGCACTGAAGTACGCTGCACCGGTTTGGCAGCATCAAGCTTCCCTCTAGGACGAAGATGCAACGCGTATAGAATGCCGCTCATCGCATCGCCACCGGTTGTGCCAGGAATTCCCCCGTCGAGCACCTGCATGCCGAAACACGTTTACTACCAGTGAAGGAGCACTGTCAGCTGCAAGCCCAACAATTCCGTATTATAAAACAACAAAACCTCCTGTCTTGGAGAGTGCTCAACCAGAGAGAGATAAAAGAAAGCCATTCGCCGATGCTTCAAACAAAGTCAACTTGCAAAGATGGCACGACTCACAGAAAGAACGACTCCGTCTTCTGCGCGAGGAGCACACCAACTTCGTACGGCGTCATCTTGAGAGGGCGGCGGTAAATCCTAAGAGAATTACCGCCTCCAGTCTGTAAATCCGAGACTCAACTCGGAAGAAGGGCTAGATGCACACTAGCATCGCTGCTCTCTACTATGCTTATGTCTTACGTTAGCAAGACTGACAGCAGCAAATCTGATGTTTGTCCGGACTGCGGCACCATCGGCCATGATACCGCACATTTATTCAACTGTCCGAAGAGACATACCACGCTGATCACAATAGATCTATGGACGAATCCACTTCTGGTCGCCCAGTTTCTCCGCCTATGACAAAACCCTCGATGTGGCTGCAAAGAAGAAGAGAAGCCGGCTCATCGTTTGGGGCAGTCAAACGTGTACTGCATGGAGGGTGGTCGGCGAAGCCGGCCCATCGTTTCGCGAAGCCAATAGAATACTACACGGAGAGCGGCCAGCGAAGCCGGCCCATCGCTTGGGGCAGCCAAACGTGTACTACACGGTAGGTCACCGGCGAAGCCGGCCCATCGTTTGGCAAAGCCGAACGAATACTACAGAGAGGGTGGCCAACGAAGCCGGACCATCGTTTGGCGAAGCCGAACGAATAGTACACGGAGGGTGGCTGGCGAAACCGGCCCACCGTTTTGCGAAGCCAACGAATACTACATGGAGAGCGGCCCGCTAAGCCGGCCCAGCGTTCGGCGAAGCCGAACGTTGACTACACGGAGAGTGGCCAGCGAAGCCGATTCATCGTTTGGCGAAGCCGAACAAAGAAATACTACATGGAGAGTGGCAGGCGAAGCCGGCCCATCGTTTGAGGCAGCCAAACGTGTACTACTTGGAGGGTGGCCAGCGTAGCCTGCCCATCATTCGGCGAAGCCGAACCTGTACTACATGGAGAGTGGCCCGCCAAGCCGGCCCATCGTTCGGCGGAGACGAACAAATAATGCGTAAATCGGGGTGGGGGATCGGCATAGCCGGCCCATCGTTCGGAGAAGCCGAGCGAATACAACATGGAGGGTGACCAGCGCCGCTCTGCATATGTAGTGGAGCCAAACGAAGGCCATAAGGTTGATGGGAGGGGGGGGGGCGGCGAAAATGGACCTTCTTTTTACGAAGCCATTAGGGACGCCCGCTCTCTGGTAAGAGTTATGAAATGGTACTCGTTCCGGGTGTGAGCGAGATGTGACCGGCGCCAGAGGGCAGCGGCGGAAAGTTACGGATGTGCAAATGATGAGTGCGAGTATGGAGCTTCGGGTGTCCGTTCTGCTCCCAAACGAATCATACTTATCGATCAAACATCACCAGACAGGTAATTGCAGGTTTACATGTGTTATCATTTCGACAGTCATGTTTTAGCTTTAGGAGCTGATTGGGCCCCCGGAGCTCTCTACTGCTATTCGCAAATGATACTGTCATCTACGTGTACCCACCTAAGAACGCAGCTTGATTGAAGAATTCAAAATATTGAAGAGTTCAAATGCTTTCGGCGTCATGTTTGTCTGTCTGCTCGTTTTTCGAAATGCGCAACTATACTACTGCCATGGGGCACGCCCCTTCAAGTCACGTGGCTTTCACCCTTTGAGTCACTAGCCCATTGCAGCCACGTGACTTGTAAACCCAAATAATATCGGAAAAACGACAAAAGCAAAGAAAGTTGTGTTGAACTACCGTTAGGACCGTGGCTTGTTTTCTCAAAAAAAAACATTTAAATTTCACCCCGGCTGGCGCTGGCGGTTTAAATCTCACCGGCGGCTGGCGGTATGGTAAGATAAGAACGTAAAGGCCAACCGAACAGTGGTCGACACGACGCGGTCGCTTCGCGGCTTTGTATGGGGGCGCGGTTTCTCCACCGGCCTTGGTCCCCTCCGCTCGCTGAATATACCCTTAGGAGTCTAATTGGACTCACAGAAAGGTAGAGGTTCCACGAAGTATTTCTGCTTTATATGAGAGGAGTTCAATTGGTAATCAGTACAGTTTGAGAACTCGCTCAACTTTAGCGCAAATTTACCTACCACGTCGTGAAACTAGAGTGCTTCAGCGGCCTGAAACCAATATTTTGTCAATGGTACCCGATTACCCACGTTTCGTCAAGATATTAATTACTGCGTATACAAAGAGAAAAAGTTTTTATCATGTGTTCGCCACAAATATGAAGTTCTGATGGAAGTCCCACAAAGTCTTCATTCGAGCTAGACGTCGAAAAATATAGATTATACCGTACTTCCTGTAATTCAGCACACGGGTGCACTAGTTTTTTTACTTCCCTTATCCGGTATGGCGCGATTTGCATAATTTTGGAATGCGAATTCAGTGCTTGAAACTCAATTCACGGCGGGGGAGAAAGTTACCAATGTTATCATTGGTCAACAGTCAACAACAACAGACACTCATATGAATTTACATCATTTTGTATGCGTCAACTCTGTAAATGTCCTTGATGATGGGCATATGAAAGTGTGGAAAGACGTTTCATGCAAAGCCTATTCTTTTGCTTATTTCTCAGCGAGTGGTACGAGGGCTTTCAGAATTACAGCTCAGAACTGACTACATCGGTTGAGGATCGCGAGAATTTCCATTTCTTAGAGCCGACAACCGACATTTTTAATTTTCCTCTTGCTTCAGCTGTCCACTCATTTTTTCTATTCCAAAGTGAGGGCTGCTTTATCCCGGGGCATCATAGCTATCCAAAAATTTCTAGTGCGCCATTATTCGAGCATCCGGCGTAACTCCAAATCTCTTAAAGGCAGTGGTCGCGATGAAAAACGTTACCTAAAAAAACTATAAAAACCAGCTTAGATAGAAAACAGATGAAAAACTATGTAGGTAGCGCGGTGAAAAACGGGCTACAATTAGAGTTTCTAGGGCCCTAAGATGCTAGTTCGTGCACACGTGCACAGCGCAGCAAAAAAAGATCGCCGCCTCATGCCGAGAAGTCAAAAATCATCGACATCCAGAGGAAGAAATAATTGCAAATTTACGTAGTGAAAAAAGTTGACCAATGAAAGAAAGCACTTCAGTCAATGTTTTTGACTAGATGAGTCCGAAGGATAATGTTCACTGATTGAAATTCAATTTCAAGCCATCTGATGTTCTTGATTTCAGAGATCATCGCTGCCGATGATGTGGAGTGGGCTCATCCACCTTCAGAAGACAAGAAAGTTCAGGCTTCCAATTTGGCCCAGAACAGCGGTTTTCTCGCGTTTTTTTTTCTTAGTGGTCCTACTATTTCAAACCCAGAAAAGGGATTAGAGAGGAAAATAAGACAAGCATATTTTATCGCGACCACTGCCTTTAAAGGCACAGGACACCCAAAAAATTATTTTTGAGGTTTCATGCCTACCTTAGAGAGAGCCACTTTCTGATCACTATAGTATCTTTGAAATCGCCCATGACCCCCTACGAACGGAGATATGGCTTCTTGAAAATGCCTGCATTTTGAGAGCAAAAATTTCGTGGAGGAGTTGCCTCAGGACTGTAATTCTCTTCATTCGCAATCGCTGCACGAGAGCAAAACAGGATGAGGACATAGACCGGTAATGAACTGAAGAACGTAGGCTCGGTTAAAATTCATCCATCCATCCAGCCGATATGTGGTCGAAAATCCGGAAGGGGGCCGGGCCTGTGGTGGTGAGCGAAGGAGGTCGGGCCTGTGGTGGTCGCCTATATCTCACTTATTTGAAGGAATCGGGATCTCGCACTCGGCACGTGTTATGCAGGAGGGATCTGGTACACAATCAAATAAAAATCGCCGAATTCATGTCTGAGGGTGTACTGTGCCTTTAAGCCCTTCGCGGTTGACATATCAAGTTTAATATTACGCATTATTTTCAGGATAGATAAAATCCCCACCTCCTCAGCCATCATGCACTTTGCTTTAAGGTCTCGTGGAAAACTTTCCATAATCGAAGAGTATTGAACGTTCTGCAAAGTAAGCATTACAGCACCACAAGTAAGCTATTGATTTTACTCAGCTAATGTACCTTGATTTCATGATTTCATAGCTAAAGCCAAGCTGAAGTCCCGCTAATCATCATTTTGGAGCGCTTCTCTCTTGAAGCTATGATTACATAAGAACACAAATACTCTTAGGAACAAAGAGTACATCGAAAATCTTCCCTGCAGCAGTCCGTAGCACCCCCAACTGTATTCTGGGCGAGCAGCGAAGACGAGGGATCGTTGAGAGGAAACGGCGCCCCAATGCGAGGCCGCGACGCGACCGCGTAGTGTCGAACAGTGTTCGGTTGGCCTTTACGTTCTTATGTATGGTAAGATGCGCCAGCTACGAGAAGATTTAAATGTTCTTTTCTCGAGGAAACAAGCCACGGACCTAACCATAATTCTCATTTGCCACAACTAATGAAATGGTAGGCGAACGATATAGAAGCACTAAGTGGATTGCAATATGATAAAAAGAGAACAATACAGGCGGAATGCATTTGAATCGATGCCGGTACCATGGCGAAATTCGTCGGCAACGGCAGTGGTAGGATGTCAATCTCGTCCACCTCATCATCGGACTTCCGAAAAAGCAAAGCTAAATCACCAGTTTCCGGCCGGTTTTTGTTCTTTCTTCGAGATTAGGGTGTTACAAGGGTACGCATCGACCGATGTGGGAAATCGTAAAACGAAAATCATTTTGAACACTGTCTTCAAGTCAAGAATTCAAAAAGTACCAAAGAGTTGTTTAAGATGTTTGTTGCTTTTGGGGCTGCAGATTGGATGCAGTGCTGTGTTTAGAAGACACGTCATAATAATAAAAGTAAGAAAGGCCTGTTCTTAGGCGATCTGTCAACGTG
The DNA here is from genome assembly GCA_029168955.1 of Aplectana chamaeleonis. Lineage (NCBI taxonomy): Eukaryota > Metazoa > Nematoda > Chromadorea > Rhabditida > Cosmocercidae > Aplectana > Aplectana chamaeleonis. The sequence continues at coordinate 141,998 of JAPDOI010000464.1, forward strand.
CTGGTCGATGGAATGCCATTCCGAAAAGGATTTCATGTTGGCAACCAAAACGAGGCAGGTTTGCGACGGAAGACCCGCTTTTCACCCCTAAAAACTTGTCTGCCACCTCCAAAGTGCTGTTCACAGTTTCTTGTACTACATATTGAGTTGCGTTCAGTATTTTACTGCTGATAACATTAAAGGCAGCAGACACGCTCAAAAAAGTTGTTGAGATAACTGCGCTTCTGAAGTCGCATGGCTCCTATTCGACTGCTCACGCCGTTGGAAGCGTCAAAAACAAGTCAAAACTGCTAAATTCCAGCAATCAAAATCGAAAAATTTTTGCAACCCCGCCCCTGAGCTTCTGCAACTCCGCCCCAAAATACAAACTCGTCCAGAATGATAGTACTAATACGGTCCCTTTGGGTGGTTTTTGATGCATCCAACAAGGTGAACGTTCCAGTACAGGCTGTAAGAGTATATCGGCTTCTCTATCTCAACCGTTTTCTTGCTAATATTCGCTGTTTCAACCGCGCACCGTAAAACTCGTCCACTTCCACCTGATAAAAAATTAACCGTTATTCCTCTATTTGCACACAGTTTTCGTTCGTTTTTTTTTCATCAGTTCCGAATACAACCAGCTCCAAATCATTGATTTATGTTATAAAATCGATATCATTTTTGAGCGTGTCTGCTGCCTTTAAAGGCAGTGTCCAAGATAAAAACCATGTATGTTTTCTTTGGTGGAGATCGGCAGCTACGGGGCCTAGTGCAACCCTAACGTTGAAAAAATTAAGAAAAATGAGCTCGGATCGGCCCCCTTCGGGCCCAAAGTTGGACACCCGTCAGCTCGTCACCCCCATATGCACTTTCAAGGTTTAATTACCCAAGTTTGAGGTTTTCTTCTCTGGATGCTGGCTGATTGTGCTAGTGGTATATATCTATACCAGCGGCGTCGGCCGGCTGACGCCGGCCTCTGCCGCTGGGGTCCGGCTACGCCGGCCCATTTGCCGGCTTCGCGGGCATCTTAAGTATAAAGCGAATGAATCGAACTCAGCTGATTCTATGTGAGATGGCGTTCGAAGTTCTCACGCTTGCCGGCTATCGCCGGCCTCTGTTGCTGGAGTACGGTTGCGCCAGCCCATGAGCTGGTTTCGACGATAACGCTCGAGCAATCAGAAATTACAAACCATTTCAAACCTTGCAAACCCTGCTAACCTCCTTTCTTATGCAGTTGCACACCGACCCTTCCTTAGCTTTGAGAGGTCCTAAAGTGGTAGTTCATTTATATTCAATTTTGTCAAGATAAGGACAACCGCTGTTTGAGATTTGGTAAACGCCTCCATGACCAACCGACACCCTGCTACCTTTATTGCCGAATGGAGTGTAATGATGTTTGTGTTTTCTGGATGCATATTTTGATTAACTCACATTTCCATCGTATATAAACCCGATTTAGAAAGGTTGGTGTATATAAACAGCCAAGCAGTTGAAATGAGTGGTTAAGGGGGAGGGGACGTTAAGAAAGGGGTGGTAGACACTCTCTTATAGATGCACAAAACGATTTTGAAGCTCTGCGCTAACCTACTTCGGTCCCGCACACTTTCTACGGTGTCCGGCGCACTCTACCCTGGGTCCCGCACACTTCCTGCGGGGTTCTGAGCTTTCCCATATGGGTCCCGCAAATTTTCTACGGCGTCCGGCGCACTCTACCTTGGGTCTCGCACACTTTTACGGCGTCCGGCGCACTCTACCCTGGGTCCCGCACACTTTCTACGGCGTTCTGAGCTTCCCCATTTGGGTCCCGCAAATTTTCTACGGCGTCCGGCGCACTCTACCTTGGGTCCCGCACACTTTTTGTGAGTCCTGCGCACTCGCATTCGGGTCCCGCCCACTTTCTACGGCGTCCGGCGCACTTTACCTTTGGTCCCACACCCTTTTACGGCGTCCGGCGCACTCTAAATTGGGTCCCGCACACTTTCTACGGCGTCCTGAGCACTCCCACTTGGGTCCCGCCCACTTTCTACGACGTCTGGCGCACTTACATTCGGGTCCCACACACTTTCTACAGCGTCCGGCGCACTCTACCTTGAGTGCCGCACACTTTCTACGGCGTCTGGCACACCCTACCTTAGGTCCCGCACACTTTCTACGGCGTCCGGCGCACTCTACCTTGGGTCCCGCACACCTTTACGGCGTTCTGAGCTTTCCCATTTGGGTCCCGCAAATGTTCTACGGGGTCCGGCGCACTCTACCTTAGGTCTCGCACACTTTTTATGAGTCCTGCGCACTCGCATTCGGGTCCCACACACTTTCTACGGCGTCCGGCGGGCTCCCCTTGGGTCACGCACACTTTCTACGGCATACAGAGCACTCCCATTTGGGTCCCGCCCACTTTCTCCGGCGTCTGGCGCACTTAAATTCGGGTCCCACACACTTTCTACGGCGTCCGGCGCACTCTACCTTGGGTCCCGCACACCTTTACGGCGTCCGGCGCACTCAACCTTGGGTCCCGCACATTTTCTACGGCATCCTGCGCACTCGCATTCGGGCCCCGCCCACTTTCTACGGCGTCCGGCGCACTTTACCTTTGGTCCCACACCCTTTTACGGCGTCCGGCGCACTCTAAATTGGGTCCCGCACACTTTCTACGGCGTCCTGAGCACTCCCACTTGGGTCCCGCCCACTTTCTACGACGTCTGGCGCACTTACATTCGGGTCCCACACACTTTCTACAGCGTCCGGCGCACTCTACCTTGAGTGCCGCACACTTTCTACGGCGTCTGGCACACCCTACCTTAGGTCCCGCACACTTTCTACGGCGTCCGGCGCGTTCTACCTTGGGTCCCGCACACCTTTACGGCGTTCTGAGCTTTCCCATTTGGGTCCCGCAAATGTTCTACGGCGTCCGGCGCACTCTACCTTGGGTCTCGCACACTTTTTATGAGTCCTGCGCACTCGCATTCGGGTCCCACGCACTTTCTACGGCGTCCGGCGGGCTCCCCCTTGGGTCACGCACACTTTCTACGGCGTTCTGAGCTTTCCCATATGGGTGCCGCAAATTTTCCACGGCGTCCGGCGCACTCTACCTTGGGTCCCGCACACCTTTACGGCGTCCGGCGCACTCTACCTTGGGTGCCGCACACTTTCTACGGCGTCTGGCACACCCTACCTTAGGTCCCGCACACTTTCTACGGCGTCCGGCGCACTCTACCTTGGGTCCCGCACACCTTTACGGCGTTCTGAGCTTTCCCATTTGGGTCCCGCAAATGTTCTACGGCGTCCGGCGCACTCTGCCCTGGGTCTCGCACACTTTTTATGAGTCCTGCGCACGCGCATTCGGGTCCCACACACTTCCTACGGCGTCCGGCGGGCTCCCCCTTGGGTCACGCACACTTTCTACGGCATACAGAGCACTCCCATTTGGGTCCCGCCCACTTTCTCCGGCGTCTGGCGCACTCTTCCTTGGGTCCCGCACACTTTCTACGGCGTCCGGCGCACTCTACCTTGGGTCCCGCACACTTTCTACGACGTCCGGCGCACTTACATTCGGGTCCCACACACTTTCTACAGCGTCCGGCGCACTTTACCTTGGGTCCCGCACACATTCTACGGCGTCCGGCGCACTCTACCTTGGGTCCCGCACACTTTCTACGGCGTTCTGAGCTTTCCCATTTGGGTCCCGCAAATTTTCTACGGCGTCCGGCGCACTCTACCTTGGGTCCCGCACACTTTTTGTGAGTCCTGCGCACTCGCATTCGGGTCCCACGCACTTTCTACGGCGTCCGGCGGGCTCCCCCTTGGGTCACGCACACTTTCTACGGCATACAGAGCACTCCCATTTGGGTCCCGCCCACTTTCTCCGGCGTCTGGCGCACTCTACCTTGGGTCCCACACCCTTTTACGGCGTCCGGCGCACTCTAAATTGGGCCCCGCACACTTTCTACGGCGTCCTGAGCACTCCCACTTGGGTCCCGCCCACTTTCTACGACGTCTGGCGCACTTACATTCGGGTCCCACACACTTTGTACAGCGTCCGGCGCACTTTACCTTGGGTCCCGCACAGATTCTACGGCGTTATGAGCTTCCCCATTTGGGTCCCGCAAATGTTCTACGGCGTCCGGCGCACTCTACCTTGGGTCCCGCACACCTTTACGGCGTTCTGAGCTTTCCCATTTGGGTCCCGCAAATGTTCTACGGCGTCCGGCGCACTCTACCTTGGGTCTCGCACACTTTTTATGAGTCCTGCGCACTCGCATTCGGGTCCCACGCACTTTCTACGGCGTCCGGCGGGCTCCCCCTTGGGTCACGCACACTTTCTACGGCGTTCTGAGCTTTCCCATATGGGTGCCGCAAATTTTCCACGGCGTCCGGCGCACTCTACCTTGGGTCCCGCACACTTTCTACGGCGTCTGGCACACCCTACCTTAGGTCCCGCACACTTTCTACGGCGTCCGGTGCACTTCCCTTGGGTCCCGCACACTTTCTACGGCGTCTGGCGCACTTACATTCGGGTCCCACACACTTTCTACGGCGTCCGGCGTCCTGGCGCACACTCTACGGCGTCCAGGTCCCGCACACTTTCTACGGCGTCCGGTGCACTCTACCTTGGGTCCCGCACACCTTTACGGCGTTCTGAGCTTTCCCATTTGGGTCCCGCAAATGTTCTACGGCGTCCGGCGCACTCTGCCTTGGGTCTCGCACACTTTGTATGAGTCCTGCGCACGCGCATTCGGGACCCACACACTTCCTACGGCGTCCGGCGGGCTCCCCCTTGGGTCACGCACACTTTCTACGGCATACAGAGCACTCCCATTTGGGTCCCGCCCACTTTCTCCGGCGTCTGGCGCACTCTTCCTTGGGTCCCGCACACTTTCTACGGCGTCCGGCGCACTCTACCTTGGGTCCCGCACACTTTCTACGACGTCCGGCGCACTTACATTCGGGTCCCACACACTTTCTACGGCGTCCGACGCACTCTACCTTGGGTCCCGCACACTTTCTACGGCGTCCGGCGCACTCTACCTTGGGTCCCGCACACTTTCTACGGCGTCCTGAGCTTTCCCATTTGGGTCCCGCACACTTTCTACGGCGTCCGGCGCACTCTTCCTTGGATCCCGCACACTTTCTACGGCGTCCTGCGCACTCGCATTCGGGTCCCGCCCACTTTCTACGGCGTCCGGCGGGCTTCCCCTTGGTCCCGCACACTTTCTACGGCGTCCGGCGCACTCTACCATTTGGGTCCCGCACACTTTCTCCGGCGTCTGGCCCACTCTACCTTGGGTCCCGCACACTTTCTACGGCGTCCGGCGCACTCTACCTTGGGTCCCGCACACTTTCTACGACGTCCTGAGCACTCCCACTTGGGTCCCGCCCACTTTCTACGACGTCCGGCGCACTTACATTCGGGTCCCACACACTTTCTACAGCGTCCGGCGCACTTTACTTTGGGTCCCGCACACATTCTACGGCGTTCTGAGCACACTCTACCATTTGGGTCCCGCAAATGTTCTACGGCGTCCGGCGCACTCTACCTTGGGTCCCGCACACCTTTACGGCGTTCTGAGCTTTCCCATTTGGGTCCCGCAAATGTTCTACGGCGTCCGGCGCACTCTGCCTTGGGTCTCGCACACTTTTTATGAGTCCTGCGCACGCGCATTCGGGTCCCACACACTTCCTACGGCGTCCGGCGGGCTCCCCTTGGTCCCGCACACTTCCTACGGCCTACAGAGCCCTCCCATTTGGGTCCCGCCCACTTTCTCCGGCGTCTGGCGCACTCTTCCTTGGGTCCCGCACACTTTCTACGACGTCCGGCGCACTCTAAATTGGGTCCCGCACACTTTCTACGGCGTCCTGCGCACTCTCCCTTGGGTCCCGCACACTTTCTACGGCGTCCGGCACACTCTACCTTGGGTCCCGCACACTTTTACGGCGTCCGGCGCACTCTACCTTGGGTCCCGCACACTTTCTACGGCGTTCTGAGCTTTCCCATTTGGGTCCCGCAAACTTTCTTCGGCGTCCGGCGCACTCTACCTTGGGTCCCGCACACTTTTTATGAGTCCTGCGCACTCGCATTCGGGTCCCACACACTTTCTACGGCGTCCGGCGGGCTCCCCCTTGGGTCCCGCCCACTTTCTACGGCGTACAGAGCACTCCCATTTGGGTCACGCCCACTTTCTCCGGCGTCTGGCGCACTCTACCTTGGGTCCCGCACACTTTCTACGGCGTCCGGCGCACTCTACCTTGGGTCCCGCACACATTATACGGCGTCCTGCGCACTCCCACTTGGGTCCCGCCCACTTTCTACGGCGTCCTGAGCACTCCCACTTGGGTCCCGCCCACTTTCTACGACGTCTGGCGCACTTACATTCGGGTCCCACACACTTTCTACAGCGTCCGGCGCACTCTACCTTGGGTCCCGCACACTTTCTACGGCGTCTGGCACACCCTACCTTAGGTCCCGCACACTTTCTACGGCGTCCGGCGCACTCTACCTTGGGTCCCACACACCTTTACGGCGTTCTGAGCTTTCCCATTTGGGTCCCGCAAATGTTCTACGGCGTCCGGCGGGCTCCCCCTTGGGTCACGCACACTTTTACGGCGTCCTGCGCACTCGCATTCGGGTCCCACACACTTTCTACGGCGTCCGGCGGGCTCCCCTTGGGTCACGCACACTTTCTACGGCGTCCTGAGCACTCCCATTTGGGTCCCGCCCACTTTCTACGGCGTCTGGCGCACTCTACCTTGGGTCCCGCACACTTCCTACGGCGTCCGGCGCACTCTACCTTGGGTCCCGCACACTTTCTACGGCGTCCGGCGCACTCAACATTGGGTCCCGCACACTTTCTACGGCGTCCTGCGCACTCGCATTCGGGTCCCACACAATTTCTACGGCGTTCGGCGGGCTCCCCCTTGGGTCCCGCACACTTTCTACGGCGTCCGGCGCACTCTACCTTGGGTCCCGCACACTTTCTACGGCGTCCGGCGCCCTCTACCTTGGGTCCCGCACACTTTCTACGGCGTCCGGAGCACTCCCATTTGGGTCCCGCACACTTTCTACGGCGTCCGGCGCACTCTACCTTGGGTCCCGCACACTTTCTACGGCGTCCTGCGCACTCGCATTCGGGTCCCGCACACTTTCTACGGCGTCCGGCGCACTCTACCTTGGGTCACGCACACTTTCTACGGCATGCAGAGCACTCCCGTTTGGGTCCCACACACTTTCTACGGCGTCCAGCGCACTCATTCTCCTTGGGTCCCGCACACTTTCTACGGCGTCCGGCTCTACCTTGGGTCCCGCACACTTTCTACGGCGTTCCGGCGCTCTGCCTTGGGTCCCGCACACTTTCTACGGCGTCCTGCGCACTCGCATTCGGGTCCCACACACTTTCTACGGCGTCCGGCGCACTCTACCTTGGGTCCCGCACACTTTCTACGGCGTCCTGAGCACTCCCATTTGGGTCCCGCCCACTTTCTACGGCGTCTGGCGCACTCTACATTCGGGTCCCACACACTTTCTACGGCGTCCGGCGCACTCTACCTTGGGTCCCGCACACTTTCTACGGCGTCTGGCACTTCCCCATTTGGGTCCCGCACACTTTCTACGGCGTCCGGCGCACTCTACCTTGGGTCCCGCACACCTTCTACGGCGTTCTGAGCTTTCCCATTTGGGTCCCGCAAATGTTCTACGGCGTCCTGCGCACCCTGCCTTGGGTCTCGCACACTTTCAACGGCGTCCTGCGCACTCGCATTCGGGTCCCACACACATTCTACGGCGTCCGGCGGGCTCCTCCTTGTGTCCCACACACTTCCTACGGCAAACAGAGCACTCGAATTTGGGTCCCGCCCACTTTCTCCGGCGTCCGGCGCACTCTACCTTGGGTGCCGCACACTTTCTGCGGCATCCGGCGCACTCTACACATTGGGTCCAGCACACTTTCAACGGCGTCCTGCGCACTCGCATTCGGGTCCCACACACTTTCTACGGCGTCCGGCGCACTCTACTTTTGGTCCCGCACACTTTTACGGCGTCCGGCGCATTCTACCTTGGGTCCCGCACACTTTCTACTGCGTCCTGAGCTTTCCCATATGGGTCCCGCAAATTTCCTACGGCGTCCGGCGCACTCTACCTTGGGTCCCGCACACTTTTTATGAGTCCTGCGCACTCGCATTCGGGTCCCACACACTTTCTACGGCGTCCGGCGGACTCCCCCTTGGGTCCCACACACTTTCTACGGCATACAGAGCACTCGAATTCGGGTCCCGCCCACTTTCTCCGGTGTTCGGCGCTTTCTACCTTGGGTCCCGCACACTTTCTACGGCGTCCGGCGCACTCTACCTTGGGTCCCGCACACTTTCTACGGCGTCCGGCGCACTCTAAATTGGGTCCCGCACACTTTCTACGGTGTCCTGAGCACTCCCACTTGGGTCCCGCCCACTTTCTACGGCGTCTGGCGCACTCACATTCGGGTCCCACACACTTTCTACGGCGTCCGGCGCACTCTACCTTGGGTCCCGCACACTTTCTACGGCGTTCTGAGCTTTCCCATTTGGGTCCCGCACACTTTCTACGGCGTCCGGTGCACTCTACCTTGGGTCCCGCACACCTTTACGGCGTTCTGAGCTTTCCCATTTGGGTCCCGCAAATGTTCTACGGTGTCCGGCGCACTCTGCCTTGGGGCTCCCACACTTTGTATGAGGCCTGCGCACGCGCATTCGGGTCCCACACACTTTCTACGGCGTCCGGCGCACTCCCCTTTGGTCCCGCACACTTTCTACAGCGTCCGGCGCACTCGCATTCGGGTCCCGCCCACTTTCTACGGCGTCCGGCGCACTCTGCCTTAGGTCCCGCACACTTTCTACGGCGTCCGGCGCACTCGCATTCGGGTCCCGCCCACTTTCTACGGCGTCCGGCGCACAATACCTTTGGTCCCACACACTTTTACGGCGTCCGGCGCACTTCAATTTGGGTCCCGCACACTTTCTTCGGCGTCCGGCGCAATCGCATTTGGGTCCGACACACTTTCTACGGGGTCTGGCGCACTTACATTCGGGTCCCACACACTTTCTACGGCGTCCGGCGCACTCTACCTTGGGTCCCGCACACTTTCTACGGCGTCTGGCACACCCTACCTTAGGTCCCGCACACTTTCTACGGCGTCCGGCGCACTCTACCTTGGGTCCCGCACACCTTCTACGGCGTTCTGAGCTTTCCCATTTGGGTCCCGCAAATGTTCTACGGCGTCCGGCGCACTCTACCTTGGGTCTCGCACACTTTTATGAGTCCTGCGCACTCGCATTCGGGTCCCACACACTTTCTACGGCGTCCGGCGGGCTCCCCTTGGGTCACGCACACTTTCTACGGCATACAGAGCACTCCCATTTGGGTCCCGCCCACTTTCTCCGGCGTCTGGCGCACTTAAATTCGGGTCCCACACACTTTCTACGGCGTCCGGCGCACTCTACCTTGGGTCCCGCACACCTTTACGGCGTCCGGCGCACTCAACCTTGGGTCCCGCACATTTTCTACGGCATCCTGCGCACTCGCATTCGGGCCCCGCCCACTTTCTACGGCGTCCGGCGCACTTTACCTTTGGTCCCACACCCTTTTACGGCGTCCGGCGCACTCTAAATTGGGTCCCGCACACTTTCTACGGCGTCCTGAGCACTCCCACTTGGGTCCCGCCCACTTTCTACGACGTCTGGCGCACTTACATTCGGGTCCCACACACTTTCTACAGCGTCCGGCGCACTCTACCTTGAGTGCCGCACTATTTCTACGGCGTCTGGCACACCCTACCTTAGGTCCCGCACACTTTCTACGGCGTCCGGCGCGTTCTACCTTGGGTCCCGCACACCTTTACGGCGTTCTGAGCTTTCCCATTTGGGTCCCGCAAATGTTCTACGGCGTCCGGCGCACTCTACCTTGGGTCTCGCACACTTTTTATGAGTCCTGCGCACTCGCATTCGGGTCCCACGCACTTTCTACGGCGTCCGGCGGGCTCCCCCTTGGGTCACGCACACTTTCTACGGCGTTCTGAGCTTTCCCATATAGGTGCCGCACACTTTCTACGGCGTCTGGCACACCCTACCTTAGGTCCCGCACACTTTCTACGGCGTCCGGCGCACTCTACCTTGGGTCCCGCACACCTTTACGGCGTTCTGAGCTTTCCCATTTGGGTCCCGCAAATGTTCTACGGCGTCCGGCGCACTCTGCCTTGGGTCTCGCACACTTTTTATGAGTCCTGCGCACGCGCATTCGGGTCCCACACACTTCCTACGGCGTCCGGCGGGCTCCCCCTTGGGTCACGCACACTTTCTACGGCATACAGAGCACTCCCATTTGGGTCCCGCCCACTTTCTCCGGCGTCTGGCGCACTCTTCCTTGGGTCCCGCACACTTTCTACGGCGTCCGGCGCACTCTACCTTGGGTCCCGCACACTTTCTACGACGTCCGGCGCACTTACATTCGGGTCCCACACACTTTCTACAGCGTCCGGCGCACTTTACCTTGGGTCCCGCACACATTCTACGGCGTCCGGCGCACTCTACCTTGGGTCCCGCACACTTTCTACGGCGTTCTGAGCTTTCCCATTTGGGTCCCGCAAATTTTCTACGGCGTCCGGCGCACTCTACCTTGGGTCCCGCACACTTTTTGTGAGTCCTGCGCACTCGCATTCGGGTCCCACGCACTTTCTACGGCGTCCGGCGGGCTCCCCCTTGGGTCACGCACACTTTCTACGGCATACAGAGCACTCCCATTTGGGTCCCGCCCACTTTCTCCGGCGTCTGGCGCACTCTACCTTGGGTCCCACACCCTTTTACGGCGTCCGGCGCACTCTAAATTGGGTCCCGCACACTTTCTACGGCGTCCTGAGCACTCCCACTTGGGTCCCGCCCACTTTCTACGACGTCTGGCGCACTTACATTCGGGTCCCACACACTTTCTACAGCGTCCGGCGCACTTTACCTTGGGTCCCGCACACATTCTACGGCGTTCTGAGCTTCCCCATTTGGGTCCCGCAAATGTTCTACGGCGTCCGGCGCACTCTACCTTGGGTCCCGCACACCTTTACGGCGTTCTGAGCTTTCCCATTTGGGTCCCGCAAATGTTCTACGGCGTCCGGCGCACTCTGCCTTGGGTCTCGCACACTTTTTATGAGTCCTGCGCACGCGCATTCGGGTCCCACACACTTCCTACGGCGTCCGGCGGGCTCCCCCTTGGGTCACGCACACTTTCTACGGCATACAGAGCACTCCCATTTGGGTCCCGCCCACTTTCTCCGGCGTCTGGCGCACTCTTCCTTGGGTCCCGCACACTTTCTACGGCGTCCGGCGCACTCTACCTTGGGTCCCGCACACTTTCTACGACGTCCGGCGCACTCTAAATTGGGTCCCGCACACTTTCTACGGCGTCCTGAGCACTCCCACTTGGGTCCCGCCCACTTTCTACGACGTCTGGCGCACTTACATTCGGGTCCCACACACTTTCTACAGCGTCCGGCGCACTTTACCTTGGGTCCCGCACACATTCTACGGCGTTCTGAGCTTCCCCATTTGGGTCCCGCAAATGTTCTACGGCGTCCGGCGCACTCTACCTTGGGTCCCGCACACCTTTACGGCGTTCTGAGCTTTCCCATTTGGGTCCCGCAAATGTTCTACGGCGTCCGGCGCACTCTGCCTTGGGTCTCGCACACTTTTTATGAGTCCTGCGCACGCGCATTCGGGTCCCACACACTTCCTACGGCGTCCGGCGGGCTCCCCCTTGGGTCACGCACACTTTCTACGGCGTTCTGAGCTTCCCCATTTGGGTCCCGCAAATTTTCTACGGCGTCCGGCGCACTCTACCTTGGGTCCCGCACACTTTTTGTGAGTCCTGCGCACTCGCATTCGGGTCCCGCCCACTTTCTACGGCGTCCGGCGCACTTTACCTATGGTCCCACACCCTTTTACGGCGTCCGGCGCACTCTAAATTGGGTCCCGCACACTTTCTACGGCGTCCTGAGCACTCCCACTTGGGTCCCGCCCACTTTCTACGACGTCTGGCGCACTTACATTCGGGTCCCACACACTTTCTACAGCGTCCGGCGCACTCTACCTTGAGTGCCGCACACTTTCTACGGCGTCTGGCACACCCTACCTTAGGTCCCGCACACTTTCTACGGCGTCCGGCGCACTCTACCTTGAGTGCCGCACACTTTCTACGGCGTTCTGAGCTTCCCAATTTGGGTCCCGCAAATGTTCTACGGCGTCCGGCGCACTCTACCTTGGGTCTCGCACACTTTTTATGAGTCCTGCGCACGCGCATTCGGGTCCCACACACTCTCTACGGCGTCCGGCGGGCCCCCCTTGGGTCACGCACCCTTTCTACGGCATACAGAGCACTCCCATTTGGGTCCCGCCCACTTTCTCCGGCGTCTGGCGCACTTAAATTCGGGTCCCACACACTTTCTACGGCGTCCGCCGCACTCTACCTTGGGTCCCACACACTTCCTACGGCGTCCGGCGCACTCAACCTTGGGTCCCGCACATTTTCTACGGCATCCTGCGCACTCGCATTCGGGCCCCGCCCACTTTCTACGGCGTCCGGCGCACTTTACCTTTGGTCCCACACCCTTTTACGGCGTCCGGCGCACTCTAAATTGGGTCCCGCACACTTTCTACGGCGTCCTGAGCACTCCCACTTGGGTCCCGCCCACTTTCTACGACGTCTGGCGCACTTACATTCGGGTCCCACACACTTTCTACAGCGTCCGGCGCACTCTACCTTGAGTGCCGCACACTTTCTACGGCGTCTGGCACACCCTACCTTAGGTCCCGCACACTTTCTACGGCGTCCGGCGCGTTCTACCTTGGGTCCCGCACACCTTTACGGCGTTCTGAGCTTTCCCATTTGGGTCCCGCAAATGTTCTACGGCGTCCGGCGCACTCTACCTTGGGTCTCGCACACTTTTTATGAGTCCTGCGCACTCGCATTCGGGTCCCACGCACTTTCTACGGCGTCCGGCGGGCTCCCCCTTGGGTCACGCACACTTTCTACGGCGTTCTGAGCTTTCCCATATGGGTGCCGCAAATTTTCCACGGCGTCCGGCGCACTCTACCTTGGGTCCCGCACACCTTTACGGCGTCCGGCGCACTCTACCTTGGGTGCCGCACACTTTCTACGGCGTTCTGAGCTTCCCCATTTGGGTCCCGCAAATGTTCTACGGCGTCCGGCGCACTCTGCCTTGGGTCTCGCACACTTTTTATGAGTCCTGCGCACGCGCATTCGGGTCCCACACACTTCCTACGGCGTCCGGCGGGCTCCCCCTTGGGTCACGCACACTTTCTACGGCATACAGAGCACTCCCATTTGGGTCCCGCCCACTTTCTCCGGCGTCTGGCGCACTCTTCCTTGGGTCCCGCACACTTTCTACGGCGTCCGGCGCACTCTACCTTGGGTCCCGCACACTTTCTACGACGTCCGGCGCACTTACATTCGGGTCCCACACACTTTCTACAGCGTCCGGCGCACTCTACCTTGGGTCCCGCACACTTTCTACGGCGTCCGGCGCACTCTACCTTGGGTCCCGCACACTTTCTACGGCGTTCTGAGCTTTCCCATTTGGGTCCCGCAAATTTTCTACGGCGTCCGGCGCACTCTACCTTGGGTCCCGCACACTTTTTGTGAGTCCTGCGCACTCGCATTCGGGTCCCACGCACTTTCTACGGCGTCCGGCGGGCTCCCCCTTGGGTCACGCACACTTTCTACGGCATACAGAGCACTCCCATTTGGGTCCCGCCCACTTTCTCCGGCGTCTGGCGCACTCTACCTTGGGTCCCACACCCTTTTACGGCGTCCGGCGCACTCTAAATTGGGCCCCGCACACTTTCTACGGCGTCCTGAGCACTCCCACTTGGGTCCCGCCCACTTTCTACGACGTCTGGCGCACTTACATTCGGGTCCCACACACTTTCTACAGCGTCCGGCGCACTTTACCTTGGGTCCCGCACACATTCTACGGCGTTCTGAGCTTCCCCATTTGGGTCCCGCAAATGTTCTACGGCGTCCGGCGCACTCTACCTTGGGTCCCGCACACCTTTACGGCGTTCTGAGCTTTCCCATTTGGGTCCCGCAAATGTTCTACGGCGTCCGGCGCACTCTGCCTTGGGTCTCGCACACTTTTTATGAGTCCTGCGCACGCGCATTCGGGTCCCACACACTTCCTACGGCGTCCGGCGGGCTCCCCCTTGGGTCACGCACACTTTCTACGGCATACAGAGCACTCCCATTTGGGTCCCGCCCACTTTCTCCGGCGTCTGGCGCACTCTTCCTTGGGTCCCGCACACTTTCTACGGCGTCCGGCGCACTCTACCTTGGGTCCCGCACAATTTCTACGACGTCCGGCGCACTCTAAATTGGGTCCCGCACACTTTCTACGGCGTCCTGAGCACTCCCACTTGGGTCCCGCCCACTTTCTACGACGTCTGGCGCACTTACATTCGGGTCCCACACACTTTCTACAGCGTCCGGCGCACTTTACCTTGGGTCCCGCACACATTCTACGGCGTTCTGAGCTTCCCCATTTGGGTCCCGCAAATGTTCTACGGCGTCCGGCGCACTCTACCTTGGGTCCCGCACACATTCTACGGCGTTCTGAGCTTCCCCATTTGGGTCCCGCAAATGTTCTACGGCGTCCGGCGCACTCTACCTTGGGTCTCGCACACCTTTTATGAGTCCTGCGCACGCGCATTCGGGTCCCACACACTTCCTACGGCGTCCGGCGCACTCAACCTTGGGTCCCGCACATTTTCTACGGCGTTCTGAGCTTCCCCATTTGGGTCCCGCAAGTTTTCTAAGGCGTCCGGCGCACTCTACCTTGGGTCCCGCACACTTTTTGTGAGTCCTGCGCACTCGCATTCGGGTCCCGCCCACTTTCTACGGCGTCCGGCGCACTTTACCTTTGGTCCCACACCCTTTTACGGCGTCCGGCGCACTCTAAATTGGGTCCCGCACACTTTCTACGGCGTCCTGAGCACTCCCACTTGGGTCCCGCCCACTTTCTACGACGTCTGGCGCACTTACATTCGGGTCCCACACACTTTCTACAGCGTCCGGCGCACTCTACCTTGAGTGCCGCACACTTTCTACGGCGTCTGGCACACCCTACCTTAGGTCCCGCACACTTTCTACGGCGTCCGGCGCACTCTACCTTGGGTCCCGCACACCTTTACGGCGTTCTGAGCTTTCCCATTTGGGTCCCGCAAATGTTCTACGGCGTCCGGCGCACTCTACCTTGGGTCTCGCACACTTTTTATGAGTCCTGCGCACTCGCATTCGGGTCCCACACACTTTCTACGGCGTCCGGCGGGCTTCCCCTTGGGTCCCGCACACTTTCTACGGCATACAGAGCACTCCCATTTGGGTCCCGCCCACTTTCTCCGGCGTCTGGCGCACTTACCTTCGGGTCCCACACACTTTCTACGGCGTCCGGCGCACTCTACCTTGGGTCCCACTCACTTCCTACGGCGTCCGGCGCACTCAACCTTGGGTTCCGCACATTTTCTACAGCATCCTGCGCACTCGCATTCGGGTCCCGCCCACTTTCTACGGCGTCCGGCGCACTTTACCTTTGGTCCCACACCCTTTTACGGCGTCCGGCGCACTCTAAATTGGGTACCGCACACTTTCTACGGCGTCCGGCGCACTCTAAATTGGGTCCCGCCCACTTTCTACGACGTCTGGCGCACTTACATTCGGGTCCCACACACTTTCTACAGCGTCCGGCGCACTCTACCTTGAGTGCCGCACACTTTCTACGGCGTCTGGCACACCCTACCTTAGGTCCCGCACACTTTCTACGGCGTCCGGCGCACTCTACCTTGGGTCCCGCACACTTCCTGCGGGGTTCTGAGCTTTCCCATTTGGGTCCCGCAAATGTTCTACGGCGTCCGGCGCACTCTGCCTTGGGTCTCGCACACTTTATGAATCCTGCGCACGCGCATTCGGGTCCCACACACTTCCTACGGCGTCCGGCGGGCTCCCCCTTGGGTCACGCACACTTTCCACGGCATACAGAGCACTCCCATTTGGGTCCCGCCCACTTTCTCCGGCGTCTGGCGCACTCTTCCTTGGGTCCCGCACACTTTCTACGGCGTCCGGCGCACTCTACCTTGGGTCCCGCACACTTTCTACGACGTCCGGCGCACTTACATTCGGGTCCCACACACTTTCTACAGCGTCCGGCGCACTTTACCTTGGGTCCCGCACACATTCTACGGCGTCCGGCGCACTCTACCTTGGGTCCCGCACACTTTCTACGGCGTTCTGAGCTTTCCCATTTGGGTCCCGCAAATTTTCTACGGCGTCCGGCGCACTCTACCTTGGGTCCCGCACACTTTTTGTGAGTCCTGCGCACTCGCATTCGGGTCCCACGCACTTTCTACGGCGTCCGGCGGGCTCCCCCTTGGGTCACGCACACTTTCTACGGCATACAGAGCACTCCCATTTGGGTCCCGCCCACTTTCTCCGGCGTCTGGCGCACTCTACCTTGGGTTACACACCCTTTTACGGCGTCCGGCGCACTCTAAATTGGGTCCCGCACACTTTCTACGGCGTCCTGAGCACTCCCACTTGGGTCCCGCCCACTTTCTACGACGTCTGGCGCACTTACATTCGGGTCCCACACACTTTCTACAGCGTCCGGCGCACTTTACCTTGGGTCCCGCACACATTCTACGGCGTCCGGCGCACTCTACCTTGGGTCCCGCACACTTTCTACGGCGTTCTGAGCTTCCCAATTTGGGTCCCGCAAATGTTCTACGGCGTCCGGCGCACTCTACCTTGGGTCTCGCACACTTTTTATGAGTCCTGCGCACGCGCATTCGGGTCCCACACACTTCCTACGGCGTCCGGCGCACTCAACCTTGGGTCCCGCACATTTTCTACGGCATCCTGCGCACTCGCATTCGGGCCCCGCCCACTTTCTACGGCGTCCGGCGCACTTTACCTTTGGTCCCACACACTTTCTACGGCGTCCGGCGCACTCTACCTTGGGTCCCGCACACTTTCTACGGCGTCCGGCGCACTCTACCTTGGGTCCCGCACACTTTCTACGGCGTCCGGCGCACTCTACCTTGGGTCCCGCACACTTTCTACGTCGTCCGGCGCACTCTACCTTGGGTCCCACACACTTTCTACGGCGTTCGGAGCACTCTACCTTGGGTCCCGCACACTTTCTACGGCGTCCTGAGCACTCCCATATGGGTCCCGCACACTTTCTACGGCGTCCGGCGCACTCTACCTTGGGTCCCGCACACTTTCTACGGCGTCCGGCGCACTCTACCTTGGGTGCCGCACACTTTCTACGGCGTCTGGCACACCCTACCTTAGGTCCCGCACACTTTCTACGGCGTCCGGCGCACTCTACCTTGGGTCCCGCACACTTTCTACGGCGTTCTGAGCTTTCCCATTTGGGTCCCGCAAATGTTCTACGGCGTCCGGTGCACTCTACCTTGGGTCTCGCACACTTTTTATGAGTCCTGCGCACGCGCATTCGGGTCCCACACACTTTCTACGGCGTCCGGCGGGCTCCCCCTTGGGTCACGCACACTTTCTACGGCATACAGAGCACTCCCATTTGGGTCCCGCCCACTTTCTCCGGCGTCTGGCGCACTCTTCCTTGGGTCCCGCACACTTTCTACGGCGTCCGGCGCACTCTACCTTGGGTCCCGCACACTTTCTACGACGTCCGGCGCACTTACATTCGGGTCCCACACACTTTCTACAGCGTCCGGCGCACTTTACCTTGGGTCCCGCACACATTCTACGGCGTCCGGCGCACTCTACCTTGGGTCCCGCACACTTTCTACGGCGTTCTGAGCTTTCCCATTTGGGTCCCGCAAATTTTCTACGGCGTCCGGCGCACTCTACCTTGGGTCCCGCACACTTTTTGTGAGTCCTGCGCACTCGCATTCGGGTCCCACACATTTTCTACGGCGTCCGGCGGGCTCCCCTTGGGTCCCGCACACTTTCTACGGCATACAGAGCACTCCCATTTGGGTCCCGCCCACTTTCTCCGGCGTCTGGCGCACTCTACCTTGGGTCCCGTACACTTTCTACGGCATCCGGCGCACTCAACATTGGGTCCCGCACACTTTCTACGGCGTCCTGAGCACTCCCACTTGTGTCCCGCCCACTTTCTACGGCGTTTGGCGCACTTACATTCGGGTCCCACACACTTTTTACGGCGTCCGGCGCACTCTACCATGGGTCCCGCACACTTTCTATGGCGTCCTGCGCACTCCCACTTGTGTCCCGCCCACTTTCTACGGCGTTTGGCGCACTTACCTTGGGTCCCGCACACTTTCTACGGCGTTCTGAGCTTTCCCATTTGGGTCCCGCAAATGTTCTACGGCGTCCGGCGCACTCTACCTTGGGTCTCGCACACTTTTTATGAGTCCTGCGCACTCGCATCCGGGTCACACACACTTTCTACGGGGTCCGGCGGGCTCCCCTTGAGTCACGCACACTTTCTACGGCGTCCTGAGCTTTCCCATTTGGGTCCCGCCCACTTTCTCCGGCGTCTGGCGCACTCTACCTTGGGTCCCGTACACTTTCTACGGCATCCGGCGCACTCAACATTGGGTCCCGCACACTTTCTACGGCGTCCGGCGCACTCTACCTTGGGTCCCGCACACTTTCTACGACGTCCGGCGCACTTACATTCGGGTCCCGCAAATTTTCTACGGCGTCCGGCGCACTCTACCTTGGGTCCCGCACACTTTCTACGGCGTTCTGAGCTTCCCCATTTGGGTCCCGCAAATTTTCTACGGCGTCCGGCGCACTCTACCTTGGGTCACGCACACTTTTTGTCAGTCCTGCGCACTCAAATTCGGGTCCCACACACTTTCTACGGCGTCCGGCGGGCTCCCCTTGGGTCACGCACGCTTTCTACGGCGTAATGAGCTTTCCCATCTGGGTCCCGCAAATTTTCTACGGCATCTGGCGCACTCTACCTTGGGTCCCGCACGCTTTCTACGGCGTCCAGCCCACTCTACCTTGGGTCCCGCACACCTTCTACGGCGTCCGGCGCACTACCTTGGGTCCCGCACACTTTCTACGGCGTCCGGCGCACTTTCCCATTTGGGTCCCGCACACTTTCTACGGCGTCCGGCGCACTCTGCCTTGGGTCCCACACACTTTCTCCGGCGTCTGGCGCACTTACATTCGGGTCCCTTACACTTTCTACGGCGTCAGGCGCACTCTACCTTGGGTCCCGCACACTTTCTACGGCATACAGAGCACTCCAATTTGGGTCCCGCCCACTTTCTCCGGCGTCCGGCTCACTCTACCTTGGGTCCCGCACACTTTCTACGGCGTCCTGCGCACTCTACCTTGGGTCCCGCACACTTTCTACGGCGTCCGGCGCACTTACATTCGGGTCCCACACACTTTCTACGGCGTCTGGCGTACTCTACCTTGGGTCCCGCACACTTTCTACGGCGTCCGGCGCACTCTACATTGGGTACCGCACACTTTCTACGGCGTCCTGCACTTTCCCATTTGGGTCCCGCAAACTTTCTACGGCGTCCGGCGCACTCTACCTTGGGTCCCGCACACTTTCTACGGCGTCCGGCGCACTCTACCTTCGGGTCCCGCACACTTTCTACGGCGTCCGGCGCACTCCCATTTGGGTCCCGCCCACTTTCTACGGCGCCCGGCGCACTCTCCATTGGGTCCCGCACACTTTCTACGGCGTCGTGCGCACTCTACCTTGGGTCCCGCACACTCACTACGGCGTCCGGCGCACTCTACACATTGGGTCCCGCACACTTTCAACGGCGTCCTGCGCACTCGCATTCGGGTCCCGCACACTTTCTACGGCGTCCGGCGCACTCTACCTTGGGTCCCGCACACTTTCTACGGCGTCCGGCGCACTCTACCTTGGGTCCCGCACACTTTCTACGGCGTTCTGAGCTTTCCCATTTGGGTCCCGCAAATGTTCTACGGCGTCCGGCGCACTCTACCTTGGGTCCCGCACACTTTTATGACGTCCTGCGCACTCGCATTCGGGTCCCACACACTTTCTACGGCGTCCGGCGCACTCCCCCTTGGGTCCCGCACACTTTCTACGGCATCCGGAGCACTCCCATTCGGGTCCCGCCCACTTTCTACGGCGTCCGGCGCACTCTACCTTGGGTCCCGCACACTTTCTACGGCGTCCGGCGCACTCTACCTTGGGTCCCGCCCACTTTCTACGACGTCCGGCGCACTCTACATTCGGGTCCCACACACTTTCTACGGCGTCCGGCGCACTCTACCTTGGGTCCCGCACACTTTCTACGGCGTCTGGCACACCCTACCTTAGGTCCCGCACACTTTCTACGGCGTCCGGCGCACTCTACCTTGGGTCCCACACACCCTTACGGCGTCCTGGGCTTTCCCTTTTGGGTCCCGCAAATGTTCTACGGCGTCCGGCGCACTCTACCTTGGGTCTCGCACACTTTTTATGAGTCCTGCGCACTCGCATTCGGGTCCCACACACTTTCTACGGCGTCCGGCGGGCTCCCTTGGGTCACGCACACTTTCTACGGCGTTCTGAGCATTCCCATTTGGGTCCCGCAAATTTTCTACGGCGTCCGGCGCACTCTACCTTGGGTCCCGCACACTTTCTACGGCGTCCGGCGCACTCTACCTTGGGTCCCGCACACTTTCTACGACGTCCGGCGCACTTTTTTTCGGGTCCCACACACATTCTACGGCGTCCGGCGCACTCTACCTTGGGTCCCGCACACTTTCTACGGCGTCCGGCGCACTCTACCCTGAGTCCCGCACACTTTCTACGGCGTTCTGAGCTTTCCCATTTGGGTCCCGCAAATTTTCTACGGCGTCCGGCGCACTCTACCTTGGGTCCCGCACACTTTTTGTGAGTCCTGCGTTTTCGCATTCGGGTCCCACACACTTTCTACGGCGTCCGGCGGGCTCCCCTTGGGTCACGCACACTTTCTACGGCATACAGAGCACTCCCATTTGGGTCCCACCCACTTTCTACGGCGTCCGGCGCACTTTACCTTTGGTCCCACACCCTTTTACGGCGTCCGGCGCACTCTAAATTGGGTCCCGCACACTTTCTACGACGTCCTGAGCACTCCCACTTGGGTCCCGCCCACTTTCTACGACGTCCGGCGCACTTACATTCGGGTCCCACACACTTTCTACAGCGTCCGGCGCACTCTACCTTGAGTGCCGCACACTTTCTACGGCGTCTGGCACACCCTACCTTAGGTCCCGCACACTTTCTACGGCGTCCGGCGCACTCTACCTTGGGTCCCGCACACCTTTACGGCGTTCTGAGCTTTCCCATTTGGGTCCCGCAAATGTTCTACGGCGTCCGGCGCACTCTACCTTGGGTCTCGCACACTTTTTATGAGTCCTGCGCACTCGCATTCGGGTCCCACACACTTTCTACGGCGTCCGGCGGGCTCCCCCTTGGGTCACGCACACTTTCTACGGCGTTCTGAGCTTTCCCATATGGGTGCCGCAAATTTTCCACGGCGTCCGGCGCACTCTACCTTGGGTCCCGCACACTTTCTACGGCGTCCTGCGCACTCGCTACCTTCGGGTCCCGCCCACTTTCTTCGGCGTCCGGAGCCCTTTACCTTGGTCCCGCACACTTTCTACGGTGTCCGGCGCACTCTACCTTGGGCCCCGCACACCTTCTACGGCGTCCTGGCGCACTCTACCTTGGGTCCCGCACACTTTCTACGGCGTCCGGCGCACTCATTCGGGTCCCGCACACTTTCTACGGCGTCCGGCGCACTCTACCTTGGGTGCCGCACACTTTCTACGGCGTCTGGCACACCCTACCTTGGGTCCCGCACACATTCTACGGCGTCCGGCGCACTCTACCTTGGGTCCCGCACACTTTCTACGGCGTTCTGAGCTTCCCCATTTGGGTCCCGCAAATGTTCTACGGCGTCCGGCGCACTCTACCTTGGGTCTCGCACACCTTTTATGAGTCCTGCGCACGCGCATTCGGGTCCCACACACTTTCTACGGCGTCCGGCGGGCTTCCCCTTGGTCCCGCACACTTTCTACGGCATACAGAGCACTCCCATTTGGGTCCCGCCCACTTTCTCCGGCGTCTGGCGCACTCCACCTTTGGTCTCGCACACTTTCTACGGCGTCGGGCGGGCTTCCCCTTTTGTCCCGCACACCTTCTACGGCGTCCGGCGCACTCTACATTGGGTCCCGCCCACTTTCTCCGGCGTCCGGCGCTTTCTACCTTGGGTCCCGCACACTTTCTACGGCGTCCGGCGCACTCTACACATTGGGTCCCGCACACTTTCAACGGCGTCCTGCGCACTCGCATTCGGGTCCCACACACTTTCTACGGCGTCCGGCGGGCTCCCCCTTGGGTCCCACACACTTTCTACGGCATACAGGGCACTCGAATTCGGGTCCCGCCCACTTTCTCCGGTGTCCGGCGCACTCTACCTTGGGTCCCGCACACTTTCTATGGCGTCCGGCGCACTCTACATTGGGTCCCGCACACTTTCTACGGCGTCGTGCGCACTCTACCTTGGGTCCCGCACACTTTCTATGGCGTCCGGCGCACTCTACATTGGGTCCCGCACACTTTCTACGGCGTCGTGCGCACTCTACCTTGGGTCCCGCACACTTACTACGGCGTCCGGCGCACTCTACACATTGGGTCCCGCACACTTTCAACGGCGTCCTGCGCACTCGCATTCGGGTCCCACACACTTTCTACGGCGTCCGCCGCACTCTACCTCAGGTCCCGCACACTTTCTACGGCGTCCTGTGTACTCCCACTTGGGTCCCGCACACTTTATGAAACCTGCGCACTCGCATTCGGGTCCCACACACTTTCTACGGCGTCCGGCGCACTCTACCTTGGGTCCCGCACACACTTTCTACGGCGTCCGGCGCACCCTACCTTGGGTCCCGCACACTTTCTACGGCGTCCGGCGCACTCTACCTTGGGTCCCGCACACTTTCTACGGCGTTCTGAGCTTTCCCATTTGGGTCCCGCAAATGTTCTACGGCGTCCGGCGCACTCTACCTTGGGTCCCGCACACTTTATGAAACCTGCGCACTCGCATTCGGGTCCCACACACTTTCTACGGCGTCCGGCGGGCTCCCCATTGGAACACGCACACTTTCTACGGCATACAGAGCACTCCCATTTGGGTCCCGCCCGTTTTCTCCGGCGTCTGGCGCACTCTACCTCGGGTCCCACATACTTTCTACGACGTCCCGCGCACTCTACCTTGGATCCCGCACACTTTCTTCGACGTCCGGCGCACTCTATCTTCGGTCCCGCACACTTTCTACGGCGTCTGGCGCACTCTACCTTGGGTCCCGCACACTTTCTACGGCGTCCGGCGCACTCTACCCTGGGTCCCGCACACTTTCTACGGCGTTCTGAGCTTTCCCATTTGGGTCCCGCAAGTTTTCTACGGCGTCCGGCGCACTGTACCTTGGGTCCCGCACACTTTTTATGAGTCCTGAGCACTCGCATTCGGGTCCCACACACTTTCTACGGCGTCCGGCGGGCTCCCCTTGGGTCACGCACACTTTCTACGGCATACAGAGACCTCCCATTTGGGTCCCGCCCCCTTTCTCCGGCGCCTGGCGCACTCTACCTTCGGGTCCCGCACACTTTCTACGGCGTCCGGCGCACTCTACCTTGGGTCCCGCACACTTTCTACGGCGTCCGGCGCACTCTACCTTCGGGTCCCGCACACTTTCTACAGCGTCTGGCGCACGTACATTCGGGTCCCACACACTTTCTACGGCGTCCGGCGCACTCTACCTTGGGTCCCGCACACTTTCTACGGCGTCCGGCGCACTCTACCTTGGGTCCCGCACACTTTCTACGGCGTCCGGCGCACTCTACCTTGGGTCCCGCACACTTTCTACGACGTCCGGCGCACTTACATTCGGGTCCCACACACTTTCTACAGCGTCCGGCGCTCTCTACCTTGGGTCCCGCACACTTTCTACGGCGTCCGGCGCACTCTACCTTAGGTCCCGCACACTTTCTACGGCGTCCGGCGCACTCTACCTTGGGTCCCGCACACTTTCTACGGCGTCCGGCGCACTCTACCATTTGGGTCCCGCACACTTTCTACGGCGTCCGGCGCACTCTACCTTGGGTCCCGCACACTTTCTACGGCGTCCTGCGCACTCTATTCGGGTCCCGCACACTTTCTACGGCGTCCGGCGCACTCTACCTTGGGTCCCGCACACTTTCTACGACTTCCGGCGCACTTTCTTTTGAGTCACGCACACTTTCTACGGCGTCTGGCGCACTCGCATTTGGGTCCCGCACACTTTCTACGGCGTCCGGCGCACTCTACCTTGGGTCCCGCACACTTTCTACGGCGTCCGGCGCACTCTACATTCGGGTCCCCCACACTCTCTACGGCGTCCGGCGCACTTTACCTTGGGTCCCTCACACTTTCTACGGCGTCCGGCACACTCTACCTTGGGTCCCGCATACTTTCTACGGCGTCCGGCACACTACCTTGGACCCCCACACTTCCTACGACGTGCGGCGCACTCGCATTTGGGTCCCGCATACTTTCTGCGGCGTCCGGCGCACTCGCGTTTGGGTCCCGAAAACTTCCTACGGCGTTCTGCGCACTCTACCTTGAGTCCCGCACACTTTCTACGGCGTCCGTCACACTCTACCTTGGGGCCCCCACACTTCCTACGGCGTCCGGCGCACTCTCGCCTTGGGTCCCGCACACTTTCTATGCGTCCGGCGCACTCGCATTCGGGTCCCACACACTTTCTACGGCGTCCGGCGGGCTCTCTTGGGTCACGCACACTTTCTACGGCGTTCTGAGCTTTCCCATATGGGTGCCGCAAATTTTCCACGGCGCACGGCGCACTCTACCTTGGGTCCCGCACACCTTTACGGCGTCCGGCGCACTCTACCTTGGGTGCCGCACACTTTCTACGGCGCCTGGCACACCCTACCTTAGGTCCCGCACACTTTCTACGGCGTCCGGCGCACTCTACCTTGGGTCCCGCACACCTTTACGGCGTTCTGAGCTCTCCCATTTGGGTCCCGCAAATGTTCTACGGCGTCCGGCGCACTCTACCTTGGGTCTCGCACACTTTTTATGAGTCCTGCGCACTCGCATTCGGGTCCCACACACTTTCTACGGCTTCCGGCGGGCTCTCCCTTGGGTCACGCACACTTTCTACGGCATACAGAGCACTCCCATTTGGGTCCCGCCCACTTTCTCCGGCGTCTGGCGCACTTACATTCGGGTCCCACACACTTTCTACGGCGTCCGGCGCACTCTACCTTGGGTCCCGCACACTTTCTACGGCGTCCGGCGCACTCTACCTTGGGTCCCGCACACTTTCTACGACGTCCGGCGCACTTACATTCGGGTCCCACACACTTTCTACAGCGTCCGGCGCACTCTACCTTGGGTCCCGCACACATTCTACGGCGTCCGGCGCACTCTACCTTGGGTCCCGCACACTTTCTACGGCGTCTGGCGCACTCTAAATTGGGTACCGCACACTTTCTACGGCGTCCTGAGCACTCCCACTTGGGTCCCGCCCACTTTCTACGGCGTCTGGCGCACTTACATTCGGGTCCCACACACTTTCTTCGGCGTCCGGCGCACTCTACCTTTAGTCCCGCACACTTTTACGGCGTCCGGCGCACTCTACCTTGGGTCCCGCACACTTTCTACTGCGTCCTGAGCTTTCCCATATGGGTCCCGCAAATTTTCTTCGGCGTCCGGCGCACTCTACCTTGGATTCCGCACACCTTTACGGCTTCCGGCGCACTCTACCTTGGGTCCCGCACACTTTCGACGGCGTCCTGCGCACTTCAATTTGGGTCCCGCACACTTTCGCCGGCGTCCTGCGCACTTCAATTTGGGTCCCACACACTTTTACGGCGTCCGGCGCATTCTACCCTAGGTCCCGCACACTTTCTACGGCGTTCTGAACTTTCCCATATGGGTCCCTCAAATTTCCTACGGCGTCCGGCGCACTCTACCTTTGGTCCCACACCCTTTTACGGCGTCCGGCGCACTCTACCCTGAGTCCCGCACACTTTCTACGGCGTCCTGAGATTTCCCATTTGGGTCCCGCAAATTTTCTACGGCGGTCGGCGCACTCTACCTTGGGTCCAGCACACTCTCTACGGCGTCCTGCGCACTCGCATTCGGGTCCCACACACTTTCTACGGCGTCCGTCGGGCTCCCCCTTGGGTCCCGCACACTTTCTACGGCATACAGAGCACTCCCATTTGGGTCCCGCCCATTTCCTCCGGCGGCTGGCGCACTTACATTCGGGTCCCACCCACTTTCTACGGCGTCCGGCGCACTCTGCCTTGGGTCCCGCACACCTTTACGGCGTCCGGCGCACTCTACCTTGGGTCCCGCACACTTTATACGGCGTCCGGCGCACTCTACCTTGGGTCCCGCACACTTTCTACGGCGTGCTGGGCTTCCCCCTTTGGGTCCCACACATTTTCTACGGCGTCCTACGCACTCTCGTTTGGGTCCCACACACTTTTTTGTGAGTCCTGCGCACTCGCATTCGGGTCCCACACACTTTCTACGGCGTCCGGCGGGCTCCCCTTGGGTCACGCACACTTTCTACGGCATACAGAGCACTCCCATTTGGGTCCCGCCCACTTTCTCCGGCGTCTGGCGCACTCTACCTTGGGTCCCGCACACTTTCTACGGCGTCCGGCGCACTCTACCTTGGGTCCCGCACACTTTCTACGACGTCCGGCGCACTTACATTCGGGTCCCGCAAATTTTCTACGGCGTCCGGCGCACTCTACCTTGGGTCCCGCACACTTTCTACGGCGTCCTGAGCACTCTACCTTGGGTCCCGCACACTTTCTACGACGTCCGGCGCACTTACATTCGGGTCCCACACACTTTCTTCGGCGTCCGGCGCACTCTACCTTTAGTCCCGCACACTTTTACGGCGTCCGGCGCACTCTACCTTGGGTCCCGCACACTTTCTACTGCGTCCTGAGCTTTCCCATATGGGTCCCGCAAATTTTCTTCGGCGTCCGGCGCACTCTACCTTGGATTCCGCACACCTTTACGGCTTCCGGCGCACTCTACCTTGGGTCCCGCACACTTTCGACGGCGTCCTGCGCACTTCAATTTGGGTCCCGCACACTTTCTTCGGCGTCCGGCGCAATCGCTTTGGGTCCCACACACTTTTACGGCGTCCGGCGCATTCTACCCTAGGTCCCGCACACTTTCTACGGCGTTCTGAACTTTCCCATATGGGTCCCTCAAATTTCCTACGGCGTCCGGCGCACTCTACCTTTGGTCCCACACCCTTTTACGGCGTCCGGCGCACTCTACCCTGAGTCCCGCACACTTTCTACGGCGTTCTGAGCTTTCCCATTTGGGTCCCGCAAATTTTCTACGGCGTCCGGCGCACTCTACCTTGGGTCCCGCACACTTTCTACGGCGTCCTGCGCACTCGCATTCGGGTCCCACACACTTTCTACGGCGTCCGGCGGGCTCCCCCTTAGGTCCCGCACACTTTTAACGGCATACAGGGCACTCCCATTTGGGTCCCGCCCATTTTCTCCGGCGTCTGGCGCACTTACATTCGGGTCCCACACACTTTCTACGGCGTCCGGCGCACTCTACCTTGGGTCCCGCACACCTTTACGGCGTCCGGCGCACTTTACCTTGGGTCCCGCACACATTCTACGGCGTCCGGCGCACTCTACCTTGGGTCCCGCACACTTTCTACGGCGTTCTGAGCTTCCCCATTTGGGTCCCGCAAATTTTCTACGGCGTCCGGCGCACTCTACCTTGGGTCCCGCACACTTTTTGTGAGTCCTGCGCACTCGCATTCGGGTCCCACACACTTTCTACGGCGTCCGGCGGGCTCCCCTTGGGTCACGCACACTTTCTACGGCATACAGAGCACTCCCATTTGGGTCCCGCCCACTTTCTCCGGCGTCTGGCGCACTCTACCTTGGGTCCCGCACACTTTCTACGGCGTCCGGCGCACTCTACCTTGGGTCCCGCACACTTTCTACGACGTCCGGCGCACTTACATTCGGGTCCCGCAAATTTTCTACGGCGTCCGGCGCACTCTACCTTGGGTCCCGCACACTTTCTACGGCGTCCGGCGCACTCTACCTTGGGTCCCGCACACTTTCTACGACGTCCGGCGCACTCGCATTTGGGTCCCGCACAAATTTTCTACGGCGTCCGGCGCACTCTACCTTGGTCCCGCACTTTCTACGGCGTCCTCCTGGGTCCGCACACTTTCTACGGCGTTCTGAGCACTCTTCATTTGGGTCCCGCACACTTTCTACGGCGTCCGGCGCACTCTACCTTGGGTCCCGCACACTTTCTACGGCGTCCTGCGCACTCCCCGGTCCCGCACACTTTCTACGGCGTCCGGCGCACTCTACCTTGGGTCCCGCACACTTTCTACGACGTCCGGCGCACTTACATTCGGGTTCCGCAAATTTTCTACGGCGTCCGGCGCACTCTACCTTGGGTCTCGCACACTTTTACGGCGTCCGGCGCACTCTACCCTGGGTCCCGCACACTTTCTACGGCGTTCTGAGCTTCCCCATTTGGGTCCCGCAAATTTTCTACGGCGTCCGGCGCACTCTACCTTGGGTCCCGCACACTTTTTGTGAGTCCTGCGCACCCGCATTCGGGTCCCACACACTTTCTACGGCGTCCGGCGGGCTCCCCTTGGGTCACGCACACTTTCTACGGCATACAGAGCACTCCCATTTGGGTCCCGCCCACTTTCTCCGGCGTCTGGCGCACTTACATTCGGGTCCCACACACTTTCTACGGCGTCCGGCGCACTCTACCTTGGGTCCCGCACACATTCTACGGCGTCCGGCGCACTCTACCTTGGGTCCCGCACACTTTCTTCGGCGTCTGGCGCACTCTGCCTTGGGTCCCGCACACTTTCTACGGCGTCCTGGCGCACTCTACCTTGGGTCCCACACACTTTCTACGGCGTCCGGCGCACCTATTTGGTCCCGCAAATTTTCTACGGCGTCCGGCGCACTCTACCTTGGGTCCCGCACACTTTTTGTGAGTCCTGCGCACTCGCATTCGGGTCCCACACACTTTCTACGGCGTCCAGCGGGCTCCCCTTGGGTCACGCACACTTTCTACGGCATACAGAGCACTCCCATTTGGGTCCCGCCCACTTTCTCCGGCGTCTGGCGCACTCTACCTTGGGTCCCGCACACTTTTTACGGCGTCCGGCGCACTCTACCTTGGGTCCCGCACACATTCTACGGCGTCCGGCGCACTCTACCTTGGGTCCCGCACACTTTCTACGGCGTTCTGAGCTTCCCCATTTGGGTCCCGCAAATGTTCTACGGCGTCCGGCGCACTCTACCTTGGGTCTCGCACACTTTTTATGAGTCCTACGCACTCGCATTCGGGTCCCACACACTTTCTACGGCGTCCGGCGGGCTCCCCCTTGGGTCACGCACACTTTCTACGGCGTTCTGAGCTTTCCCATATGGGTGCCGCAAATTTTCCACGGCGTCCGGCGCACTCTACCTTGGGTCCCGCACACCTTTACGACGTCCGGCGCACTCTACCTTGGGTGCCGCACACTTTCTACGGCGTCTGGCACACCCTACCTTAGGTCCCGCACACTTTCTACGGCGTCCGGCGCACTCTACCTTGGGTCCCGCACACCTTTACGGCGTTCTGAGCTTTCCCATTTGGGTCCCGCAAATGTTCTACGGCGTCCGGCGCACTCTACCTTGGGTCTCGCACACTTTTTATGAGTCCTGCGCACGCGCATTCGGGTCCCACACACTTTCTACGGCGTCCGGCGGGCTCCCCCTTGGGTCACGCACACTTTCTACGGCATACAGAGCACTCCCATTTGGGTCACGCCCACTTTCTCCGGCGTCTGGCGCACTCTACCTTGGGTCCCGCACACTTTCTACGGCGTCCGGCGCACTCTACCTTGGGTCCCGCACACTTTCTACGACGTCCGGCGCACTTACATTCGGGTCCCACACACTTTCTACAGCGTCCGGCGCACTTTACCTTGGGTCCCGCACACATTCTACGGCGTCCGGCGCACTCTACCTTGGGTCCCGCATACTTTCTACGGCGTCCGGCGCACTCTAAATTGGGTCCCGCACACTTTTTACGGCGTCCTGAGCACTCCCACTTGGGTCCCGCCCACTTTCTACGACGTCCGGCGCACTTACATTCGGGTCCCACACACTTTCTTTAGCCTCCGGCGCACTCTACCTTGAGTGCCGCACACTTTCTACGGCGTCTTGCACACCCTACCTTAGGTCCCGCACACTTTCTACGGCGTCCGGCGCACTCTACCTTGGGTCCCGCACACTTTTTATGAGTCCTGCGCACTCGCATTCGGGTCCCACACACTTTCTACGGCGTCCGGCGGGCTCCCCCTTAGGTCACGCACACTTTCTACGGCGTTCTGAGCTTTCCCATATGGGTGCCGCAAATTTTCCACGGCGTCCGGCGCACTCTACCTTGGGTCCCGCACACCTTTACGGCGTCCGGCGCACTCTACCTTGGGTGCCGCACACTTTCTACGGCGCCTGGCACACCCTACCTTAGGTCCCGCACACTTTCTACGGCGTCCGGCGCACTCTACCTTGGGTCCCGCACACCTTTACGACGTTCTGAGCTCTCCCATTTGGGTCCCGCAAATGTTCTACGGC
Source organism: Aplectana chamaeleonis (assembly GCA_029168955.1). Taxonomy (NCBI): domain Eukaryota; kingdom Metazoa; phylum Nematoda; class Chromadorea; order Rhabditida; family Cosmocercidae; genus Aplectana; species Aplectana chamaeleonis. Next base: position 172,702 of record JAPDOI010000464.1, read on the forward strand.
GTCCGGCGCACTCTACCTTGGGTCTCGCACACTTTTTATGAGTCCTGCGCACTCGCATTCGGGTCCCACACACTTTCTACAGCGTCCGGCGGGCTCTCCCTTGGGTCACGCACACTTTCTACGGCATACAGAGCACTCCCATTTAGGTCCCGCCCACTTTCTCCGGCGTCTGGCGCACTTACATTCGGGTCCCACACACTTTCTACGGCGTCCGACGCACTCTACCTTGGGTCCCGCACACTTTCTACGGCGTCCGGCGCACTCTACCTTGGGTCCCGCACACTTTCTACGACCTGCGGCGCACTTACATTCGGGTCCCACACACTTTCTACAGCGTCCGGCGCACTCTACCTTGGGTCCCGCACACATTCTACGGCGTCCGGCGCACTCTACCTTGGGTCCCGCACACTTTCTACGGCGTCCGGCGCACTCTAAATTGGGTCCCGCACACTTTCTACGGCGTCCTGAGCACTCCCACTTGGGTCCCGCCCACTTTCTACGGCGTCTGGCGCACTTACATTCGGGTCCCACACACTTTCTTCGGCGTCCGGCGCACTCTACCTTTGGTCCCGCACACTTTTACGGCGTCCGGCGCACTCTACCTTGGGTCCCGCACACTTTCTACTGCGTCCTGAGCTTTCCCATATGGGTCCCGCAAATTTTCTTCGGCGTCCGGCGCACTCTACCTTGGATTCCGCACACCTTTACGGCTTCCGGCGCACTCTACCTTGGGTCCCGCACACTTTCTACGGCGTCCTGCGCACTTCAATTTGGGTCCCGCACACTTTCTTCGGCGTCCGGCGCAATCGCTTTGGGTCCCACACACTTTTACGGCGTCCGGCGCATTCTACCCTTGGTCCCGCACACTTTCTACGGCGTTCTGAACTTTCCCATATGGGTCCCGCAAATTTTCTACGGCGTCCGGCGCACTCTACCTTTGGTCCCACACCCTTTTACGGCGTCCGGCGCACTCTACCCTGAGTCCCGCACACTTTCTACGGCGTTCTGAGCTTTCCCATTTGGGTCCCGCAAATTTTCTACGGCGTCCGGCGCACACTACCTTGGGTCCCGCACACTTTCTACGGCGTCCTGCGCACTCGCATTCGGGTCCCACACACTTTCTACGGCGTCCGGCGGGCTCCCCCTTAGGTCCCGCACTTTTTTAACGGCATACAGGGCACTCCCATTTGGGTCCCGCCCATTTTCTCTGGCGTCTGGCGCACTTACATTCGGGTCCCACACACTTTCTACGGCGTCCGGCGCACTCTACCTTGGGTCCCACACACTTTCTACGGAGTTCTGCGCGCTCTTGAGCCCGTACCCGTAAGGTCACCCGTCTTGAAAGTCAAGGCGAATAAACGGTCAAACAAACACACTGAGAAACGCATACATACATACACACACACACGCACACACAAATTTACCAAAATATATATAGTAGGATATAACGGAAATCTTGCTCGTGTACGACTATTGCACGGAACTACTATATCTACGTTATCGTGGCTCGTGGTTCTACTATCGATCTGCTCATACCCTTGCGGCAAGGGGCAACATTCAAATCGTTTATATAAGCCGCCGCTCGAGGTCTATCTTTCCTAACATCGTACGTTACACCTGTTCTTTCGGTGCTGTGCTGTTCTTCTTAAGTGCTATTATCTACTACAATGGTGGAATCTCGTGCTACTTCGAAAGCCGCTGCCGCTGCTATGACTAATGGAGCAGCCACTAATGGAGCAGCTTCTGGTGGAGCAGCTTCTGTTGATACTGTGGTGGATATGGTCCGTGGTGATGAGTCGCTGCCCAGTCACTTGAGAGATATGTTACTTCATTTGTATGACTCAAAGCTGCAGATGGATTATCTCGTTGTTAGGAATAGGGAGTTAGAGGCCAAGGTGGATTCACTTACGGCCGAGAATGGGAGATTGAGAGATCTGTTAGATAAACGTCAGTCTGTACCAATTGTTGTGCCGTCTCAGAGTCCTGTTCATGCTGTTGCCACTGCTCCTGTTACTGCTATGTCTGAATCCTCGTTTGAAGAACACGAGCGTAGTAGGTCTGTTGTCGTGTCTGGTATCACTGAGTCCGTAGATCAAGTGCCTTCCAATAGGATTAGCTATGATGCAGTTTGCATTCGTAATATTCTTGACCATTTGGGAGTCGAATGTCAACCCACTTCTATTTTTAGGATGGGCCGACCTAATCCTTCGAGGCCCAGGTTATTGAAAATTGTCATGCCTGCATCATTCTATAGCGGTCTGATCCTCCGTAGAGCTCACTGGCTGAAATCATTCACGAGGATGAAAGGTGTCTATATTAGACCCTCTCTTCCTAAAAGCGAAAGAGATCAGCTGCGAGCTCAGCGGCGCGCAGCTAATCCTACTCCACACATTGTATGTATCAGATTCGCCGATAACTTTCCAGTCGCCTACCACATCTTCTCAGTCGCCTGTGTCTGAGGATATAGCCATTTTTGTACCTGTTATCCCAGCCACTCAGGGTTCGGGAAACTTGTAAGCCCTCTCAGGAATCCTCAATGCCATCTCTCATCTATCATAACCAATATCCGGTCAGTGGTAAAAAATTCCGAGGCCTTGCTCTATCTCCTCCAAAAACTCGATACTGATATAATAGCTATCACAGAAACTTGGCTTAACGGTGGAATTGATTTTGCTTCCCTCCTTGGTGATTGGTCTGCTCATTATGAGGTTTTAAGGTGCGATCGAAGTCGTGAAAAGGGTGGTGGTGTTCCCCTACTGGCACGTAAGCTTTTCTGTCCTGTACCGGTGTTCCAAGAGTCTGCGCTGGATTCTTATGAAATTGTGTGCTCTGACTTAGAAATTGACCTCAAATCTATCCGGATCATTGTTGCTTATCGAACTCCCAACTACAGTGCATTTTTCACAGAACGAATGAATAAGACAATCAGTGACCTGGTAGCGTGTAATTGGCCATCTATCGTTACTGGTGATTTCAACTTGCCCGATATCCAGTGGGATAACCGTTCGGCTGTGAGTTCAATCTCCAGTGGCTTTGTTACTATGTGTACTACCCACAATTTGGTGCAATATGTCGAGGCTGCCACTCGTGGTGATCACATCCTTGATCTAGTTGTGAGCAATGACCGAGACCTTGTTAGCTCCGTCACAATTTTGCCCCCCTTGGGCTCTAGCGATCACTCTGCAGTTCAGTTCACACTCAACCTTCAAAAACAATTGGCCCCAGTTATATACAAAAGGAATTTCAAAAAAGTCAATTTCGATGCTGTACGCGACTATTTACTAAATGTAGACCGGTTCAGCTCCTTGAGCGCTGCGGATAATGTTAACGAAAAGTATGAACTTCTTATTGCAGTCATGCAACACTGCATTGAAATGTTTGTCCCTTTTGATCAATTTACGGGAAAAAAACCAAAACTTCCTGCTCACTTAGCTAGACTTGAGCGTCTGAGAACGAAGGCGTGGTATGAAGCTAAACTCCACAATAGTAGTGAAAAGTGGGGCCACTTTGAGGCAATTAGCGAGCGATTCGTGCGGAAAATGAAAAAATTTAACAATCAGATCGAGAAAAAGGCTGTGGAATCTGAAGATCGACACTCTTTCTACAGGTTCCTCAACTCGAAACTTCAAAAAAAGCCACGTGTTGGAGTACTTTATAGCCCCGCTGGCGTGATTCTGAGGAAGGGTGATGAAAAAGCCGAGTTACTGGCAAGCGTTTTTGAAGAGGCTTTCTCTGAAGCTGCCGATACGTCGAGACATTCTGTTCCCGGTGCATTTGCCGTTATGAATGACTCATGCTGGTTCCACAGGGATGAAATTTTGAATGAACTTTTACGATGGCCTAACTCTGGATCTCAAACCCCTGACGGCATCCCGCTTAGTTTCATCAAAGGCGTCGCCAATGAGATTTCTGGTCCCTTAGAACACATTTTTAATCTAAGTTTTATGACGGCTGAAGTTCCTCTGAAATGGAGGCACTCATTAGTTACTCCAATACCAAAAAAGCCCCCGTTCACTAACCCGTCCAACTTCAGACCCATCAGTATTACATCTATTTTCTCGCGTCTTTTTGAAAAAATTCTCAAAAAACGGATAGTTGCACATCTCGACGAGAACCATATTATCTCCCCTTTCAGCATTAGTTTCAGAAGGGCAAGTCCACGGTGACGGCAATGATAGAAGCGTTGAACAACTGGACAGCTATCATCGATCAAGGAAAAAATGTGGACGTTGTTTATTTTGACTTCACCAAGGCTTTCGATAAGGTTCCCCATGATAAATTGTTGCAAAAACTTTCACTTGTTGGTATCCATCCGCGAATTGTCTCATGGATTTCGTCATTTTTGACTGATAGGACGTTTTCTGTCCGCGTCAACTCGTCCTTTTCGAGTCCGCGACCCGTTCATAGCGGAGTCCCACAAGGAAAAGTACTTTCTCCCATCCTTTTCAACATCTACACGTATGAAATCGCGAATTTGATCACTCACTTCGGCACCGGTTTCAGTGCTTTTGCTGATGATATCAAAATTTATCATGAGGTTACTTCCCCTGGGGGCTGTGAATCCTTACAACAATCAGTTAATGCTATCAACATGTGGTCTCATGATTGGGATCTGCCCCTGTCCAAGGAAAAAACCAAAATTCTCCCCCCCGGTGCAACCAATCATACCTTCAATTATAACATTGAAGGGACTCCCATTGAGATTACTGATCAGATAACTGATCTTGGGTTCGTCATCACCAGGAGTCTTAGCTTTAATGTGCATTGTGAGACTACATCGAGGAAAGCTACTTGCGCAGTGAACAAAATATTGAGAGCTTTGGCAACACGTAATCCATCTGTTCTTATAAAAGCCTACACTACATACGTGAGGCCAATTCTTGAATATGGCACGCCGGTGTTTAAACCCTACAAAGTGAAGGACATCAACTGTTTGGAGAAAGTCCAAAGCAGCTTCACAAGGAAATTGTTTATTAGGATGCATGGTTTCGTTTATGGCCGCACACCCGATTCCGTGCAGAGAAATGAGCTATTTCACTTGGAACCGATATCCCTCAGAAGAGTAGAGAATGACTTACTTCTTCTCAACAAGATCCTGTTTGGCGTAAATTTCGGTCTTAAACCTGAGGACCTTGTGACAACGAGAGAGTCAACCACTAGGGGTGGCCCCATCAAACTCCACCGTTATACATCTAACCTCAACTGCAGGCGTCACTTTTTCATCAACAGAACAATACCCATTTTTGAGAACCTGGGTAGAAATCATTCCATTCCTTCCAACTGTACGTCATTCAAAAATTTCATTCGAGAAAAATTAGAGCTGGCTGATCGAACAAGTAGCCCTTCCTGACTGGCTGGATAGCTTTTGATTCCTTTCTTTAGGTTGATTTTTACAGCAATGCGCTTTTCTTTTCTGATCCGCTATGTTGTTTTTCTTCTAGTTTCCATGTTTTGAACTTCCTATGGTTCATTCGTATTTCGCGGTCATTTTGAACATTGTTTTTGACTACATAGGCTTGCCTATATATATATATATATATATATATATATATATATATATATATATATATATATATATATATATATATATATATATATATATATATATATATATATATATATATATATATATATATATATATATATGTATATATATATATATTTCCACGCCCACCGACGTGAACAAATGAATGCTCGAAATTGTGAGATGAGCGATGGTTTCCTATCAATAGCCCCGTTCTTCCCTTTATTTCCAATTTCTCTCTTTACTCAGGTCAGCTCGCCTTCATCGGCTGCAAAAGACGGAAGTTACGAGCCTCGGACAACTCGTCCACCATGCTTCCCTAGCTCAATTTTTGAGGGACCATAACTCCGTTCCCAGAAGGTCTTGTGCGATTCCAAAAATATCATTGGAATCAGCATGGGACCGTCTTCAAGATAGGCGAAGAAGCAGAAAAACGATTCTTATCGTGAACACTGCCTTTAAAGGCACAGTACACCTTCAGATATGAATTTCGAGATTTTCATGTAATTGTGTAGAAGACCCCTCCTGTATAACACGGTCCAAATGCGAGATCCCAATTCCTCCAAATAAGCGAGATATAAGCGACCACCACAGGCCCGACCCCCTTCGCTCACCACCACAGGCCCGACCCCCTAACAGATTTTCGAACTCTATAGCGGCTCGATGGATGGATGATTTCCAACAAGTCGTCGTTCTTCAGTCCATTGCTGGGCTATCTCCTTATCCTAGATCGCTCTCGCGCAACGATTGCGAATGAAGAGAAATACAGGCCTGAAACAACTCGTCCACCGATTTTTCACACTCAAAACCTAGGCATCTTTGAAGAGCCATAACTCTGTTCAAAGGGGGTCTTGAACGATTTTAGAAATACTGCTGTGATCAGCGTGTGACTTTCTCCAAGATTAGCATGAAATCTGAAAATTAATTTTTTGGGTGTCCTGTGCCTTTAAGTGAGTGAGTCTTACCCGAATTTCAGTTTTTCCTTGTCACTCATACCATAAATTCTTTCCGGCGATTGAGAAATTCGCAAGTCTGTTTTAGGTATGACCTACTTCCTCAGAAAGAAGCCAAAATCCTCCAAAGTAGATACTTTTGAAATTTTAAAACGTTCACGTAATTGCTGGGCAACAGGAACACAACTGTATAAAAACAGATGTCTTAAAGGTAACCCACCCTGAATCGCCGAATTTGAGTACTCCACCAACTTTCTAGCGAAACCCCAAAGCCGACTGTACATAATCTATGTACAGTACCACTTCGGTCGTCCAGTCCAGGTGGTCTTCCTTAGATCCGCTAAACCATTTGCAACATCGTCGATTTGTGGTGCAAGTTATTAAAATCAATATACGCACAAAAAAGGCGCATCCAATTTTTCGAGTATTTATGTAGTATGGTCCCCATTATTGGTTACGCCCCACAAAATACTCAGTTTTGTGAGAGAAACTGCCTCAAAAAAGACGAAATAAGCGTTTGATTTTGCGCTCACACCTTTTCTATATGTCGATCTGTTGCCAACGAAGACCACTCGAATAATTGGAAACCACGCCGCGCTTCAAACGAACGGGAATGGGTGTTCGAGTTGAACAGTGAAGTTTGTTTGTTGGGACGACCTAGGGCAATGGGCAGTGCCCCGGCACCGAATCACAGTTGATTTGCCGAGCTAAGTGCTTTGTCTCTTCTGTAGCATGCTGATTCCCTTTTTAACCTGATTTATCCTGTATTTTGATCTTATTACTAGTGTAGTGTTTGTGCGCTCATCTTATTAATCTTCGTGGCCCTGAGCAGACATAATAACCTTCTCAAACGGCGGGCCAGGAACCTTTCCTGCGGCTATTTTTGGCTTATTTGAGCGCTTTGTTGGTTATGAGAGCTCTAACTCAGACATTCGCTTGGAAGTTGCCTAGTAGGGCTGGGCCGGTTACGCCCACCTTTTTTTGCTACTCTACATTTTTCCCACGTCGCGCCGAAGCCATGGCGACTCCCAGGAAAAGTCCCCCCAGCTCGCGACTTTTCTTCGAACGCCACTCACGAACAAAAACAATCCATACGGCGCCAATTTTCCTATGACAGCCTTCTAATATTTCTACGTTCACAACTCTAGTTTTCCGTTCTCATCTTTCTCTTATCTTTTCTAATCTTATATTCGTGTGATTAATTTCGTCCAGTTGTTCGTGTTGTAATTTCGCATCCTCAGCAAAAATTCGACAAGATTCCTGAAGATTCGAAAGCTTCCTTACATTTTTCTGGCGGAATGGTTCCCAAAATTATTCGTAATTGTAACGTATTCTGTCGGGTTACTCCCGTGATCTGCTAGAATTTTCGCACGATTTTTCGAAATACGTGAGATTGGTCGCGATTTTCCCTTAAAGGCAGTGTTCACGATAAAAAATGTGTTTCAGTTTCCACTAGGAATGGGTAGTGGAGGGGAACACTGTAACGCTTACGTCGAAAGAACGTATAAAAACGAGCCAGGAAAAGCTCCAAAAGAGCCCGAAGTTGCCACTTTGAGCGCATTGCAAACTTCAAAAGCGCAACACACGCCCACCGACGTGAACAAATGAATGCTCGAGATCGAGAGATGAGCGATGGTTTCCGATCGAAAGCCTCGTTCTTCCCTTCACTCTCAACTTCTCTCTATACTCAGGTCAGCTCGCATACATCGGCTGCAAAAGACACAAGTTACAAGCCTCGTACAACTCGTCCACCATATTTCCTTAGCTCAATCTTTGAGGGACTATAACTCCGTTTCCAGAAGGTCTTGTACGATTTCAGAGTTATCATTGGAATCAGCATGGGGCCGTTTTCAAGATTGGTGGGAAAACAGAAAAACGATTTTCATCGTGAACACTGCCTTTAAATCCCTGGGGTGGTAGTAAACTAGCCAGAACTGAGGGTTAAGAACTCTGATAATGTCACAATAACTATGAGAAATTATAGGTTGAGACATCGGTGTAACATCAAGTCGGACTGGGAACTGCCACACATTTGTTAGCAAAATGAGCACACTGTGGGCAAAGAACTCATTAGGTCCAGAGCGTCAACGGCGATACACTGCTTTGGACCAATCGGGAACGTCCGTCATGCGCGGAGAACGATTTACATTCTCAATTGTTAGGCAGCGTGTGTAAAAGTGGTCACAGGCGGAATCGAACCACTGATAACGCCGACGTGAGCGGCGCCACTTCGCAGTACACCACACAGCCACGATGCGTGTGGATAGTGAGAGGCTCTCCTAGGTTCGAAAACAATGCTCCTTATGCATGAACAGTTTAACGCTCTCTCAGTAGAGATAGTAAAGGTGATATGGAGAGGAGCAGAAATCATCAACTCCCTTTGGTGAGCGCTTTTTTCTTCTCGTGCTCGTTTTTTAGCCTTTCCTTTACTTTCTCGTCGTCGTTTTCTTTTCGCAATGGCTTATTTCTGAAGAGATGGTGAAATGCTGAATTAGACAGTGGTTCGGTTATAGAATATCTCATTATTCACTATTTCCCAAGCTAAGCACCTCACCATTGTTAGCGTATTTTTAACTAACTTATTCGCCCATTAATGCAAAACTCGATACGGCTACAATAATATTTGTAGTTGCTCGGAAGATCGCTACATCCTCAAAAACCAATACTGAATTCTATCCTAAAGGAGTCTTCCTAGCGAAAGAGGTTGGGTTCGCGTCAGAAACCTTCCAATAAAAAGGGAACAATAGGAAAGTGGAGTGAGGAGAGTGTACAAAAAGTGAAAATATCTTCTCAGAGCAATATTCTTGGCCGACTCTTCTATACAGCGAAAACAAATCGTTGCGATATTCTACTCAGAGTACTTTTGTATTTCAAAAATACCTCCGATCATGCGAGAACCACTAAAAACATACATGTATTTGTACCCAATAGTTTTCATTGAAAGAGATGATGACAAATCGACAACTGCCGACAATGGCCGACACAGACGGTTAGCTCCAGCTCTTTGGAAAAATAAAACAATCGAAATACAAGATCAAGCAAGAGTATTCCCATATAATCTCGTAGACGAATAGTTCTTTTTTGGAAACCATTGAACTCTTCCTCGTAGAATACCACAACGGTTTGTTTTCGCTGTATAGAAGAGCCGACCAAGAATATCGCTTTGAGAAGATATTGTTCACTTTTTGTACACTCACCTCACTCTACTTTCCTATAGTTCCCTTTTTATATGAAGGTTTCTGGCGCGATCCAAACCTCTCTTTCTTCATGCACTTTTCACGACGTCCCAATGACGTCATCAGAAACCCGATGCACTTTTCACGACGTTACGATGACGTCATCAGAAGCCCTATGCACTTTTCACGACGTTGCGATGACGTCATCAGAAGCCCTATGCACTTTTCACGACGTAACGATGAAGTCATTAGAAGCCCGATGCACTTTTTACGACGTCCCGATGACGTCATCAGAAGCCCTATGCATTTTTAACGACGTGACGATGACGTCTTCAGAAGTCCGACGCACTTTTTACGACGTTCCGATGACTTCATTAGAAGCCCGATGCACTATTCACGACGTTACGATGACGTCATCAGGAGCCCTGTGTGCTTTCCATGGCGTCCCGATCACGTCGTCAGAAGCCCAAAGCGCTTTTCATGGCATCCCGATGACGTCGTCAGAAGCCCAAAGCACTTTTCATGACGTCCCGATGACGTCATCAGAAGTCCGATGCACTTTTCACGACGTCCCGATGACGTCATCAGAAGCCCGATGCACTTTTCACGACGTTACGATGACGTCATCAGAAGCCCTATGCACTTTTCACGACGTAAGGATGAAGTCATTAGAAGCCCGATGCACTTTTTACGACGTCCCGATGACGTCATCAGAAGCCCGATGCACTTTTCACGACGTTACGATGACTTCATTAGAAGCCCGATGCACTATTCAGGACGTTACGATGACGTCATGAGAAGCCCTGTGTACTTTCCACGAAGTCTTGATGACGTCCTTGCATGCCTACGAGATCGGTCGTACTTATGCAGTATTCCTCAGTGTTGAGAATATTCAGATACCGATGTTTGATGCTCCCGCTGCTATGCGACAGAGGAATGGCGACAAGACCCGAGGGAGAGACTGTCGGCCAACCAATCTTTGATTCGGCAGAGATATAGGTTCAATGACCGACAACTGGACGAAATTACCCGCCTACTGTCGAAGATGTTAGGGAACGAAACCTATGCTCCGTGGAGTATAACGAAAAGAATGCAGGTGATGATGCCTATATGAGAAGCTATAAAACTGAATATTTGTAGTTTCACGTTTAGGTATGTATGGGAATACGTTACCTCTGCACGAACTCTTCTCAAAACGTAGTGAGCGATACAGCCGGCTGTTCACAGAAAACTGTGTCCAATATTGTTCGGCGTGTCGTAGATGCACTTAGTCATCGCGACATAGTGAGTCGCTACATAGTGTTCCGACCTGAAGATGACGAGTGGTGCCGCGCTCGCGCTAACGAATTCGCGAGAACTGGGAAACTCTCCAGTAAGTGAAGTTTCCCGGCTATTATTTAATTTGTGAATCAAGAAAAATGCTCCTCAGATATAGTTGGAGCAGTTGATGGGACGCTGGTGCTCATCAAGACTCCTGCAGTTGACGGCCACCAGTACATCAGCAGGAAGGGCAGGTCTAGCCTCAACGTCTGCATCATATCAGATGCCGTTGGGCGGATTCTGTACGTGAACAGCGGTTCGCCAGGGTCCGTACACGACTCCACCGTCTGGCGCAACTCATCCCCAGCGGCCGTTTTCTCCAGCGGCGAAACTGTGAGTGGATATCAGCTGCTGGGAAACAGTGGTTACGCCAATAGTAACGGAATACTGACTCCCTATCGCCCGGGAAGCATAGCAGGCGATAACCGGAAGCAGCGCTATAATAAGCAGCACATGCGCATGCGGGCGATCGTTGAGATGACAATCGGTCGCCTGAAGCGTAGGTTTCCCATACTGTCTTCGGAGATGCGATTGCATCCCGAACGTGCCGTAAAAACCGTCATTGCATGTGCTGTGCTGCATAATCTTAGCTACTGCCTTCGCGCGTATAGCCTGCGACGGCTTGGGCGTCGGAGAGCGACGATTCCTCACCCTCTTCGGAACGTCGCTGACATTCGACAATATATTGTTGATAGAATGTAGTTACCGAATAAAGACTTGCTCTTGCTTACGGGTGCACACAGGCTTGCTAACAGTTAGGCAGATCTGGTAGGGGAAAATTCCATTATATTGGCCGTACCTCGATTTGAGACTAGTTGCGTTAATGATGCAAGTAGGCTGGAGGCTAGACAACAAGCGCCGAAGGATATTGACATGTCGCCTCGTTTCTCGCATCTACATTTTTGTTCTTGTCACCGAACAACGTATTTAGAAGGATTCCTTTGATGTCGAAGGAACAAATACTGGAGGCGACTTTGTGAAAAAAACGCCTGAATGCTATGGGCAATAGGCTAGACAATTTTCAAGCGGGAATTGTACCAACAGGTACTGCTACCAACAAACCGCTTTAAAATCGGCCGATTCTGATTATAGAGCTATACACCTTTCAAAACCTCATTCTATTGTACAGCGCTCCACAGATATTTACCAGCTTCATCATGTCAAACGCATATCTCGCAAGTTGTATACAGAAATTAGGTGTTGGTGGAAAATTTCACCAACCAATCAATCAAACCACATAGATCGTATTTAACCGGAGTAAGGATACGAAGTACAAACGCATAACGCATACAAAGGCCTCATTATGAGAAACAAGATCACGATTTTCAAGGACCGAACTGGTCGGATACATAAAAAAATGCATGCAATCGAGTTATGTTGGTGTGCATGACATGTGGAATCATTCCTGGACGAACATTACAAACTTAAAAGCACTGTTCGCGATAAACTTCATCCTCGCATTCTCCATGACAAACGCTTCCCGTGGCTCTCAGAAGCAGAACAGCGTCGAAAAAACGGGACGAAAAGCTACCCAGGAGCCGCAAAACGGCTTAGAAAAGTGGGAAAACCCCGCCATTGTGGGCAAGTCCCGCCTCTTTCCGCCCCTCGACGTGAACAAAGGAGCACTCGAAATCGTAAGTTGAGCGATGGTTTCCGATCGAAAGCCCCGTTCTTTCCTTCATTCTCAACTTCTCTCTTTACTCAGGTCAGCTCGCATATATTGGCTGCAAACGACGCAAGTTACAAGCCTTGGACAACTCGTCCACCATTTTCCCTAGCTCAATTTTTGAGGGACCATAACTCCATTCCCAGAAGGTCTTGTACGATTCCAGAAGCATCATTGGAATCAGAATGGGACCGGTTCCAAGATAGGCAAAAAAACAGAAAAGCTATTTTCATCCCGAGCAGTGCCTTTAACAACGCATGGAACTCTACACAATCACCCTTCTTTTGCTGCTTCGATGGCGGAGCTCCCTTGGAGCCGCTGCTGTGTCGGTGATGGTCACGATGCCCTTTGCAATCCATTTCCCTATCTCTATCCATGTGCCTGTCCCCTCAATGCCTCCATGTCGCATTCGTCCTATGACGTCGCATCACCTGAAGGGGATTGCATATACGATCATTTTTGAACAAAAAAAAAGAATAACTCACCCTTACTCTCATTCTCATCACTTTCGTCCTCTTCTGACTCCGACTCACTAGGATCATACGTTTCTGAGGACTCGCTGTAGTCCTGAAAAACGGATTGTAAGGTACGATTGCACTCACATCTCTTGCAACCTTCGGGGGTGGTGGGATTACCTCAAAAGAAATCTAACCACTCTGAGCAGGTTCGCCCTAAAAACCGCCCAGTCAACTCATTTCCATTAGCAAAAACGAAGTCATAGCGAACCTCCACGTCCAATCTTGCAGTGCAGTGTTGGAGCGCTCCGACACTGGCAGCGGACTCCTACAGGAGAAAACGACGATCGCGGTCTCCCACAGGAGCTGTTTTGTCCTGTAGGAGACCGAACTAAAGTGAAGCGGTCTCCTACAGGACACTCTGCCGCATCGCTTCCATTGGGTCTCCTACAGGACAAAACAACTCCGGTAGTTCACCTGGAACGCGCACGTTGAACGACTGATCGAACCCGCGCGGCGTACGATACGCTTGCGCAACGGATGAAGAGCCGATTAGCCCATTCAGGTTCACACAGGCGCCCCCCTCATTGATTGATTGGGGTGCTTTGGAGCCGGAGTTCCTCATTTTTTGGGGAATGGGGAAAGAATGCTATTGGGGCTTCACCCCGATAATTATTTTGCCGTTGAAAAAACTGTTAACGGGGAAGTGAAATGTGAAAGTCATGCTCCGATTATGAAGAATTCGAAAACTAGGCGGTTTTGGCTTGATTCCAGCAAACGTTATTTGAAATTCCCTCCAAGCTACCGTACAAGTTCCGGTCTCCTACAGGACAATGAATGCAGCGGATATTCAACAACGATGTGCGAAAGCTACGTCTGCATTCAATTCTCTAACCAAGTGTTTGTGGTCTACCCCCATCGCGACGGAAGTTAAGTTGCGCGTCTACTAAACCGCTATTCGCCCTATCATGATGTACGGATCGGAGACGTGGGCGGCACCGAAGACGCAGATGGAAAGGTTGGATTGCACGGAGAGGAAGCTTTTCAAGCGTTTGCTTGGATATTTCTGGCCGCGTGTATGCCATAACGAAGACCTTTACAAGGAAATCGACGCAGTACATCAACGCTTGACACGAGGGAGGTGCCAGCATCTCCTAACGCCATCTCAAGCAGCAATGGAAAGCAGACTTCGACTGTTCGGGCATATACTAAGAAGAACAGCGGATCGTCTCGTACAACACGCTTTAAAAATGCTTCCAAATCCTGTCTGGAAACGGCCACCTGGGCGTAGGCGAAAGTTCTGGACGGATGTGGTTAAAGAGGATTTAAAGTCACTTGGCATCGAAAGACAGTTCAGGCGCGATGTTTCGTTTCGCAGGAAATGGAATAGTGACAGCTGGATGGAATGTGTTCAAATTGTGGCTGAAGACCGTGAAAAATGGACACGGCCGACTACTAGGACGGCACACCTCGGTGAAGATGCGGAATGACCGCGTCAGGCGAAAGCCAACCGATTAAGTCAAGTAAGTCAAATGAAAGGACTCCTACAGGAGTACAATAGGACTCCTACAGGAGGAAACCAGGGCTCCTGTTGCAGTGGAGACTAGGACTCCCACCAGACTTCTGTAGGAGTCCGCTGCCAGTGTCGGAGTGCTCCGACACTGGCAGCGGTCTCCTACTGGAGTCGGCTGGGAGTCCTAGCCTCATCAGCTATAGGACTCCTGTTTGCCACATGTAGGAGTCCTATTTGTCTCCTGTAGGAGACCCAACCTTGCACAGCAGTTGAACGAAATCTCATTCTGGAGGGAATTTCAAATACGGCTTTAAGGAAGAATCTGAGCCAAATCCTTCGGCTTTCCGTGATAACTTTTCTTGAAGCGTAAAAATGGCTCATCCATGACTACTTGTCTGCCAGATTCAAAAATTGCTTCCGGGATTGAGCCCGATGAGAGCTCTTTGCACCCTCGTCGCGTCAACAAAGGAGACCTCATGATCTTCGCACTCGATTTTGGTCCTCTACCGGACTCTGACGCATGGCCATTGTCTGTCCACCCCATCCTTGTGCGCCTCGTATGCGGCGCGAGTTTGCATTGATTGCTCAACACGTATGTCTGATTGGTCGTTTTTTGCTGGAAGACGTCATATAAAATGCTTGCCTGCGTCGGCTGCGGCTGCCACGGTGTAACTGACGCCCGATGTAACGCGCGCGACGCGCAAAGCGGCGCCATCACCTGTGGGAGACCGCTTCTCTCTACTCCGGTCATCCACACCACAAAATACCTACTGTGGTTGACCACGATGGTCGTTTTCTCCGGCAGGAGACCTCCGCCAGTGTCGGAGCGCTGATGGGAGACCGGCGTCAAACAAATCGCGCGTGGTGTAGTCGCACACAATACACGAGCCTTTACGCCCATTTGCATAAAAAACGGCTACTGGGCTTATCTGGGCCAAATTCCGGTCCGCATTTGCGTCTCGACACGCTTCGCGGCCGCGCGCGCTCGAGTCAGTCGGGTTTCCAGCGCCAAAGCCGACTCGTGGCTTTTTTATACAATTTTCTTCAATTTTTCTTAGTTTACAGCTTCCGTAACCCACCTAGAGTCAGCAGATCGGCGGCTGCGGCACTGGAAGCTCTTCTAACTCGGGCGCGTGCGGCCGCAAAGCGTGGCGTGACGCAATTGCGGACCGGAATTCGGCCCAGATAAGCACAGTAGAACAGCTAATATTCCTGAATATGCCAAACCCCTCATCACTCAGCCTAAGTTCATCGAGGTGTCATGTAGAAGATAGAGTTTCCTTTCGGAAACGTGAAGCCCTATTCTAGTTGTACCGTTTCGACTAACACAAAATAGCCTCAGTAGTTGACCTGAAACGCGCACGCATCTGGCTGCTAGGGTCTGATCCCCGATATAAATTTTCGCCGTTGACAAAATTGTGAACGGGAAAGTGTGAAAATCATGATTCGATATTAACAAAACAAAAACTAGGCGATTTTGGCTAGATTCCTCCATACGTTGTTTTGAATTCCCTCCAATCTACCGTACAAGATCCGGTCACCTACGGAAGAATAATAGGTTTCCTACTGGAGAATAATAGGACTCCTAGAGCAGAAAACCAGGACTCCTAATGCAGGAGAGACTAGGGCTACCAGCGGACTCCCGTAGGAGTCCGCTGCCAGTATCGGAGCAATGTATGTAAATGCGCGTAAAGGTTCGTGATAATATGCGACTACACCACGCGCAATTCAGCTGACGCCAGAATCCCATGAGATCTCCGACACTTGCAGCGGTCTCCCACGGGAGAAAACGACGATCGAGGTCACCTACAGGAGCTGTTTTGCACTATGGATGACCGAACTAGAGCGAAGCGGTCTCCCACAGGACATCGTGTCGCATCGCTTCGATTGGGTCACCTAAACCACAAAACAGCTCCGGTGGTTGACCGGGACCACACACGTTGAACGATTGATCAAACCCGCGCTGCCTCCGATACGCCTGTGCGTAGGGTGGAGAGCCGATATGGCCGTTGCAGGTTCACACAGGCGCACCCGTCATTGATTGATTGGATGGTTTGTAGAATCGAATTCCCTCCCTCATGATAGGTGAAGGGGGGTCGCTATCGGGGCTTTATCCCTAATAGTAAGTAATGTTTGCTACCGACAAGTTTGTCAGCGGGAAGCATGAAGTTCATGATGCAAGTTTGAGCAAAACAAAAGATAGGCGGGTTTGGCTTGATTCTTGCCAACGTTATTTGAAATTCCCTCCAAAATGAGATTTTGTTCAACTGCCGTGCAAAGTTCGGTCTCCTACAGGAGACAAATAGGACTCCTACATGAGGCAAACAGGAGCCCTATAGCTGATGGGGCTAGAGTACAGTTACGGAGCTTCAGGAGCGGAAGATATTTTAGCGCTGGAGCGCGTTTTCCTGCCGTCGCTTTAAAATCGGGACAGGTTTTGCTATGCCAGCCGCGATCTGCACGTGCATAATTAATGTTTTTGGATAAATAGCAAATCTTTGGATTAAAAAATACCTCGATTTTGTGCTAAGGATTGATGGGCGGCGGCCAGATGGTACGCCGCGCGCGGCGGGAAGTATGCGTTGCGTGTCGCGTCGCGGCGTACCAGCAAGCGTTGATTGGGTCATTACCCTCCAACGAGATGTTTGGAAACTCTCCCACCACTCAAATGATAGGATGAGTGATAGATGTTAACAGAAATGAGGTCCCTAAATAACCAAGATCTATGGGTAACTGGAGAATGACTTCTTTTGCCACTTAACTTCCGTGAACATGGTTAGTTGTAAAGGAGATCACTAAAAATTCTATATTTCTGGGTTATATACAAGAAGATGGAATGCTCTAGCATCCAGACGGTTACTAAGCTGGAATGCAGTCTCATTATTTTTGTTGACTCCGCGATACAACGATGAATCGACGGTGGTACGCCGCTACGCAACACGCGCCGCGTGTCCTCGCCGCGCGAGGCGTACCATCCTTCCCGCACCCTCCAACCCCTGGCCCAAAATCGGGGAAACCTCAGCACAAATGCGAACTTGATATCGAATCCAGCTCATCGCAAGCGCAAGCGCGACATGCGACACTGTTTGATACGTGTGTCAAACGTTTTCCGAATTTCTGCAAGGGTTTGAAACTTCGCGTGAACCAAATTTTGACATGGATGCGGAATTTCGCCCCCCCCCCCACTCTATTATGCGTATTCCAAACTACTCCAAACTGCCACATCACTGAAGGGTGTGGCAGTACAGGCTCGTATGTTTCACAATATACGGTAACCATGAGAATTCTGTAAATAAGAAATATCTAACAGTGTTGTTTTCAGTGTTCTTGGTTCAACCGATTTTCCTCGCTTGCGCCGAAACTCGTCCGCGCCATCATTTTCACACCCAACAAACTTTGCACCAACCCGGGGTTTCCCTCCCCTTCCAAAATCAGGAGAGTTATGGGCCCTAAGAAGTGTATCGTACAGACGAAGTCAAATTTCCGATTTGAGTTTAACCCCAAGTTTCAGAGCTCTGAAAATCGCGGCCTCTTACTCTGAGAAATATTGCCGCGACTCCTCCGCGACTGCCCCGGGACTCTACCGCGATCCTGGACTGCTCCGCGACTCCCCCGCGACCTCTTCTTGGATGAAGCTTCGGCGACTCTACCGCGACTCCCCCGCGACTCTACGGCTATGTCGTCGTATCGATTAAACTCCTGGCGTTCACTCCTATCAATTTCCTCTTTAACGCCCAGCGAGCGGTCGCTGTAATGCCTTCTCTCCTGTTGCAATATCCTCTCTGAATCCAACTCATTTATAACAATTTGATTGATTCGACCCACCATTTTGAGGCCATCAGCTGTTAAAGAACTCCTAGCCGTCCATTCACTCCATCACATTATCGGAACCAGTATGCGTCCACGTACATTTTAGCTGAGTAACCTTCGAGCTAAGCTTTCTCATGCACACAATACTTGAAGTTCTGAGTGTTTTCCCTGATCTATTTCATTCATTCCTCTGTTCATTGTCATCACCATAAGTCAAGGTCTAGCAGACCGTTTTTGTGTACATCTAAAGAGCTGTGTCCATCCATCATGGTCACCAACTTTTTTCAAAAAATGTCGAAACTTTTTCCGTCCCGAATTGGATAAATTTTTCTCTACGATTTCTGGAATTGAAATTTTCCACAAATAAATTGAAATTTCATACAATTTTTGTATTTACCAACATTTATACGTAATTGCCTCTTACGGTTTTTTTACAATTTTTCACACAACTTGGATCTAAAAATCGCAAGAAGACTGGAAACGTAATACAATAAAACGTTTTTTTTTTAAATTCCAGGCTCATAGCTGAGAAATCTGATAATGAACATATCAGCGCAAAACCTCTAAAAACTATTGTTTCTGTGCAGCGTTGCCGCCTTTTCAGCCAATGACTTGCCTTGGAGACAACACGTTAGAGCTTTTCTTGATTAAAGATGGGGCACATAATAGGAATTTGATTGCGTTCTATATCATCAAAAATAACCGTATTTCTCATATATTCATGTTTATGCTTTCTGTTAGGTTTTTTTTAGTTGAACCTTCTTGGGTCAAGAGCTTAAATATGTTTGGCTTATCGAACCAGGGTAAATGGTAGCGGTGTGCTCGGTTCGTGAGATGTGCCCCCCCCCACATTTGGAATCGGTGCGGCGCCCTCCCATCGAGGTTGTGACTTTTAAGGCGCAGAAGACCCTCAGCTATGAATTTTGTGATTTTCAGTTGATTGTGTAGTAGACCTCTTTTGTATAACACGTGTCAAGCGCGAGATCTCAATTCCTCGAGACAAGCGAGATATGAGAGACCACGCCTGGCGCGACCCCCTCGGCTCACCACCACGACCACTCCACCTTCTTGAATTTCCAACCCGATAACCGCTCGATGGATGTTTGAATTTCGAGGACATTCTGCGATTTTAGGGATACCATCGTGATCAGCGTGTGATTCACTCCAGGATAAGCATAAAATTTGAAAAATAGTTATTAGGGTGTTCTGTGCCTTTAACCCTTCGTGTGAACCAATTTGAGTGGGGTGCGCAACTTCAGGATAAAATCAATTAGCGGGACTGTAATTAGTTCTCGACTCAGATTTCCAGAGGGTATAATTAACTCCATCGACTCAGAATCTCTCGCACACTCCGCACAACGACTAGATCGCCGCAACGATCTGTGCCTTCTTCTTCTTCTGCAATCTCAAAGTGGTTTTCTGTCATAGGTTGAGGAACTGGTCGGCCTTCACAGGATTCGTCCAAAGGTCCATTGTAGTTAAGGAGGTAGGTCTCCTCGAACACATGAACAAGTGCGCCGTGTCGTGTCCGGGAGCACCACAGTCCGGGCATGCGCCTGGTCGGCTGCTGTCGATCTTGTTGACGTGAGACATGAGCAGAATAGAGTTACCACAGCGCAGCGAGGCAGGAGCACATCTTTCTCGCCTGCCGACTTGAGGCTCGGACTCGCAAACCCGAGGCGGCACTGCTCCTAAGATAGGGTTCACAGCCGCCTTCTCCAGATATCCTCGAACAAGCTGCGCGTGCTCCTTACGCAGAAGACGAAGCCTTTCCATGTTGGAGTCGGCCCATCTCTGGGTATCAACTTTACGAGGAGCATCTGCGAACGGCGTCCTAGACCTCTCTCTAATGGGCTTCATGACTCTCTTTGTCGGATGATTCGGCTGTCTCAGAACAATAATATACATCTGCTGTGCCTGGAGTTCACAATGCTTCTTAACTGGCAATATGCAGACCTCCGCGTGAAGATGTTCTATTGGAGAGCTCCTTGCACAACCGGTAGCGATTTTAAGCGCAGTTTTCTGTACACGCTGCAGCTTATTCCAGGAGCTGTCTGACACCAGGTGCTGCCACACTGGTGCCGCATATTCCAGAGCCGGCTGAAGTATCGCTCTGTAGGTTCTCAATATAGTCTCTCGCCTGTTTCCCCATGATATTCCTCCGAGAACTCTCAAGATATTAAGCCTAGCCCTGATGACGGTTTGCTTCTGTTCCGCGTTTTTGTGGAACTTCAGTGACGGATCAAGAATAAGGCCAAGAAGCTTGGGGAATTTTGCTGCTGGCAACAGGTCACCATCCCATTTGACATCTGGGTGGGCACTGTGTTCCTTGGTGTTTGTTGTGAACACTAAAACAGAGGATTTTGCAGCAGAGACTGAGCATCATATTATCGAAGAAGAGCTTCGACTCGGCGAGATAGGCGCTGATCTTGTTAGCGGCTACTTGCAGGTCACGGCCCTGGCACATGATGGTGATGTCGTCGGCATACATAATAATCTTTACATCATTTGGAGGCTCGGGAATATTCTCAAGATACAGGCCGAATAGAGCAGGGGACAACACTCCGCCTTGCGGAATACCGGCTGCTATTGGATACGTGATACTGGAACAGAACCTTAGCCCGGCGGCCTTTCGTGAACGCTGCAATCCATCGCTTCTGCCATGATGGTAGCGACGACTTGAGCAGTTTCTCAGACAGCAGTCCCAAGTTAACAGAGTCAAACGCTTTGCTTAGATCAAGGGCGACGGCCACCGTTCTCAGGGGCTTTTTCATGTTGAACCCATCGACCGCAAAGCTCACGACCTCCAATAGAGCAGTAGTATTAGAGTGAAGTTTCCTAAACCCATGCTGATGCTGCTGTCGCTCATTCTGATCAGCCAGGTCCGTCACGATCAGCTTTCCATCTAATTTGGAGACGGGCGATAACAGGCTAATTGGTCGAAAGCCTTTTGCCGTGCTTTGGGACTTGCCTGGCTTTGGCAACGGTATCACATTGGCTGTCTTCCAAGCTTGGGGTAGAAAGCAGGTCCGGTAAGATGTGTTAATGATATCTGCAAGCATCGATGGAAGTTCTGTGGGAAGCATCTTCAGGATGGCTGGGGAGATACCGTCAGGTCCGATAGCCTTCGAATTCCGCATTACTTTGATGGCCTTTTCTACTTTGGTGAGAGTAAAGGCCTCAGAAGCACTGATGAGCGGCAACCGGTTCAGCTCTCTCACCTTGACTCTGTTTTGAACGCCTCGCTTGGTACGTGTGATGAAAAAATTCTTGCCGAGTACGTAAGCAGCTGCTTTCCCTAATATGAAGACATGCTCCTCGAACTCAATAGCGGAGCTCATCGAGGGAGCTGACTTGCCGAAAATTTTCCTGAATACTTTCCACGTCGTAGTTCCGTCCGGCTTGAAATTCAGCTTTTCAGTCAACTTCTCCCATCACTCCTTCTTGTTCTTATCCAGATCTTTCTTGATCTCATTATCCAGCACAGCAATCTCCGGGTCTAGATGGTCTGCTGCTCTCTTCTCATCTCTGATTCTCATCTTCTGCAGTATTGCCCTGCTGACATTTGGAAAAAAGGTCTTGACACGACCCTCAGGAATTATTGCTTTATGGCCTTGCGGATGGCACTTGCTAGATGGCGCTCTTTTTGATGCTCATCACCATTCCATGTCGACCGCATGGCGGATTGCAACATCTCTGAACAGGGTCCAGTCTGCTAGGCCTAAATTTAGATAAGTACGATGACGAAAACCAAAGTAACGGGCAAGAGAGTCAGAGAGATCAATACAGACCGAGACGGGAATGTGATCACTGGAGAGAACTGTGGATGTGGACCACGTGAAAGCGTTAGAAAGATTGGATGACACAAGAGAGATATGTGGGCTAGAAGGTCGGCCGTTGGCATTGAGACGAGTCAGCTGGTCATCGTTGAAGATAACCAGGTCACACTCCTCAGCCTATTCTTCGACATCTTTCCCTCTGGCGTCAGAATCAAGAGCAGAACAGAACGTGTGAGCATTGAAGTCACCCGCAAAGACAGTTGAAGGGGAGAGTGAGCCGTCGTGCAACTGCTTAAGGAGGGGTATGTGGTTGTAAGACGGGGACAAGATGTTATAGGAGGAATATAAATGTTGAATATAGATAAAGGGGTTCTGAGGGGGAAGTGGACAGTAATGTACTCGAGAGTACCGTCCTTTGGAGTATTAGGGATATGATGAGAAGGTAAGGCAGATTGCACAAAAGTAGAAACTACGCCCCCAAGAGCAGACCTTGGCATGTGATAGGCGGTGTATCCCAGAATTTTAGGCTGGGAGTAAGTGGTAGAAGGAGAGAGCTTGGTTTTTGAACCATGATAACATCCTTGTGATGAGAACGTGCGAATAGAGAGAGTTCAGATAACTTGTTGCGAAGGCCGTTGAGATTAATGTGAACAATGGAGAGGGGGCGGTTGGTAATTGAGGAATCAGAGTTGCTGGGGGCAGAGCATAGAACACAACGAAAGGATGCGTCATGATGCCTCACAGAACTGAGTCCCGAACAGGAGATATGCACCCACCTTTGGCATCCGAAGCACTGGACACTTGTTTTATGCCAGGTAACATCCTTGCTGCAGGTCGTACATGGATACCTCTGCGCTGGACCTGGATTCCTATCGACGCCGGCCCTTTGTAATAAAATTCTCAGGAGAGCTGCGGCCGACCAGCACCTCTCCCATGACAAAAACCCTCTTCTTGGAGGGGTTGACGTCGGTTTGCACGTAGGCGGTCTTCTTTCGTCCACACTGCCACGGCACGAACGTACGACATCTCATCTGTGCTTTCATATCCCACATAGAGGAGGGTGAGTAGAGCCATTGGCATTGATTAGAATGGCACGCTCCTAATCGCTCAGCGATAGGCAAAGATACGGGCAAAGAAAAAACTTTGCGACGCGAATTCTTTTTTCAAATGCATCCAGGACGCTTCTAAACAGGCACTCCCGGCTGTACAGCCTGAAAAGCGGAAACATCATCTACTCAGAGTTCGCGCAAGAATTTCAATCTGATGAATGGACGGGGCTGCGACGGTAGATCACTCCGCGCGAATCGAAACCCCATTTTCCAGTGAGGCCGCCAACCCCGCACGTTCAGCCGCCTGGTCCATGTGTCAGACTTAGTCGAAAACGGAAACCATACAACGAGGTGAGTGCTCTCCGAATGGCAGGAAACTTTGTGGAGGAAAAGCGTCTGAGGAGGAGGTTGCGTCCGCAGCTTCAGTGCGGTGGCGAACGAGAGTGGACGTGTAGAGCTGTGGAGCTGGAGATGGCTTGGGAGGAGAAGAATTGAAAAAGCCTACTCGTTGTAGCGACAGTGCAGCGGCAAGATGAAGAGATGTTCGCCTATACTGAATACTGCGAACGGAGTCGCAGTTGGCGATGAGACGCTGCCATTATAAAAGGATAACTTTAGTTCGTCCAGCTCCATCAGTACCTGAGCTCCCGCAAATTCAGAGAGCACATTATGATGTCAGTGAGGAACCGCCGACTGAGGCTGAGGTTTTGAATTGTGTCCGGAAAATAAAGAATGGAAAGGCAGGTGGAGATGACAACATCACTGCTGAAATGCTGAAAGCTCTTCCTCCGTCTGGGATTCGTGAAATCACCAACACCATCCGTGCTATATGGATGAGCGAAAGATACCCGATTCGTAGAGACACGCGATCATCGTACCTCTTCACAAGAACTTATCCGTCATGGACCCCAAGAACGACAGGGGGATTTCTCCACTGCGTGTCATGTACAGGGTTTTGGAACGTATCGTTCTCGAGCGGCTCATCGAACATCGTGAGGAAACAACCAGAGAGGAGCAAGCCAGTTTCCGACCTGGACGATCGACCATCGACCAAGTGTTCGTCGTGAGAAGAGTAATTGAATCGTGGCAGCGGTATTCGAAACCATTACAGCTCGCTTTCTTGGACTTTGAAGCCGCATTCGACTCTCCTCATCGTAATCGACTGTTCAACGCTCTGCGAGCGATGAAGTCCTGGAATAGTACGTTCGACTAATCGAGGACATGCACAAAGGAACAACAGCAGCAATTCGTACACCTGTCTTGTTTACGTTGGCTTTTGAGGTGAAAAAGGAGTAATGCAAGGAGTTGTAGCGGGACCTTTTCTATTTAACTTCGCTGTTGATGACATCATGCGTAGAGTTGCAGAACAGTTTCCTGCGGACGTGATACTAACACCATAAGGACGCGCCCTTGTCGACCTGGGGTACGCTGACGACATAGTGTTTGTTATTCGCTGAAAACAACGCAAAACTGGTAAGGATTGTGAACCTCGTTTCGAAGCATGGCGCAGGGACTTCGACTTCCTTCCCACAAATGCAAGCAAATTTGGGTCTCTCAGAGGCCATCAGCGGGAGTTTGTGTGGACGGACAACGTATCGAACTGGTGGATGATTTTTGCTACATATTTGGGCTGTTTGCTGAAGAACCATGGTGCAGCAGATACTTAACAGCGATGTTTGAAAGCTACGTCTGCATTCCATTCTCTTACCAAGTGTTTGTGGTCTACCCCCATCGCGAAGGAAGTCAAGTTGCGCGTCTACCTATCCGCTATTCGCCCTATCATGATGTACGGATCGGAGACGTGGGCAGCACCGAAGACGCAGATGGAAAGGTTGGATTGCACGGAAAGGAAGCTGTTTAGACGTTTGCTTGGATATTTCTGGCCGCAGAAGTGCCACAACGAAGACCTCTACAACGAAATCGACGCCTTACATCAACGCTTGACACGAGAGAGGTGCCAATATCTCCCAACGCCAACTCAAGCGGCAACGGAAGGTCGTCTTCGTTTGTTCGCGCATAATTTAAGGAGACCGCCAGATTGCCAGGACGGCACGTTTCGGTAAAGATGAGGAATGATCGCGTCAGGCGAAAACCAACCGGCCTACACAAAACACCGAAAACTAGAACACGTTTATCGTCTGCGCTGACTCTATGTTATCCCTGTAGTCGAACGAGTCGTGAGCCACAACTTTACCGCGGTTCTACCACGATACTGTGCTGCTCGATGCCTGCGGACCCAGTGGGGAGAAGTCGCGGGTTGGTTGCGGCGGAGTTCAGGGTTTGAGAAGCGGCTCTCATTTAGACCTCTTGTTGGGAGTAGATTTGCCGCCGTTTCTCGCAGATGACCACCTACCACAATCGCAGCGAACGCTGGCGTGATGGGTCGATTGCGAGAAAATGGGCGACAATTACACTGCCAACAACAGGTCTAAATGAGAGCCGCTTGCTAAGCCCTAGACCTCCAGCGACAACCCCGCATCATCTCCGCGTCTCCCCCGCGACTGCCCCGCAATTCCCCCGCGTCTCCTCCGCGTTCTCCCCGCGTCTCCTCCACGTCTTTCTCGTATCTCCTCAGCGACTGCCCCGCATCTCACCCGCGTCTCCTTCACGATACGCGACTCCTCCGGCTCGGCGCCGGCAGGCACCGAGCCGGAGGAGTCGCGGGGCAGTCGCGGGGGAGTCGCGGCAAAATTTCTCAGAGTACGAGCTCCGACGCATTCATTTTCCTCATGGCATTTCCACAGACAATTCACATTTGGCAGCATCAATTGCCCTTGCCGTCCAGTAGACCTATTGCCTCTGAATTGATCTTGTCCTTAACACGAGCATGCATTTTCTGGAGATTGCAAGGCCTCTGTCGTCCATCTCCTAATCGATGAAAAATCGCGATAGTGATCGAGAAAATAGTACGGGTAGGAAAACGCGCCCTAATGCCAAAATATCTTTCGCTCCCGAAGCCCCGGAATAATGTAATCTGGCCCACTCCCCCCCCCAATCGGCTCTAGCTTTATCAGTGCTGTTTGATAACTTATCAGTAAGCAGTCAGTGCTGCAACGCTCGACATTGACCTTCCCGAGGGTAAGACGAGCAAATCCCTGCTTTTCCCGCTAAAAACCATTGGAATTGACGAGTTTTCCCAAGCTACAGTATACCTGCAGCCGGCTGTCACAAGTTTACGGCGGCCACTGCGCGCGCGCTATTGACAACCTGGACAGAACAGCACCCACCCCTCATTGGCCGTCGGACAGATTTTTGCGTTGGAGCGCGCTTCTCGCGCTAGCCTTCCAACCTCCTCAGAAAGCAACATTATGACAATTTTGCAGAATTTCTCTATCGTACGAGCAAATTTCAAGGGTAGAACAGCTCCATTAACATGTAAAACTGGTTTTGATATAGATTGAAAGTACAACTGTGATTGAAAGTATAACTGTAAGATAGGGACAGATTGAAAGTACAACTGTAAGATAGGGACAAGGGACGCAAGGAGAGCTGCTGATCATCTTGACCCAGACATTGCCGAGCTGGATAATGGGATCAGGATGGACCTTGACAGGCACAAGAAAGAATCTTGGGAAAAGTTCACTGAGAAGATGAACTTCAGGAGTGATGCTGCAGCAACGTGGAAGGCTTTGAAAAGGATCTTCGG
This sequence comes from Aplectana chamaeleonis, assembly GCA_029168955.1. Classification (NCBI taxonomy): domain Eukaryota; kingdom Metazoa; phylum Nematoda; class Chromadorea; order Rhabditida; family Cosmocercidae; genus Aplectana; species Aplectana chamaeleonis. The sequence continues at coordinate 199,593 of JAPDOI010000464.1, forward strand.
AAAGTACACCTCCGCCAACAATTCCACGATTGAATTCGACGGCGGGGTCTTCAAGTCTGGGAAAGAGGCTCTTGGGAAGCATTGTTTCATAACTAGAACAAAAAGAGAGAAGCAGAATAGAATAACGGTTAGGGAACTCTGTAAATTGCCACTCATGGCTGAAGATGATGCAGTCACGCCCGCTCAGGTCGAGAAGGTGATCAAGGAAATGAGTAATTCGAAGGCAGTAGGGCCAGATGGTTTGAGCCCAGCAGTTCTAAAGAGACTGCCAAGTGAACTACTACCCCTGCTGGCCGACGTCATTAATACATCGTTTCGCACCTGTACATTACCTCAAGATTGGAAAGTAGCACGCGTCATCCCATTGCCGAAGCCGGGTAAATCACCATCCACGGCGAAAGGTTACAGGCCAATCAGTCTTCTCTCACCTATTGCCAAAGTTGCGAAAAAATTGGCTGTGGAGGAGCTTGCCGAACATAATAGCAAACAAAAGAATCAACATGGTTTCCGTAAGCTACATTCCACCACTACGGCCCTGCTGGAAATTGTGAGCTATGTTTTGGACGGCTTCAATGCCATGAAACCTCAGCGAACCGTAGGTGTAGCCCTCGACCTAACGAAGGCTTTTGACACTGTAAACTTGGGCATTTTGTCGGAGAGCCTGTTAAGGTCTACCATTCCGCCCTGGCAGAAGCGGTGGATAACCGCATTCACCAAAGGACGTCGGGCAAATGTGCTATTACAAGGGAACGTCTCCAATAGCATCCCAATCGCCGCCGGCGTACCTCAAAGAGTTCTATCGCCTGTTCTTTTTAGTCTGTATATTGAAGATCTACCCGTTCCATCCCAAGACATCAAGGTCGTTGCATATGCGGATGATATTACGATACTATGCCGGGATCGCGACATAAATGTAGCTGCCAGTAAGATCAATGACTACTTGATCGAGTTGAAATGTTTTCTCGATAGCAAGATGCTTACGGTCTCTGCCGCTAAATCATCCGTCACTGTCTTTTCCACTGATCCTGCGGAGCACAGTGCTCATCCCATGGTGAAATGGGACGAAACTCGCTTGCCGGCCGCCCGATTCCCTAAGCTGCTCGGACTAGTGTTGGACCCTTCGTTGAGGTTTCATAAGAACACTGAGCAGAAGCAAGCTGCAGTGAAAACAAGACTTAACGTCCTACGTGCTCTCGACGGAACGTCCTGGGGGTGCAGTAAAGAAACGATCCTGACCACGCACAAGGCCATCGTACAGCCCGCCCTGGAGTATGCTGCACCAGTCTGGCAGCATATCGTGTCGGACACATCCTGGTCCAAGCTGCAGCGCATCCAAAATGGAGCATTGCGAATCGCAACAGGCTGTTCTAAAAGCTCTCCAGTAGAGCACCTACATGCCGAAGCTCGCATCCTGCCAGTTAAGGACCATTGCCAACTCCACGCACAACAGCTGTACATAAACATTTGAAGCAGCCAAATCATTCGTTGCGAAGAGTATTAGACACAGTGAGGGAGAGGTATAAGAAAGCCGTTTGCTGATGCTCCCACAAAATAAATATACAGAGATGGACAAACGCACAACAAGAACGCCTCCGTCTCTTACGTGCTGAGCATGCCCAATTCGTCAAGGATCACTTATGCAAGACCGCCGTAAACTCCATTCCCGGAGTCGTGCCGCCCGAGGTCAGCGAAACCGAGATGGAACTCGGTAGGCGTGCCAGGTGCACCCTTGCCTCGTTGCGCTGCGGGCACTCCCCCATGTTTATGTCTTATTTACATGAGATGGATAGCAGCAGACCTGACGAGTGCCCGGATTGTGATAATAAAGGGCATACTACTGCGCACCTTTTCAACTGCCCGATGAGACCGACGTCGTTAACAACAGTAGATCTGTGGACGAATCCGACGCTTGGGGCTCAGTTCCTCAATCTATGACAGGACCCTCTCTGTGACTGCAGAAGAAGAAGAACAACTGTGAAATGTGTCGCTGAAGAATCATAGTGAAAATATTAACCATTCCGGCCATTCTACCCTCTGGTTCCGGGTCTGATTTAGTGCGTGCAATTGCGGACTTGCGTCGTGGGGGCGCGACGCATCGCTTTCATACGATCAAAGAACTATGAAAAACCTTGAAAATGTAGAAAAACACGCACACGATCAGCTGATAAGGGGCGGGCGCGGAAGCTCGTACGAAAGCGATGCGTCGCCCCCAAACGACACAAGTCCGCAATTGCACACACTAAATCAGGCCCGGAACCAGAAGGTAAGTCTGGCCATTTCGGATGAAATGTACTTTTCTACAGCCGTTTTGAGCGTAGAATCCGATTTTGGTGTTCCCAACTGCCTAAAACCACTCTGAAAAAAGTTATACGCGTTTTCCGAAGACTGGCGGTAAGGTAAGGGTACTACCCCCTATGAAATTTTTAGGGTGTTTTGAAAAAAAAAATTGGATTCGGTTCAAAACTTGTATGCAGGGGTAATCCAGGGTGCTGAACACGAATCTGAAGTCCGTTTGTCGAAATTCTGAAGTTCACTGTAGACTACTGCAGGTACCATGCCATTTAAGGGGAAAAAACTACCTTAGTATTTTGAAAATCGAGAAACGAACGTTGAATTCGTATTCACCATCCCAAATAACCCCGGCATAATTTTGAGTCAAATCTGAGACTTTGACCAAACTACCGTATACCTATCGTAATCTACCGTAATCTGACTAAAGTCGATATACGGAAGTCAGATTCGTGCTCAGCACTCCAAATAACCCCAAGAGACACAATTTGAGCCATATTTATCGTAGTACACCGGCAATCGTCAAAAGTCGCGATTTGCCATCAATTTTTCCTCTGCTGGGAAGCTTTGAACGAATCAAGTCGAAAACTTTGGAAAATCGGAAATTAAATCCCAGATTTGTGATTAGCACCCTAGATTACCCCTACATACACGTCTTGAGCCAAATCTGAATTTGTTTCAAAACACCCTAAAAAATTCATAAGGGGTTTCCTTGCCCCTAGGCTCCGAAAAACGTGTATAACGCTTTTTCAGAGTGGTTTAAGGCAGTTGAGAACACCGTAATCGGATTCTACGGTAAAAACGGTTTAGAACAGTACATTTCATCCGGAATGGACAGACTGACAATGGCCGGAATGGTTAATATTCTCACTGTGATTCTTCAGCGATACATTTCACAATTGTACTTTCAATCTATATCGAAACCAGTTTAACATGTTAATGGAGCTGTTCTACCCTTGAAATTTGCTCGTACGATAGAGAAATTCTGCGAAATTGTCATAATGTTGCTTTCTGAGGAGGTCAGAAGGCTAGCGCTCCAACGCAAAAATCTGTCCGACGGCCAATTAGCCGATGGGGGGGGGGGGGGGGGCCAGTTATTCGAAGCTACGTAACTGTACTCATGGGGCTAGGACTCCCAGCCGACTCCCGTAGGAGACCGCTGCCAGTGTCGGAGATGCATCCGAACGGATTGAGCCCAAAAACAACAGGAAATGACAAAAATTGAAAAAAAAACAGCAGAAAGTAGCAAATGAAATACCATTCTCCGTAATCGTATCCGAACCCACAATGAACAGCAGCTCCTTTGCCAATGGACACCGACTGCGCTAAATAATTTACTATTACACATAAACAATGAATACTACCGAAATATCGACGAGAGTTGAAACCGCTATACAGTCGATAATTGATATATAACATTACACGACAAGGAACTGATGAGCATTCTTCTTATCAAAAAACGAAAATATAGGACTCCAGAAAACACCGGATTTCCTACACGATTCTAGAAATATGCAGTTCAGATCAGGATTTTTTCGTACACATTCGAAAAAATTCACGGATTTCGGCAAAGATGGTGAGGGAGAAATGCTTGGATAGGAAATCTAGTGCTCCTAAGGATGTATTTTTGACAGTTAGAACACACGTGCAGGGGCGAAGGCAAAAACACCCCCGCCGTCGATATTGATATTTCCCCGCACCGCCCGTGGGATATCGACTGCGCCAGCGTGTCGGACACTGACGCGTCTTCGAAACACGCTGACGCATTCCACGGTTTCCGAGAGAGAGACGGGGGACTCGCAGTTGGTGGGTTAGAATAAAAAGTCCTCGAGAGAACTTTTTACGCTAATCCGCCATGTCCGTCTGGCACACTCCACTACAGGCGTAGTGTCTCACCGTTGGCCTGCCGAGTGCGCCGATTAATTGGCGAACATTAATGTTCGCGGTTGAGGGTTTCGAGGGGGGCAACCTAAGTAGTTAGAGTGTGGTAACATCGATGTTTATCTTAAAGATTTTTACCATGGCTTAAATGGACCTTGAACATCGATACTACGATTTTAGCCAAATTTAATAACCTCGTAGTTAACATCGATGTTATCAGTGTTGGGTAACGTCGAAGTTTGGGAAGTTTTTTTTTTTTTCTCGAAAAAATGTTAATATTTTTTTCTTTCCCAGCTATCCTTGCTCGTTCGTTCACAATTCTCTTCTTTCCTCTCGCTGATTGTTGGCGTAGCTACTTTTGCCTATAATTTTTTCTTCTTCTTATCTTTTCTGTATAGCTTATTTTTCCTTTCTAACATTATGTACAACTCTGGCAGGAGGATCGAATCAGCAAGTTTATCAGCTATATATACAGGCTGAGGTTCGCTAATGGGAGACGTTGGAGGGGCGTCTGACTCTGAGCAAGGTATGGATTACACATTTCACATAGAACTCGAAAATTGAAAATTCTCAACTTATGTGCCATTCCAGAAGCGAAAGGTGATCTACATGGAGACCGACAGCACCAACGCGGAACGCTCCGCGGACAAGTAATGGCGAGTTCTGTTTGGAATCAGGGTTTTGCGTGAGGTGTAGTGTATCAAAGAGGGGGGAGGGTTGGACCTCCGATCAACCAAGAACCAAGATGGGCTTCTACCAAGGGTGGGAGGAGGATCAGGGCTATACCCTCAGTATGAAAATTACGGCAAACAGATACAGTGAAATGTGTTCGAATAAGAGGTCTAGCTAATACTTAAGATCAAACTGAAAGGGCGAAATGAGACTGGGGATCAGAAAAGAAACCAAAAAGTGAACGACATCATTGCTGTTCTTTTTATATAATTGACTTCAGGTGCGATACAATCAATTGTATCACACCTAAAAATGGGTCTCCATATGATTTTCTCGACACCGTTTTTTTTTCTTTGAATCCCACATACCGGTGGTTTGAATGTCTTTGCGTTCAGCTCCTTTTGTGTGAAGATCATGGCTATTCAAAGAATTGTCATCTCTTTCGTTTTCAGCGAATTAGCATCTGCGATGATCCTGTAATCCATAGCAGTGTGACTTTTCTCCCTTTTCTGATCTTGAATGTGTTCATTTGTGCTCCAAATGCAATGTAACAATCTATTATTCTCTTATCTTATTTTTTGAAAATAAACAATTGTTATAGTTTTTGAAGTTGTTTTGATATCACTTGCTGCTATCGTGTTCACTTCCCACTGCTGTACTAATTGAAGTTATGGTTTTAATCAATAAGCGATGATCTACAAAAAATTTTCTTCTGTGAGAGGAATTTGAAGTGATATGTGCATATGATATAGGAAAATCTACGATTCCACGACAAAATTCGCAGTGTTGGAAGAATGTGAAGCGACAGTTTTACTACAAAATTCGTGATGAGAGAAGAATGTGAGGCGAGAGTGAGGCTAGAGTGAGGCGAGGCGGCATCTCATCGGGCAGTGACTGGAGTCTCCTAACTTTTTTCCCAGCTGGGGCTAAAATTTCACTGTAATGAGGCTACGCCGAAGCCGATTTGGCGGGAGTTGCCTCGTTGTCACGAGGCGACTCTTACATTCATCGAGGCAACTCCCAAGCGAACGTCAGAGAATCTAGTTCTGGGAATCAGGCAGTAGATTTTCATGAAGAACTTGAAAACGAAGCTCATTGTGAATGGTCCCTTTGAATTGCTCGTAGGCGGCAGACGTACGAGTTGGTCCTGTCCCCAGACTAAAAACATTAGTTTGCGAAAGTGAGAATAGAGCAGGTCAATTGGAATGTTTTCTCTTTCACTTCCATTGCATGTATTTTTAATCACAAAATATTACGATTTACGGTTCAAAATGTCGTAAATCGTAAACCGTAATTACGAGGCCAAAAAACGCCGTGAATAGTGGAATCGTAAATCGTATGCCGTAATTGTGCGTCGTTCTAAGTGGAAAACTCGAAAACGAGAATCACTGTGACCACTGCGTTTGGTCGGGAAGTGGTGAAAACCTCGTGGGCCGGCCGACCCATGGGGCAACCCCGCAGGAACAGGCACCGAACTTTCGAATATTCTTCATCGCGAAATGTTCTCACACCCCAGCACGTACTTTGACCCCTCTTATGTTTGAAGAATTTTTGGTGCAGGAAACAGAAAGCAAAGCCACTTATGTTGGGTGTATCCGTGGAAGGGATAGCTGCGGGCCACTCAGCAGGCCGCGCGCCTGTCGCGTGCCCCGATCGATCACCACATTTCTCATGGGCGCACACGACGCAGCACAGTCTGGTGAGGTGTCCGCAGCTATCCCTTTTTCTGGTTACCCGAACTATACCTGAGAATTTCGATACGAGGAGCCGGTTGCCTCACGTCAGGTCCGATGCGTTGCCCGCAGCCTCCCAAAACACGAAAACAGGCATAATTATCCCTTTCAGAGATTTCTTGAAACAGTTACTTCCAGCATCTGAGTTTCCTGCGCAGACTTTTCCCTATTAACCTCTTCTTAGTGAACTTACCTACCCAAAAAGATCGAAATCTATAATACAGTTTTTTTCTAGTTAACACTGCCTTTGAAGAAAGGCACAGTCCAAGCTCTTGGATAAAATTTGATATTATGGTCCAGCCGGTGTGTGTGGCAACCCTGCCAAACGCGGATTCTCAACTCTTCCGAATGAGCGAGAAAAATCGAGTACCCATTCCCTCCGCCCCCAAATCAGCATTCATTCGCTCCGCCCACTTCAGGGGTTTCGCTCTCAATAAGGACTATATGCGCGATGGATTTTGATTGAGATCTACGTTTTTCCATGTGAAGTAGACACACCCCATATAACACCTGCGGAGTGCGACCTCTCGATTCCTCCGAATTCGCGAGATATTGTAAGAAGCCATCCTGCGGCGCCCACATCCAGAAGTCACTCTGGTACGCCCCTTTTACAGTCCTTCAAGCCGAATAGTGGCGAGATAAGCGATGGTTTCCGATCAATATCCCCATTATTCCCTTCATTCTCAGCATTTCTCTTTATTCAGCATACTGCGGTTGGAAGTTACGGAAGATACAAGCCACGGAAAACTCGTCCACCATGCTTCCGTGGCTCAATTTTTAACTGGCAATACCTCCGTTCCCAGCGGGTCTTGTGAGATCCCAAAGACCGTTGGAATCAACGTCGGACCGTTCTCAAGATAGGCAGAAAAACAGGAAAACGATCCTGAGGATGGACTGTGCCTTAAAGGATGTCGCCATTTTTATGGACAGGATAAATGATAGTAAATCATTATGAGGATGCTGAATGGTTCGCAAATCTGGCGGGCACAGGCAGCATTTGAAACATTTTTAATATTTTCTATAAAGTATTATTATGCTCTTTATGTAGTTGAAGTGAAATTTCAAGTTTCACCGGCTGCAGCAAGAAAGTAATGGGTATCATAACATAGCATAACTTTCGACAGTTTCACAATCTCCCCCACTTGTGCAGAACTAGTGCATTCTCTTTGATCTTTTTTCGTATAACGTGTTGTCATCTGTAAATTTGATGATTAATACCCGTCGTTTACGGCGCCTTTAATTAAGTACATAACATAACATAAATAAATTAAATCTCGATAGATACAAATTTTTAGGTTTTTCAAAGGGTCTTCAGGGTATTCGAATGCTGCTTAGAATTAGTGATAGATTTGTGAGTTTATTAGAAGATAAACGAATGATGCGAGGTTGAATTCGATTTTCTCGTCCGTCTTAGGTTGCGAAGGATTCATTAGGTTGAAATCCAGACGCGCCCCTTTCACGGGATGATTCAATTATGCCCATATACAACATCACATTACTTGCTTCACCTACATATAGGAAACGCCCATTAGACAGAACTCGACCCCGTTTTTCGCACCTCAGTGACTGACCTTCATTCCCGATTGCGTGCACACTTGAGCGAGGTATTTTTGGATTCTCGGCTTGAAGTTCATGAAGTGTCATCAATTGCTACTCGCCACAGGTGAGATATACCCTTCACGCTCACACTAAAAGTGGATGATAGTTTTGTGTGTAATTTAGTGTTGGCGCTGTTATGCGCGTTCAGCAGTTTGCAACCTGAAACGAAGTTTCCTTGGATGGAGAACCTCGTTCGGCTACCGTTTCCTTCCTTGAACAAAACCGAGGGGACGGTCGATGGGAGAAAGGTTCTCACCGCTCTCAGGCCGTTTATCAACGGAACAGCGTTGAAACAGCTACACGACAGAAGGAACTCAACTGAGGTAAAATCATTGGTATTATCATGTTGCATTTTGAAGCCAGTAAATTGTCCTTAATTACATCATCAATCGATTAGGTAGGACAATTGTAGAAAATACTAGGTTGTTCAATAAGAGAGGGCTTTGCTACTACCCCAAAAATTTTTTGTTTTGTTGGTACACACTTCATATTAACATAGGTGAGATTTCATTCCAATCTGTCAATTCATTTTTTTTACAAGCCATTAAGTGTCGCCGCGTCACAGCAATGGAAAAAATTGAATATCGTGCAGTGATAAAATTAAGAGAGACATTTAGTAGAGGCTCTAAACATCTCATTGAGCAGTGTGAGCCATATTGTGGTTTCGCGAAGCGCGCACCAGATTTGATTTTAAATCGGTCCCGCGCGCAACCCCTTTTTCGAAATCTCAGTTCAGAGTGAACATAGAAATCAGGGCTAAATTGCATTGAAAAAAGCGCAAAAACGTGGTTATAACACCGTATAACACCCTAAAATGGTCTGGAATGGTTTATTGGTTTTTGAGTAAAAAGTGAAAGACCGCGCGTTTTTGTTGTTAATCTCCTTTTCTATTTTTCAGGCGGAGCACACGATCTTGTTGGTATGCTTAAAATTGAGCTAGGAAGCTCATTTGAAAAATGGATGCAGGTCGCTCCTATTCCATTTTGAACTTGATAACTTAACTTTGAAGGGTACCTCAAAACCGTGGGTTCACATACTAAATTAGCCGTGGAGCACAAAAACTGCTTTTTTCTGCTACGGCTGTGGAGACCGGGGTGAGTGGGTGAATCTTCAGCCAGTCAACACAGGTCGTCGGAGGTAAGTACTGAACTTGACAAAATTCTTACTCATTACATGTCATCGATCGATAATTAATATTATCGATTTTCGCGCTTTTAGCACAAAACGCTGCGAGGGGTGGTGATTGCTGGTGGGATTGGTTTTCTTGGTTGGGGAATTGTGCTCATCAATCATTATCGATAATAACCAATTAATAGTAGAGATTTTGCTGCCTGTTTCACAAAATGCCACAATTACTTTTGATATTTGATGGCTATAACAAGTCACTTGTTTGGGAGATTCTTCTCATCATGCAAGATCAAATATTAATGATCAATAATAACGAGTTCTCACATGTTGCACAAACTGCGGCATTGAGTGGTATTTTTTATGGTTTTGGGTGATCAGTTTCAAAAATTGTACTCATACGACAATATCGTCGGTTAGATGTTTCATCATTCCGAAATGGAAATCGTTGACCAAAATTGAAGTCAAAAACGGAACCATGGAAATCTTTGAGCAAAATTGAAGTCAGAAAGGGAAGCTTCGGGAAAAATATGTCGAATTTCTGAAAATTTAGCTTCCTGGCAGAAGTAACGATTTGGTGATAGTGAAAAAAAACTTCAAAAAAATTTTGAAATATCTTAAAAATGATTTGGCGCGAAATAACCTGGGAAAATAAAAAAGCTAGGAAATGAAGTGAAATGACCAGAAATGCGATTTAGTGGTCGATAATTTCACAAGCTTCTCCATTAAACTTATCAAAACGAAACCAAGCATGATATGGAATGGAGTTCACCTAGCTTGACCTATGCTGATTCCCTTATTACAGCTTTCAAAATGGCTTGATGTTTCCGTTGCGCGCTTGATTTCGTTTTGATAAGTTTGGCGGAGAAGCTTGTGAAATGATCGACCACCAAATCGTTATTTCGGTTATTTCACTTCATTTCCTAGCTTTTTTATTTTTCCAGGTTATTTCACGTCAAATCATTTTTAAGATATTTCGAGACATTTTTGAAGTTTTTTTTCACTATCACCAGATCGTTACTTTTGCCAGGAAGCTAAACTCTCAGAAAATTTAAGTGAATTTTTGGGTTTTAGAAAGCTGTGTGCGTGCGTAATCGGTGCCGCATTCGCTAACAATGGAACAAACACACATTCGAATGCGACTTTGTCAGCAACATTTGGAGCGTTTTAAAAAGGATAAAGTAGATTTTGTGCGTCGATTCATCCCTATGGATGAGACTTGGGTCTATCACCATGATCCTGAATCAAAGCAAGAGGCTAAAGAGTGGTGTGAACCTGGTTGTTCGGCTTCGAAACGAGTTCGTGTCCGGAAATCAGCCAAGAAGATTATGGCATCAGTTTTTTGGGATGCGAGAGGAATTTTGTTTGTGGTTTACTTGCAAAATGGTCAAACACTTAATTCTGGATTTTATTGCATGCAGTTGAAAAATTTCTTTTTCATCAGGACAATGCACCGTGTCACAAAAGTATTTTGACAATGGCTAAAATCCATTAATTAAAGTTCGAATTGTTGTAGCATCCACCTTATTCACCAGATTTGACCCCCAGCGACTTCCATTTGTTTCCAGAACTCAAGAAATTTATGCGTGGCAAGCGTTTTTCATCGAATGAAGAGGTCATCTTGGCTTTTGAAGCGTATTTTGCAGACCTTCCGGATTCTCACTTCAGGGATGGGATCCACAGATTGGAGGATGGTTGGAGCAAGTGTATTAATGTTTAGGGAGATTATACTGAATTATATAGCGTATTTCGAACCATAAAATTGTGTTTTTCTCATCGAACGACAAAACTTAGTGAAAAACCTGGTAGCTATGGTAGCCAACCGAATTTCGAGTTCTCCGCAAAAAAAAAATCGCCCTGGGAATCTCTATCGGCGCAGCTGTGCCTTTAATTAGATACTTCTCCGCGATGACTCCTTACTTCGAACAACTTCAACACTTTTGTCGAAACGGTTTGTATTGTAGTCTTCCGCAGAGGAGCGGTCGAACATGTCAAGTTTTTGAAATTACCACTTACATGTTTCCCTTACCAGACCACTTCGCTGCTCACATGTACCACAGGCACACACTCAAATTGTAAGCATCTCTCATATCAGAACAGACACACTTTCCGAATAGCTGCTTCTCGAGAGTGGAGGTTATCCCTAACTAGGGCATGTTTTACATAGAGCATTTCTCCCTCATTTTGAGCCGGTGGAAATGAGGCCTATCGGTCTTATCATGCCAAAATCTCCACACCACTGTTTGCCTTCACCATGACCGATCGCTTTTTTATCATGACCAACCGCTCCGCTGCTTGCTCCACCGGACTCGTCCGATCGAACTAGAGTCTACATCCCGATGTTTCACAAAGCCATGTTTCGAATGTTGTAGATGTAGTCATGTGTACCAATAATCCGTGCTCGGAATGTCCTTAATGCTGAAGAGATTCACAGAGAAGGGCATTTCCTTAGCGTTGCGAAGAGAAATGTGGACTCGAAAGGTAATTTTTAGAGTGTTCAGAAGCACTGTCCGAATTTTGGCCCACAACCTTTTACTAGGAGTTGGTTTGGCTGCTGATTACAAATATGAGGTCCACTTGTCAATTTCTCATTAGGGACTGATTCCAGCGCAAAGTGGTGGGTGAAAAGTCATCTGTGGAATGTTGTGGGAAAAAATGAAAAGAAACAATTCGAAATTCGTTGGATTTCCCCAATGCACTTGAATAGATCAAAAGCGATAAAAAACCAGATGTTTTTGACATTTTGAAATTCAAACACTTTCAGCTCTAACTTTGTCCAAGGAGGTATGTAAATCGGAGCGCTAAATGAATATAAGGTTCATTCTCAGCTTTTCGGAAGATTAGTGTAGGTTACTAAGGAAAAACTATATTTTTCTAATGTAACTTACACTAATCTTCCAAAACAAAAGTGGGACTTATACTTCCTTATACTCGTGCTCAGCCCCCCAAATAACCGTCCTCGATGAGGTTTGAGCTCAAAATTTTCAAAAAAATTGAAATCCAAAAAGTTGTGTCTTTTGCGGTTTTTGATCTACCCATGTGCATTAAGGAAATTCACAAAAGTTCAAATTGTTTCTTTTACCTTCCCCACAGCACTCAAGAGACAATTTCCCGAGCCTCCAATTTTTGCTGGGATCAGTCCCTATGTAGTTAACATTTTCGGCTGATTTGATCCAAGGCTTCCAACTGGGGGTAATATTGCCAGTCAAATGCGACATTTGGCTATTTTCAGAATGTTACGATATAGTTGTTCGAACCTTCCACAGAGGTTTTACTTGTACTGCTTAATCTGTCCGTTTTGGGGTCGCCAAACACGAACTCTAGGTCAATTGTCGGTTTTCGAAATATCAAGGTACACTACGCAATTTAAAATGCAACGTGCCTACCGTAACCTACACTTACTCTCTGATTAACGAGAAACGGTCGCCAGATTCATGTTTAGCGCCCCGAACAGAAAGATTTGAGCCTAATTCGATACATGAACTTTCTTAACACCCTGAAAATTTCTTGTTGGGTTAACTCCTACATTTTGGTTAAGCAAATGAAAAGTCTTTTTCTGGGCATTCAGAGAATTTCGAGCATATTCACTATTACTATTCACTATTTACTATTAGTATATTCACTATTTACTGGCAGACACTTACATCACCGGAAACACTGGTTTTTTATATCGTCGGGGTGTGGACAAAGCAGTTTTTTTTTGCCGGTAAAATCATGTAGTCTCTCTCTTCAGTGCTATTCTATTCAGTGCTATTCCATTCCTGAATCTATTTATTGTTTTCTAGCTTTTGCATTTTGTGATTAGTGGTCGCTGGTTTCTGTGAACAATTGGGAGTGGCTGGGTCTGCAACTCACGTCTACAGTTGACCGCAATGTTAAAAGGACATGGTGCGGTTGCGGACTCGCACTAAATTACGGTAGAATCTGGCAGTTAGCCAGATTTCGTCATCGATCGGCGCCAACCGTCGTCTCTCTGCTCACAAGAATATAAGCTGTGGAGCCGAGCGATGACGAAATCTGGCAAAGCGCCAGATTCTACCGTAGTTTTAGTGCGGGGCCGCAACCGCACCATGTCCTATTATCATTGCGGTCAACTGTATGCGTTCACTTTGAATTTTTTCCAACCTTTTGCGTTCTGGCGATAGCCGTACAGGTCTTATTCTCCCGTACAGGCTATAAAACGGCGTAATTCACTTCGTTCCTATGCGTGCTTTTTTTCCAAACTTGAAACACCGGTCGAACCAGAATTCCATCGTGATTTCAAATACAACCTTCACCAGAGGTCTATCTCTAAGCACAAATAAGTTATATACGAAAAACCGATAATTTTAGGTAAAAAAATGCACTTTGTAAACTGAAATCGGCTGGTAGAAGGGGAACGTATTTTTTTTGAAAATGAAAACGCTATACGATGCAGAATTGAATGGGGATTCCGAAAACATCCCTCACCAAAGGGCTATCTCCCGGGATAAAAAAGTTATGGACGAAAAACAGATTGCTTTTGGTGAAAGAAACGTTACTTCATAAATTGAAGTCGGCTGAAAGACTGGAAACGTATTTTCTCAAATTGAAGACATTATTCGAAGCAAAATTCCATGGAGACTTTAGAAACAGCTCTGTTCAAAGATTCGTCTTAAAGAGCAAAAATTTTTCGAGCGAAGAACGGGTAGTTTTTCAAAAATCGCTTGGAAAATTTTTCCGAAAAAATTTTGACTCCAAGACAGCTCAAAGGGAATTTTTCATGACCTAGGCAAATCACTTCATTAAGAATTGTGAATTTCAAAAGGAGTTCAGCACTTTAGTGGGTAATTTTATTGCTGAGTCTATTTGAATGACTTTATTCTGTGTATGAGAATATGTATGGGGGTGTGTATACAAGTCTGTTGGTACCTGCTCGTTGGTGCCCCTGCTTCTACTGAACCCAGCAGACGTTTGAGTGTACACAGGGAACGTTCGAGCGATATGGCGTGCACAACTATATCGCGAAAGTATCCCGCACATTGCATAAAGGTGTCGCCGTCCGGCACACCAAGGCCTCTGGTCCATAACACCTTAGGATCCGTACCTAAGGAGTCATGGAGTCTTTGGCCACAAGCCACAATTTCGCCACCCTGAACTGTCGATCGCTGTCGAGTGATATCCAAAAAACTGCGCTATCCAGGCTTCTGAGCTATTTCCATGCACCGTTTGCTGCTTTGCAGGAAACCCGCCTCGAGGATAGACCCGTCATCAGCGTCGGAGAGTACACCATCTACTGCGGTAACGCTGACGATAGGAGAGTGGGAGGCTGTGCAATAGTTGTAAGGAAGGATTTCAATGGTATGGTCAAGGAGTTTGGCTCAACGTCGTGCCGGAATGCATTCGTACGACTGCGGGATCACAGAGGATTCAATCTGTGGATAGTGAGTGCTCATGCGCCTACTGAAACCGCCGAAGACAATTTGAAGGATGCGTTTTATGAGGAACTCAATACGTTGCTGGCCAGGATACCTTGTCAACATGCTGTTGTCGTGGGGATTGACGCAAATGCGAAGATGGGACTTGATCAGGAATCCGAAGTACTCGGTAAATGGTTCTACCCAGTGGAGCAAACATCGGACAATGGCTACCGCCTTGTCGACTTTTGTGAACGCAGTGGTCTGATTATTGCATCGACATTCAAGAGGAATCATCGCCGCCATCAGCTTGCGTGGCAGGGACCAACCCGGCTATCTTCAGAAGAGCAGCGGAAGCGGAAGATGACAACTTTGAAGCTACAGCTTGACTATGTCCTGACGAGGAATATTCCAGTATCGGACATTCGAAGGTCTAGAGCTGTGTGGGATGTCGCATTCGATTCGGATCACCGTCCTGTTCTGTTGAACTTCACTGCGAGGATTCATAAGAGGAAGCGAGGGGCTCAGCCTCTCCAGAGGATTGACATGACAAGTCTCAGAGATGAAGAGTGCAGAAGGAATTTTTGACAACGCGTTTCTATTCACATCGGAGTACGGACTAAGAAGAAACTTTGCGACGCGGATTCTTTTGTCAAGTGCATCCAGGACGCTTCGAAAGAGGCACTCCCGGTTGTACAGCCTAAGAAGAAGTTTGCCTACGTCTCAGAAGAAACTACATCTACCTACAACAGAATATTTGCTCTCCGAAATGCAGGAAACTTCTTCGAGGAGAAGCGTCTGAGGAGGAAGTAGCGTTGGCAGCTTCAAAAGGACCGCGAACGAGAGTGGACGTGTAGAGCTAAGGAGTTCGAGAAGGCTTGGGAGGAGAAGAATCCGACTAAAGCCTACACGTTGCTGCGACAGTATAGCGGGAAGATGAAGAGATGTTCTCCTGTCCTGAACACTACCAATGGAGTTGCAGTTGGTGATGCGACGCTGCCAATATGGAAGGGTTACTTCAGTTCACTACTGAATCGTCCAGCGACATCAGTTCCTGAGCTCCCGCATGTTCAGAGAGCACATTACGATGTCAGTGAGGAACCACCGACTGAGTCTGAAGTTTTGGATTGTGTCCGGAAAATGAAGAATGGAAAGGCAGGTGGAGATGACAACATCACTGCTGAAATGCTGAAAGCTCTTCCTCCGTCTGGGATTCGTGAAATCACCAACACCATCCGTGCTATATGGATGAGCGAAAGGATACCCGATTCGTGGAGACATGCGATCATCGTACCTCTTCACAAGAAGCTATCCGTCACGGATCCTAAGAACTACAGAGGAATCTCTCTACTTCGTGTCATGTACAAGGTTTTAGAACGTATCATTCTCGAGCGACTTATCAAACATCGTGAAGGAACGATCAGAGATGAGCAAGCCGGTTTTCGACCTGGAAGATCGACCATCGACCAAGTGTTCGTCGTGAGAATAGTAATCGAATCGTGGCAGCGGTTTTCGAAGCCATTACAGCTTGCTTTTTTGAACTTTGAAGCCGCGTTCGACTCTCCTCATTGTGATCGATTGCTCAATGCTCTGCGAGCAGATGGAGTCCCGGAAAAGTATGTTCGGTTAATCGAGGACAGGAACAAAGGAACAACAGCAGCAGTTCGTACACCCGTCGGATTTACGTCAGCTTTCGAGGTGAAAACAGGAGTAAGGCAAGGAGCCGTTGCAGGACCTTTTCTTTTCAACTTCGCCGTTGATGACATCATGCGTAGAGTTGCAGAACAGTTTCCTGCGGATTTGATCCTAACACCATCAGGACGCTCCCTTGTCGACCTGGAGTACGCCGACGACATTGTGTTATTCGCTGAAAACAACGCAAAACTGCAAAGGATTGTGAACCTCGTTTCGGAGTATGCCGCAGCCTATGGATTCTCGTCTTGGTCCCGACAAATGCAAGCAGATGTGGGACTCTCAGAGGCCTTCAACGGGAGTTTGTGTGGACGGACAACGTATCGAACTGGTGGACGATTTCTGTTATTTGGGCTGTTTGCTGAAGAACGATGGTAGTTATGCAGCGGATATTCGACAACGATGTGCGAAAGCTACGTCTGCATTTAATTCTCTAACCAAGTGTTTGTGGTCTACCACCATCGCGAAGGAAGTCAAGTTGCGCGTCTACCTATCCGCTATTCGCCCTATCATGATGTACGGATCGGAGACGTGGGCAGCACGGAAGACGCAGATGGAAAGGTTGTATTGCACGGAGAGGAAGCTTTTTAGGCGTTTTCTTGGATATTTCTGGCCGCGTGTATGCCATAACGAAGACCTTTACAAGGAAATCGACGCAGTACATCAACACTTGACACGAGGGAGGTGCCAGCATCTCCTAACGCCATCTCAAGCAGCAATGGAAAGTCGACTTCGACTGCTCGGGCATATACTAAGAAGACCGCCGGATCGTCTCGTACAACACGCTTTAAAAATGCTTCCAAATCCTGTCTGGAAACGGCCACCTGGGCGTAGGTGAAAGTTCTGGACGGATGTGGTTAAAGAGGATTTGAAGTCACTCGGCATGGAAAGACAGTTCAGGCGCGATGTTTCGTTTCGCAGGAAGTGACAGCTGGATGGAATGTGTTCAAATTGTGGCTGAAGACCGTGAAAAATGGACACGGCTGACTACTAGGACGGCACACCTCGATGAAGACGCGGAATGACCGCGTCAGGCGAAAGCCAACCGATTAAGTAAGTCAAGTAAGTCAATGAGAATAGAATTCCCATGAGTTATCGCGCGTGCTTTTGAGCGCAACGCTTCTCCCTCCGCCACCCCCCCCCCAATCTCTTGCGGTCTTTGATCTCCCCAAACGGAAGCGAAGTTACCAAGGAAAATCGATTTCATACAGCTTTATACTTGCTTTCAGGCAAACCGCGAAGGCTGCCAAACGGTTAAGGGTATTCGATTACTATGAGGGCTAAGCGGTAGCGTTTGCGGAAAATCCCGGCTGAGCGTAATTTTTGTTTTTGTTCGAATTTGCAATTTCGATAATTTTCGCCTTATGAAGAGCTTCAAATATGAGAATAATAAGCCCCACGTAATATATCGCTTTTTGCCGATTATCGATCGGTTTCTTTAAAATCGATATTTTAAGGAAATCGAATTTTCAACAAAATGATCGATAATTGGCAAAATAAATGCTACTGATTACGGACTTACTCATATCACTCAACGTTACAGTTTTGTTACCAAAATGATTCGATAGGAGAAAGGACCTTAAAGGTTATCCTCAACTTCCGCGAAAATTCGGTAATCACTCACCATCGAGAATTCACTAATACATATAGGCTATAAAACGGCGAAATTCACATGATTCCTACGCGTCCTGGTGCGGAGCGTAGGTTAGAGACAGTGAGAGAGCGGAGGGCAGACGGAGGCCTAGGCGTCGCGCGCGCCGCTCGCGCCTCGAATGATGTGAATTACGACGTTTTATACAGTTGACCGCAATGTTAAAAGGACATGGTGCGGTTGCGGACTCGCACTAAAACTACGGTAGAATCTGGCACTTGGCCAGATTTCGTCATCGATCGGCGCCACAGCAGATATTCTCGTGAGAAGAGAGACGACGCTTGGCGCCGATCGATGACGAAATCTGGCAAAGTGCCAGATTCTACCGTAATTTAGTGCGAGTCCGCAACCGCACCATGTCCCTTTAACATTGCGGTCAACTGTATAGGGTACAATACCCGCGCTAAGTTTTGTAAAAACGGGGAACATCTGGCAAACTTGGCAAAAAAACGTCCGATGCATGTAACTGTTTTGAATGAAGACTTTTTTGAATTCTGAAAACTCTATCATATTCACAGGTACAATTGCCACTTGATTATGTGACTTGTGGGTCGAAGATTCCTAAAATCGCTTTACATTTCGAAGAAGTTGTTTTTGCGATCATTTATCAAAAACATCGCGCGCGGCGAAGTACGGCGAAACTTTGAGCAGTATTTGTACAAGTAATGGAAGAGCAATCTGTATGTTTACGTCGAAAATCAGGTGAAGGTGAGAGAATCTTAAGGTATGTGTAGGTTAAATTTCAAAAATCCTTCAATAAACACGTTTGAGAACTTCCTGAAAAGTCGGAGTTTTGTTGCGAAAGCCCCGGACTCTCAAATTAAAGTTTTCGAGAATTCTACCTACACAAACCTTGAGATTCTCTCCCCTGCACCTAATTTATGAAGGAAGCATACGGACTGCTCTTCCATTACTTCTACAAAAAATTCTGAAGGTTTCGCCGCACTTCGCCGCGCACGATGTTTTTGATAAATGATCGCAAAAACAATTTCTTCGAAATGCAAAGCGATTTTAGGAATCTTCGACCCACAAGTCACGTGATTAGATAGCAAACTGATCTGGTAATATGATAGCATTTCAGAATTCAAAAAGTCTTCATTCAAAAATTTTACATGCATCGGACGTTTCTTTGCCAATTTTGCCAGATGCTCCCCGTTTTTACAAAACTTAGCTCGGGTATTGTACTGTGCTACTCTGAGCCGAATCCCGGTCCGCAACTGCGTCTCGAGACGCTTTGCGGCCGCACGCGCTCGAGTCAGTCAAGTTTCCAGCTCCGAAGATGACTCGATGTGGCTTTTTTATACAGTTTTCTCCAATTTTCTTTAGTTTCCAGTTTCCAAAACCCACTTAGAGTGAACAAATCGGCCACTGCGGCGCTGGAAACTCTTCCGAGTCGAAAGCGTGCAGCCGCGAAGCGTATCGAGACGCAATTGCGGACCGGAGTTTGGCCCAGAGAAGCAAAGTACCTAGCCCGCACATGGGTCAAATGCCTTACGAGCCAAACTGACTCCCGCCGCAGAAAGGCGCGGCAGCATGCAATGAAGGAGTATCGATTATGCAGCGCCGCACGATCAATTCTCCTTCATTGCATGCCGCCGCGCCTCTTTTGCGGCGGGAGTCTATTCGCCCCTTATACACTTTGGCAGCTTTCTCGGCCTGCCGCAAAGTAGATAATAGCATTCAAGGTTGGTCATTACTAGAGATTCTTAATAAACTTCAGCGCATAAATCGAGAGCCACCAGATTTCCCCCGATGTGTCAGGAAGCATTGAATAGGGAAGAGTTTGAGCTATCGAACGATATGTGCATAGCAGTTGATCGAAAGAGCAACCCTGAAAGTTCTCAAAATTGACCAAGCCAGATGTCGGAGAAAATGCCGACAACCTGAAACTTATAGTCCAACAAGTGACGAGACGCTGCCTAGAAGCGAACAGATGTGATCAGCTCAATGATTGTGCGCCTCCAAGTTCGAGCAATCAGGTGTTCGGCTCCGTTCGCGATGATGATTTACATAGCTTTTTGCAATAAACTATGAGCCACGAGGAACCTATACTTTATGAAAACGACAGAAAGCGGGCCTGTAATGGCAAGAAACGGCCGCGATTAAGCATGCTGTGGTTACCAGAACACCTCATGCCTCCAGATCCCCTCCTTGAAGGCATAGTCCAACATCGAAGCGGTTTTTAGGTTTTTTCTAGCATATCTTGAAGACGGATACAATCTGATTCCAATAATGTGTGTAGAATCGCTCAAAACCCCCTGGGACCAATTGTGCCCCCCCCCATAAATTGAGTTGAAAAAGCATGGTGGACTAGTTGTCCGCGGCATGTAACTTCCATCATTTGCCACCGATGCATGCGAGCTAACCTGAGTAAAGAGAGAAGTTGAGAATGAAGGGAAGAACGGGGCTGTCGATCGGAAATCATCGCTCATCTCGCCACTGTTGAGCTCGAAAGATATTTAAAGGGGCGTGCCAAAGTGATTCCCTGATGTGTGCGCCCCAAAGTGGCTTCCTCATATATCTCGCTTATTGGAGGAAACTGAGAGCTCACATTTTTTAGGTCTTATATAGGGGGTTTACTTCACAAATATGTGGAGAGCTCAGATTTCGCCTCTGAGCTTGGACACTGCCTTTAGGCAGTTCACTGATACCTAACAGTTTACCTTGCAAACGCTAATCAAAGCTACGAAAATTGATCGAAAACCACATTTTGAGACCATAATTATACACTCCGCGGAACCGCGCACTGTGCCGTAGCGGAACCTAACCGTTGGGAAAATCTGCCAAGTCTCACAAGCTGAGTCCCCAGGGTTGAACTCGTTGAAACATAACAATGTTGTATAAACAGCTTTGCGATGAGTTGAGGAACGAAAAAAAGACGGTTTTGCTATAAAATCGCGATAGAATGCTTACATTTCGCTCGAAAGAGGAACCATCTTATGGTGGTCTCAAGCATAGGTTCATTGGGAGGGGACAACGATCTGGAAAGTGAAGGTTGCTCAGGAAACTGGTGGACTGTGACCGCTGCGGTAGTTCAACTTGTATAAAGTGTTTTAGTCTAACGAGGAGGGGAATCGAGTGCAGGAAAGGCATGCTTGGAGGAGACTGAGCGCGTTGACACGGAAGACGCACACAAGAAATCTCTAGGCCCACTTTCCCATCTGATAGTGAGATAGAAAAAATTGATCGGTATGGGCGAATGATACATTTCAATGTAATCAGGCAGTTCACTTTGTCAGCTTTTTTCGCAATATTACTTTTTATGATAATCAGTGTATTCGCCGACATAAAGCCTCTTTCACACTTGCCCGACCGACGTCGGACGACTCGTTATCGAATGTGTAATATCTATCTACCCTACCCTACCCATCTTATCTATCTTCACTTATCAAATTTGATAACGAGTCGTCCGACGTCGGCCGGCGAACTATGAAAGGGGCTTTAGACTCTCATGCCGGGCGGACATTAACAACAAATGCGGAGACCAAAATCGAGGTTCCTCTTTTTCAGTGTCTCAGGGGTCTTCATTACATATGATTTGATCCCTCATATGCCTTCAACTTTTCATAGAATATTCGATAGGCTTTCCCATTCTGAACGCTACCTTCGAAGGCACAGTCCAACTTCATGAGCGAAATCTGAGATTTCCTTATGTTCGTGAAGTAGACTACCCCCTCCGATAGAACACCAGCCAAGTGCGAGCTCTCAGATACTTTGAAGCAGCCAGAACATAGTAAGAAGCCACTCTATAGCGCCCACAGCAAGAAAGCAATTTGGCACGCTCACTGGGACGACCATTCGAGCTCAACATGGGCGAGATGGCCTTGATCGATAGCTCCGTTCTTCCCTTTATTCTCAGTCTCACTCTTTAGTCAGGTCCGCTGGCATAAATCGGTCGCAGATTATGGAAATTACAAGCTTCGAACAACTCGTCCACCATACTCTCGCCGCCAAATTTCAGGGAATTTCGGAGGTCCCATAACTTCGTTCCCGGCGGTTTTGCGCAAGTCCTGAGACATCATCGGAACCAGTGGCCGTCATTATGAAGCCGCGGGCGCAGGAAGGGGGCTTGACTTCCCCGCATCCGGTGTATGGCCACCAACTTTGTGCCTCCCCTGTCGAGATTTCAATAGTGGCGGCCACCTCTTCGCCACCTCTCAGAGCAGAGACAGGTATGGGTAGCCATCCACAGAGACGGAGAGGAGACCGCCGGGTAGGAGACTGCTGCCTCTCCGCTCCGCTATCAATGCATTCCTGCGGGCACAGCATGCCCGACCTCGACTGTGCGGGTGGAGGGGCAGAGCGCGCGCTCTCTGCCAGTAACATGATGATCACGTTCTGAAGATCGACGTAGCAGGCAGCCGCGATTCTCTCCGTCCACCCGCCAGGTGACTAGAAACCCTCATGTCTACCCGCCTGGTAGCCGGGAGTCTTCCTATCTACCTGCCCGGTACCCAGGAAGGTGCAACATAGGAAACTCGTCCTACAACGAGTAGACTTTGGACCTTCGATGCTCCCAGTTTTCCATTAATACGGCCACAGCGTGACCGTCTTTAAAATAAGCAGGAAAGCAGAAAAACGATTCCGAGGTTGGACTGCACCGTTAATGCCTTTCATGAGCCAACCTTCACAACTCTGCTGAAAAGAATGGATCCCGGCATATTATCCCATCGTGAACGCTAATGAATATAGTGAACTTTGAAGGCGAGGTCCGTTCAATTTTGGAGTTTTCTAGAAATCCGGTTATGTAGGTTGAAGTGGGTTACTTTGTATGCACAGAGCACCCAATTTTTTCAGGTTTTATACTTATCTAACAGAGAATCATACGCTGATCACAATGGTATCTCTGAAATCGCTCAAGGCATTCTACAAACGGAGTTTTGGCTCCTTGAAAATGCCTGTATTTTGAGTGCGAGAATTTAGTGGGCAAGTTGCCTTAGGTCTGTATTTTCTTCATTCGCAGTTGTAGCACGAAAGCGAAACAGGATGAGAAGATAGACCGGCAATGGAGGGAACAACGAAGACGCGATGGGGGTTTCTCCACCCATCCAGCTGCTATTGGCTTCGAAAATCAGGAAGGGGGCCCGTGGTGGTGAGCGAGGGGGGTTGGGGATGCGGTGGTCGCTTATATCTCGCCTTTTCGGATGAATTGAGATCTCGCACTTGGCAAATTTGATACAGAAGGGGTTGCATGATAATCACGAAATTCGTAACTGAGGGTTTTATAACTGCGTTACAACAATAACAGCGCTGACAATATGGTAGGGACAATTTCTCCATTGTATAATAGATAACCTTCATTCATCTAGTTGAGCAATGTTCTGAAACATTTGTTTATGATCTCATGTAACATATTTTGTGATCGGCGTCAAAGCGGCGAAGATGTTGTGGGAAGCCGAAATTGAGCTGTATAAAAGGCGAGCCAGGAAGAAATGGCATCTTCCCACTGCACGTTATCAACCGCTAATCGACTCTACCGATTGCAATTACTCATCTTCCAACTGCAATACCTTATCGTCGCAATATCCGATCAATACCAATTCCATGCACTGAAAGAACCGACTGCGGTTGGATAAATTAGTGAAGTTTTGTTACTTACTCTTGTGACGTACACATCGCATATTTAGTATTGTCCGCGTGGCACTCTGAGGAGTAAAGGCAAGCAAGCAAAGGGCGTGCATCGATGATTCAGTGGTAGAATGCTCGCCTGCTACGCGGGTGGCCCGGGTTCGTTTCCAGGCCGATGCATCAGATTGATGGTTTTCTAGCTCGCTTTAACTCCTTAGAGTGTCTCGCGGATAATAGTGAATATGCCACGTGTGCGCCACAAGAGTTTATAACAAAACTTTATACTAATTAATGCAACCGTAGTCGGTTAATGCAGTGTGTGGAATTAGGCAAAGGCAGGGTTCGCGACAAAAAACGACTTTTGAGCTCTCTCCATGAGAATATACTGTCGCTCTTTGGACCGAATTCCGGTCCGCATTTGGGGACTACGGCTATTGCATGATGCAACACGTGTTAATCGTGCTGCGAACACTCGATCCCGGCACGATTCACCCTTCTCCCAGCACGATTATCACGTGTCGCATGATGAACAGCAGTAGTCCGCAATTGCGGACCGGAATTTGGCTCGGAGAACGATAGTAGATTTAGTCATCAGAAAAAGGAGAAGTAAGTGAAAAAACCGGGAATTCGCGGGAAAAACGCTCGAAACAAGGTACAACGGCTATTTGCAGGTGTCGGCCGGCCTAATTAATGAGATTCTAATTTGCTGGTTTTTCCGCCTTTAACTATTTTGCTGTTCGTGTAGCCAATCGTCTCTAGAAGTGCTCAGAAATTACTTCAAAAGTAAAATAAAAGTTGGCAAAACACGCATTTATAGCAATCTCGATAATTGGGGCCGGGCGGACACCGAGCATTAACTTGTTACTAAAGGTTTTATCCACACTTTTTACTTAATTTCTTCTTTGTGGTGTTCGGCCCTACCTTACCCTGAGTATAACACGACAATCGTTTTTATGGCAAACCCTGCCTTTGGGGTATGGTATACTTCTGCGACACACGGTCGCGTCGCTCTGTACAGCGACAGCGACCGCCTCCTATCGCGGAACTCCCGCCCTTTAAACCTGTCGTTGTCGCAGTGCGCTGTACAGTGAGAGCGACAGTGGCAGCGACCGGTTTCGGCTCATTTGCTGTATGTCTGCCCTCCGCGACACGGCGCTGTAATCCACACGCGACAAATGTTCCTACGGCGGCTGATGCATTTGTTCCGATGCCGGTTCCGCCGCGATTTGTGCTAGATTGCATGCCTGTCGCTCATTAAGCCTCTTCCAGGGTTTGATGGCCGCGCGACGCGGCGAGATGATAAACATGAGCATCGATCGAGATCGCGTCGTAGGTCGATCTGTATTCAAAACACGCCGTCGCGGTAATCAGCCTTGGAAGTGTAAAATAGGCCTTACAGCGACAGATTATACCATACCTCTTTAACACCGTCAAGAAGATTTGTGCTGTAAGTGCTTACTTCTTAGGTAAATAGCCTCAAAGTCATGGACTGCGGATTCATAGCACTCATAATTATACCGATAATTCAATGGCATGCGGTGTTTCCACGGCGATTGTGGCGTCTTCACGACCCTCATGGCGATTACCGCCAGATGGCGCGTCGTACAGAAAGCGTGGCCGGTGGCTAAAAAAGCGGAGGAAGGTCACGCTTCTCTGAATACGTAGACACTCGAACTGGAGCATACGTATGAAACAGGATAGCTAAACGAACGCCTTTTTTAGGCAGTTTTCTTCAATTTTCTGTGACTAACTAAGGTCATAACATCGATTTAAAAGCGTTGTTCACGACAAACTTCGTCCTAAAGTCTTCAATGGAAATCATTTGTGTTAGCCATCAGACGGGGAACTGTGTTGAAAAAGAAACGGATGTAAACGCATTCCCAAAAGCAAAAACGGTTTTGAAAATTATCCCAGTGGGCAAGGCCGGACTCCTCGGGTCCAGTTGTTGACATCGACACCGCCATGGCTCCATCACTGCCACGGTTTGACGTGCAATTATCAGCAGTGGTTTTTATCAAATTAGGAATTGGATTGAAAGATTTTTTGCTTAAAGAAGATTTCCGCAAGTTTTCGACAACTTGTTCTCGATACTAATCTTTTTTTCATTGAGAAACCACTGCCGATAAACGCTGGTCAGTGCATGGCAGTGATAGAGACGTGTCAGTGGTGGTGACAACAACAAGACCCAAGGGCCCGTAGCAAACCCCCCGCCGCCACCACATAAAGATGGCAGCCGACCTGAGGTACATCGCGCCCAGATGCCACCTATTGTCGCCAACCCGGAGCGACCCTTCGTACACGATAATTCTATTTGCAAAAACCAGTCACATGGCGGAGTCGAACCACGCACGAAGATCGTATCGACAGCGAGCACAGCAACTGAACCGCGCCCTCATGTTGAAGGTGCCATTCTTGGTATTAGCCAGGGCGTGAGATGACCAAGACGGTCAACAGCAATCTATACCATCGAAACCATTCCCTTTCGGTCTGCAGTCCTTCCTATTGTGATAATTTTATTACAAACTATGCACGGCTATCTCTGCTTACACTTTTTCAGCAGTTGCACAAGAACAAGTTTTCTAATTCGTAAAGAAGTTCATACTTTCTGTTTTTTTTCGAAAAGTCAGCAGATTACTCTTTAGTTATTCAGCGTGATACGTGACGTTGAGAATTATCCCTTTTCCTCCCGTGCTATACTTACCTTCTTCTAAACTAAGCAGGCGATGTTTCAGCTCCAGAAGTATACCTATGTATTCGTACAAAAATTATGATTTTTCTTCCAGGAACCATCTCAGGCGAATATCGGCCCCGAGCCGCCTGACAGTTCGGCTCGTTTTTCCAATCTGCGAGTCGGCTCCTGTTGCTGTCCGGGCCGCTGCTGATGCTTTCCGGGCCACTGCTGTTGCTCTCCGGGCTATTCCTGTTGGCCCGAACAGCAACGGCAGTTGCCCAGAGATTGGGAGAACGAGCCGAACTGGGAGCCGGCTCCGATTCCTATTCGGTGCGGCTCGGGGCCGAAAATCGCCTGAGATGTTTGTACATGATCACGCTGCTATTCGTTTATAAAAATCGAATTAAAATGAGTTGAGAATAGAAGCAAATTTTAATGTTTTCGAGTATTTCATGTTTTCGAATGCAATGCCCTTTTTAGAGGCTGGGAAACCGTTCACAAGTTATCACGAGAATTTTAACTACACCCAACAATTTTGAGGATAACTCAGCTACCTTGTGTAAACCGTGATGTAGGCCTGTTCTTGATTGTTCCTAGGGCGAAAAAGTGAAAACAAATCTTGAATGTCTATAGGTATCTCTCAGACTTCTGGATTTTTCGTTCGAGAAATTATCGTCCAGATTTTTGTTAGGAGCTCATAATCAATAACCCCTTAAGCCTTTTTCTTTGAAGAAAAATGATCATCACCTTTAAATCTGCTGCTATGCCTGACTTCTGCTGCCGTTTCCTCCTTTCCTTGCTGTTCACATATTTTTCTTAGACTTTTTTCATAAAAACTGTACGCAATGTCTCTCACGGTAAGCTAGTATGTATGTAGGTGAGGTTTTTTTTGGGGGGAT
Organism: Aplectana chamaeleonis; assembly: GCA_029168955.1. Taxonomy (NCBI): domain Eukaryota; kingdom Metazoa; phylum Nematoda; class Chromadorea; order Rhabditida; family Cosmocercidae; genus Aplectana; species Aplectana chamaeleonis. Next base: position 226,748 of record JAPDOI010000464.1, read on the forward strand.
GGGGTTATCCAATATGCATTTCCGACAGCTTCTGTGCTGAAAAAACGTGTTGAAAAACAGTACCACTTTGATCGGAATGTACAGAGCCAGTTAGATACATACATGGGCAACTGAAAAACGATTTGGAACTTTTCATCGCCAAGAAATTTTCAAAACATCTCTTAACGGCGGCGCGAAATTAGTGAAACATGAAACCATACAAAAACATTAGTGAACCATCAAACCATCCGAAAAATTGGTCAGCCTTCTGGAAAAGAATACTTTGTCCAATTCAACTTCAAATTATTTTCGTGAAGCCGCGAAGGAAACTTAAGGGGTGTATCACTCAGTATAAACAGTTCACGTACAGCTTTATGAGAAAAAGAACCACTTTGAACGCTCAGAAACAGCAAAAACGATGAGAAACCAGGGGGAAATCAGCGTCTGCAAAAATCAACAGCTGATGAAGAGCGATTGATTTCGCCTTTTCGGAAGACGGCTAACAGCACTGTGGCAGTGATCGCCACTCATTGAAGTGTTTTCCCTTGTTAAAGGCTCCTTAATGATTTTCCCTCCAAGATTTATCACATGTTAGGGGAGGTTATAATTCCAATGCCTTAATCACAGACATTGGGGAGAATTTTCGCATGATCCGTGCAAAACTCAGAATTTCACTTAAACCTAAACGGAGATGGTCAAAAGTCGCTAGAAAAGGTCAAAGGATCGTGCTCTCTTCCCCGCTCAGCCACCACCTCGGTCATGCACGACCCATGACTTGGCTCCCTCCCTACGTGCCTCTGCAATATGCGCGCTATTTCCACTTTCCACTCGCAGCTCGTAGCTCCCCTTTAGACCTCAGGTTTCTGGCTGTGTGCCGAGGTGGGTGACATTCGGCTGCGAGCAAAGTCACCACCTCAGCACGCACACGTGTATTAGGATAGGGCGGCCACCACCTATTCCGCTTGCGATGTGAGCCACCACCTCACGCCGGGAGGCAGCTATGAGCTCCCACCTTTCGGTGGGATTGCTACGGGCCAAGGAGGGCAGCCTTGCCCACTGGGGTAATCTTCAAAATCGTTTTCTGCCTCTGAGAAGGCTTTCGGATCCGTTTTTTCAACACCGTTCTGCTTCTGAGGGTTACCACCATTATTTCTCAAAGAAAACTCAAAGAAGGAGTTTATCGTAAACAGTGCCTTCAACAAGTATGTAATCTGGAAACGAAATTCTGTTCCGATCCTGCTATCAACCCACGCTCTTTTCAATCGATATTAGACAACCTTTTCCAGATATCTAGAAACCCGCTCTCCTTCTAATTTTTCTACCTCATTCTACACTCTGAATTTCATAATCACATTTACGAAAACTTCTTTCGAAAAAAGCAAATGAATAGCTGCCTGGCTACTTGAACTAGAGCAGTTTTGAAAGAGACTTTTCAGGACGAAGTGATAACTGATGAAGACATTGCGGATGTGAAGGACGACGATGATGGTCTTAAGGTTAACACGGCACACTACGACGGCAAGAAAACGACGATCACGATCTCACCTGAGGCTGGAGTGGAACTCTATCAACACTGGCTGGATCAGGCAGTTTCCGGTCTAATGGCCGCTGTCGCCACAAAGAAGTGAGTAGCACACGTCTTGGCGGCTTAATCAGGGAGCTCGGTAGACAATAGGCTTTTACTATTGAAGGCAGCATACACGCTCACACACATGGTTGAGATAATAGAATAAATAGGGCCGCCTGGCCTCTACCATGTCGTAAACGGCGTTTGAAGCGCTGAAAACCATTCAGGTTGACAGAATTCGAGCATTCCCGTCTCGAAAGCCTGTGGAACCCCACCCATACGAATAACAGAATGAAGAGTGAGGCATGTGAAAGCATTTGATAATCTAGAGTGATAGCACTATCAAATGAGAGTCTACGAGAGAAACAGCTTGATTTCCCTGATTATAACTTGTTTACATACCGATTAATTCCCATCCACTTTCAAGAATACCGCTCTACCCCGGCTGGCTTATAAAATGGAGCATTTCATCAGTAAACAGACATGTTATATTCAGGTGAAACAAGCCGTTTTTCTCGTACGCTCTCATTTGATAGTGCTATCACTTTAAGTTATCTAATGCTTTCACATGCTCCACTCTTCATTCTGTTATTCGTAGGGGTGGGGTTCCACAGGCTTTCGAGACGGGAATGCTCGAATTCTATCAAACTGGATGGTTTTCAGCGCTTCAAACGCCGTTGACGACATGGGAGGGGCCAGGCGGTCCTAATTATGCTGTTATCTCAACCATGTTTCTGAGCGTGTATGCTGTCTTTAAGGTAGCACTTTCCCTAACTAGGAATCAGTAAGGCCAAATATGTAGATGATTCCGTCATCCCGCGAATTTCCTCCCACTTTGTGCCCACCCGCCCTTTCATTGCTCATCCAAGTGAATTTAATTCCAATCTGCATTGTAAAATTTTTTAAATGAGGGTCAAATCATAGTGACCTTTAGGAGCATACGGGTCCTTCAGACCTATGTATCATTCACAGCCCCTTTCATTGAAATCAAGGAAATCGGTGAGTCCCTGGCTGAGTTGCATTAAAGGCAGGGTTCTCGATAAAATCGGTTGCTGTGCTGTCACCGTAGAATGGTAGATCTGGCCATCACAAAAGCGAAAATAAGTAAAAAACTGGAGAAAAAACGCTCAGGAGAAATTTATGGCTTGGTGTCCTCCCGCCCCCAATTATCGAGATTTGGGTAAAAGCCTGTTTTGTCAACTTTTATTTTGCTTCTAAAGTAATTTCTAAACATTTCTGGAGACTACTGACTACTTGAACAGCAAAATAAATGTCGGATAAGTAAGCATAAATGAAAATCGCGTTAATTAGGGGGCCGGCCGACACCGGTAATTAACCGTTATACTTTGTTTTTGAGCGTTTTCCCCGCGAATTTTCGGGTTTTTTCACTTACTTTTACTTTTGTGATGGCCAAATCTACATTTCTATGTAGAGAGCTCAAAAGTCGTTTTTATCGCGAACCCTGCCTTTAAAGGCAGTGTCCACGATAAAAACCATGTCTGTTTTTTTGGTGGAGATCGGCAGCTACAGGGCCTAGCGCAACCCTAACGTTGAAAAAACTAAGAAAATGAGCTTGTAACGGTCCCCTACGGGCCCAAAGTTGGACACCCGTCAGCTCGTCACCCTCAGATGCACTTTCCACGCCCACCAACGTGCACAAATGAAAGCTCGAGATTGTGAGATGAGCGATGATTTCCAGTCATTAGCCCCGTTCTTCCCTTCATTCTCAAGTTCTCTCCTTACTCAGGTCAGCTCGCATACATCGGCTGCAAAGGACGGAAGTTACAAGTCTCGGACAACTCGTCCACCATGTTTCCTTAGCTCAATTTTTTGAGGGGCCATAACTCCGTTCCCGGAAGGTCTTGTACGATTCCAAAAACATCATTGGAACCAGCACGGGACCGTCTTCATGATAGGCAGAAAAGCAGAAAAACGATTTTTATCGTGAACACTGCCTTTAAGCTGCATGTTTGGGACGTGCCATTCTATCTGACTCCATGGTTGAGAAATAAACTAGAAAGGCAGGAAAATAACCATGAAATGCCATCCTGATGATCCTGGACGCATAAGAGAGACCCGCATTGTGAACGATTCTGTGGTGAGCAAAATCAGACCTGCAAGTTTGAAGTATGGCCGCTTCATGAATTCAAGCTCAGAAAAAAGCGGTGACCGCGCAGGCAGCAACCGTTTACAATGTCGTGATCGAAGGGTTTCTCACCAGGTACAATATCGCCCACGAAACGTGTCCAAAAGCGCGTCGCCGACGCGATTTTCCGTCCGCGACGGAAAAAACACGACGAAAGCGTCAAAAGCGTTAAGAATGAACATTTTGAAAACATCATTCGATTCGACTCGTCGCGCTGATTTCAAAAATGTTTTCAAACATCGGAAAAGCTCAAATCTTGATCTACTTATAACCCATTTTCTCTCGAGAAGGTAAAATCTTTCGGAGTATGCATTTTTGAGTTCTGAGAAGACCATTCGCTCCGCCTCGCCGAGCTGATTAGAAACATGTATTTGCTTTTCTAATAAAAACGATTTTTGACCTACTTATGACCGATTCACCGACCGAGAAACCGAATATTTCAAGATTTGATATGATTAGAGACTGTTTCGCTCCAAACAATTAATATCGCATTGTTGAGGTGAAAATGTGTTCATATTTGAAAAAGACGCAAGTTTCAGCCCGTTTTTTGGCTACTTATGGGCGAACTCTTCCCTGACCTCGTTAATTACCTTTGGTTCTCGCCCTAATTAGGTACATATAGCGCGATCTCGAGAGAATCCACTGCAGCCAACCGAAAGACTGTGCCACTAACTTTTCTTTCGCAGCAGGTTAATTAAGGACAATCGTGGTCGCATTTTCATATTGTTTGGCAGGCGAAAAACACAAACGGTATAAACTTGATAATGTTCCCGCAATAGCAGGGCTGGTTGATTTTTTCGCTGGAAGACCCATACGAGACTGAGATATGAATGAAATCTACACTCAACGGACGGGACAAACAACGCATTTCAGAATTTGTAAGCCTTATTGATTACCAAAAAAAGGCGAATTGTTTTAAATAAATTGTTTCCATCGAAATAGTATTTCCTATTAAATGCATTCAAGGTTTCTTTTCTTTTCTCAAATTTCATATAAATGTTAATTTTTTTTAAATGTATTTCATTTTTTATATTAAATAGTTTATTCAGTTATTTCATCTATTCGTTACTATTTCCTTGAATATTTTTTACTATTTTATTAAAGTCACATACTAATCCAGAAAGTAACCAGAATTGCAGAGTTAACGAGAACCGTATTTTTTGAATTCAAAAACATTTGTATACCCTATTGGAAAATTCAAACCATTAATAAACAGTAAAAGGCAATTGTAAATCCTGTTTTTGAAATTAAAAAAAACGATTTTTTCTGAATCATCATCCTCTACCCAAATAAAATTTTTTTGATATTAAATGTATTTGATATTTGCTTTTTTTTAATTTTATATATTTTTTAAATTTTTGCATTTATTTCATTTTTTATTATTACTGATTAATCAAATATTTTTACGTATTTGAATACCTATCCAGAATGCATCCTGAATCGCAAAAGTTCCAAGATTTCAAGACAATCGTCAACTTTTTTTTTCAGATTAAAAAAACTATTTTTACTAATTTTTTATCGAATTTAATCCATTCTGAATGTTTCTATGTTTTTTCTATATTCATGGAGCTTCTAAAGTTTTTTTTTTCATTTCATTTTTTATACTAATTGAATATTTCATTATTTTTCTGCAATAACTAAAATTTTCTCGAATATTAATTCTAACAAGTTCACTTATTTATCCAAACTGCATCTAGAGTTGCAGGATGTCGACGATTTCAGACGTTTCAGGGGGTGTGCGAATGTTTGTCAATTGAGTTGGATCTTGCCAGAGCTCGCCCTGTGTCGTGGACTCTTACAGCTTGTACTAGGACGCTCACCTCGTAGGAAGCATCAAAATCCAGCCAAAGCGACCGTTTTCGAAGCATCAATGTGAAGGAGTTTGTATTTGGGGAAGGGGAGTTTGTATTTAGGGTCAATGGGCGGGGCTGACGGAATTTTCGACTCGCATTGCTCAACTTGAGTAGTTTTGACTCGTTTTTGACGCTTCTAGTGGCTCGAGCCTTCTACTATGGGCCATACGACCCCAGTAACGAAGTTATCTCAACAACTTTTTTAAGCATGTCTGCTGCCTTTAAAGGCAGTGTTCACGATGAAAATCGTTTTTTTTTTTGTTTTCCCGCCTATCTTGAAAGCGGCCACATGCTGATTCCAATGATGTCTCTGAAATCGTACAAAACCTTCTGGGAACGGAGTTATGGTTCCTCAAAAATTGAGCTAAGGAAACATGGTGGACGAGTTGTCCGAGGCTTGTAAATTTCGTCTTTCGCAGCCGATGTATGCGAGCTGACCTGTGCCCGTATTCATTAAACACTGGGAACCTCCTGGGAAGGTCCAAAGTTCACCCGCTGTTGGACGAGTTTTCTATGCTGCACCTTCCTGGTTACCCTGCAGGTAAGCAGGAAGGCTCCCAGCTACCTGGCAGGTAGACAGAAGGGTTCGTAGCCAACTAGCGGGTGGACGGAGAGGGGTGTGGCTGCCTGTTACGTCGATCTCACGCGACAGAAAATTATCGATACCACCCTGACAGGCAGTGCGGACACCTCCTGTCCACCCGAGCACTTGAGGACGGGCATGTTATGGCCGACGGAATGCATTATTAGCTGAGCTGAGAGACAGCAGCCACCTACCCGGCGGTCTCCTCTCTGTCTCTGCAGGTGGCTACTCATGCCTATCTCTGCTCTCACAGGTAGAAAAAGGAGCCGCCTCTACTAAAACTTCGACAGGAGAGGCAGAAAAATGGTCGCCATACGACGGGTACGGGAAGGTTACGCCCCCTTCCTGCACCCGCGGTTTCATGAATACGGCCACTGAAGAAAAAGAGAAGTTGAGAATGCAGGGAAAAACGGGGCCAAGATTGGGAATCATCGCTCATCTCACGATTTCGAGCATACGTTTGTTCACGTCGGTGGGCGTGTGTTGCGCTTTTGGGGTTAGCCTTGCGGTCGAAGTGGCAATTTCGGGCTCTTTTGGAGCTTTTCCTGGCTCGTTTTCATGCGTTCTTTCGACGTCAACCTAACAGTGTGCCCCTCCACTACCCGTTACTAGTGAAAACTGAAACACATTTTTCATCGTGAACGCTGCCTTTAATCATAGGCCACACCTTCGATGCGGCGAATCGTTTCGTATACAGATGTTCTGAACCATCCTGGGCTCTCCTGCATTTACCCTTCAAAAATTGAAATTATAGATAAGTACATAGGCTAGAATGCATACAGCAAAATTATCACAACTTATTTCCCTCCCCAGAGTCCCCAACCGGACGAATTTCATGAATTTTTCCCAGCGCCGTCAGAGTATCCGTAATTCGGCGCACCCTGTGTACTTCTGGGATACCAGATAGAAAAGACCGTAGCAGTAAAGTTCCCCTTGCAACTCAGAGGAAGGCCAAATCACAGCGTTGAATTTTCAATTATGAGTAGATATGAGTAGCGTATTATAGTTCAGTTCCGCAATCGCGTTCAGTCCTCATTATCACAATCGTGGAAGCGAAGCGGTTGTTTTAAAAAAATTGTGGTTCGCGCAACCCCCTGATCTCAGTATCATTGTCCAGAGTAAACTTAGGAAGACCGTTCTTTTTGCATTTAATATACTTTAGAAAGGTGAATAACTGTTCAAAAAATGGTCCAGAATGGTCGCCTAAGATTCGAGAAAAAGTGTCAAAACCACGTCATTTTGGTCAAAAAAATGTTGATCTCCTTCTTTTCAGTTGGCGTTCACGATCTTGCTGGAACACTTATCGTTGAGCTAGAGAGCTCATGTTTGGCCAGGGAGCAGGTTTTGTTTGCACCTAGCTCCTGTCAAAATTTGAAGTTGGTTGCTCAATTTTTGTGGAACCTCAAAATTGAGAGTCAAGAAAGACAAAAACCTGTAAACATGTTATTATAAACCATCCGGCGTTTACTTATTCACGAAAATGAACGAGTGAAATAAACACCGTTACTGATAGGCTTTTGCTCAGGATTGAACGCGCCCTGAGACGGGGCAACGCTTCAATTAATACGGCAGGATCTCGGAAGTACTATTTGGAACGCCGCACGGTGTGACTCAGAAGTGCGCCACAGAACGCCGTATAGTGTGCGGGACCCCAGCAGGAGTGCGAAAGACGCCGTAGAAAGTGTGCGGGACCCAAATGGGTGTGCACGGAACGCCCTAGAAAGTGTGTGGGACCCAAATGGCTGTGCGCAGAACGCCGTAGAAAGTGTGCGGGACCCAAGTGGGAGTGCGCCGGACGCCGTAGAAAGTGTGCGGGACCCAAATGGGTGTGCGCAGAACGCCGTAGAAAGTGCGTGGAACCCAAATGGGTGTGCGCAGAACGCCGTAGTAAGTGTGCGGGACCCAAATGAGAGTGCGCCGGACGCCGTAAAAAGTGTGCGGGACCCAAATGAAAGTGCGCCGGAGGCCGTAAAAGGCTGCGGGAGCCAAACGGGTGGGCGCAGAACGCCGTAGAAAGTGTGCGCGACCTATGGGAGTGCGCCGGACGCCGTAGAAGGTGTGCGGGACCCAAATGAGAGCGCGCTGGACGCCGTAGAAAGTGTGTGGGACCCAAATGGGTGAGCGCAGAACGCCCTAGAAAGTGTGTGGGACCCAAATGAGAGTGCGCCGGACGCCGTAGAAAGTGTGCGGGACCCAAATGGGTGTGCGCAGAACGCCCTAGAAAGTGTGTGGGACCCGAATGAGAGTGCGCCGGACGCCGTAGAAAGTATGCGGGACCCAAATGAGAGTGCGCCGGACGCCGTAGAAAGTGTGCGGGACCTACGTGGGAGAGCGCCGGACGCCGTCCAAAGTGTGCGGGACCCAAATGGGTGTGCGCAGAACGCCGTAGTAAGTGTGTGGAACCCAAATGAGAGTGCGCCGGACGCCGTAGAAAGTGTGCGGGACCTACGTGGGAGAGCGCCGGACGCCGTCCAAAGTGTGCGGGACCCAAATGGGTGTGCGCAGAACGCCGTAGAAAGTGTGCGGGACCCAAATGGGTGTGCGCAGAACGCCGTAGAAAGTGCGTGGAACCCAAATGGGTGTGCGCAGAACGCCGTAGAAAGTGTGCGGGACCCAAATGGGTGTGCACGGAACGCCCTAGAAAGTGTGTGGGACCCAAATGGCTGTGCGCAGAACGCCGTAGAAAGTGTGCGGGACCCAAGTGGGAGTGCGCCGGACGCCGTAGAAAGTGTGCGGGACCCAAATGGGTGTGCGCAGAACGCCGTAGAAAGTGCGTGGAACCCAAATGGGTGTGCGCAGAACGCCGTAGAATGTGTGCGGGACCCAAATGAGAGTGCGCCGGACGCCGTAAAAAGTGTGCGGGACCCAAATGAGAGTGCGCCGGACGCCGTAAAGTCTGCGGGACCCAAATGGGTGTGCGCAGAACGCCGTAGAAAGTGTGCGCGACCTATGGGAGTGCGCCGGACGCCGTAGAAGGTGTGCGGGACCCAAATGAGAGTGCGCCGGACGCCGTAGAAAGTGTGTGGGACCCAAATGGGTGAGCGCAGAACGCCCTAGAAAGTGTGTGGGACCCTAATGAGAGTGCGCCGGACGCCGTAGAAAGTATGCGGGACCCAAATGAGAGTGCGCCGGATGCCGTAGAAAGTGTGCGGGACCTACGTGGGAGAGCGCCGGACGCCGTCCAAAGTGTGCGGGACCCAAATGGGTGTGCGCAGAACGCCGTAGTAAGTGTGTGGAACCGAAATGAGAGTGCGCCGGACGCCGTAGAAAGTGTGCGGGACCTACGTGGGAGAGCGCCGGACGCCGTCCAAAGTGTGCGGGACCCAAATGGGTGTGCGCAGAACGCCGTAGAAAGTGTGCGGGACCCAAATGGGTGTGCGCAGAACGCCGTAGAAAGTGCGTGGAACCCAAATGGGTGTGCGCAGAACGCCGTAGAAAGTGTGCGGGACCCAAATGGGTGTGCACGGAACGCCCTAGAAAGTGTGTGGGACCCAAATGGCTGTGCGCAGAACGCCGTAGAAAGTGTGCGGGACCCAAGTGGGAGTGCGCCGGACGCCGTAGAAAGTGTGCGGGACCCAAATGGGTGTGCGCAGAACGCCGTAGAAAGTGCGTGGAACCCAAATGGGTGTGCGCAGAACGCCGTAGAATGTGTGCGGGACCCAAATGAGAGTGCGCCGGACGCCGTAAAAAGTGTGCGGGACCCAAATGAGAGTGCGCCGGACGCCGTAAAAGTCTGCGGGACCCAAATGGGTGTGCGCAGAACGCCGTAGAAAGTGTGCGCGACCTAAGTGGGAGTGCGCCGGACGCCGTAGAAGGTGTGCGGGACCCAAATGAGAGTGCGCCGGACGCCGTAGAAAGTGTGTGGGACCCAAATGGGTGAGCGCAGAACGCCCTAGAAAGTGTGTGGGACCCGAATGAGAGTGCGCCGGACGCCGTAGAAAGTATGCGGGACCCAAATGAGAGTGCGCCGGATGCCGTAGAAAGTGTGCGGGACCTACGTGGGAGAGCGCCGGACGCCGTCCAAAGTGTGCGGGACCCAAATGGGTGTGCGCAGAACGCCGTAGTAAGTGTGTGGAACCGAAATGAGAGTGCGCCGGACGCCGTAGAAAGTGTGCGGGACCTACGTGGGAGAGCGCCGGACGCCGTCCAAAGTGTGCGGGACCCAAATGGGTGTGCGCAGAACGCCGTAGAAAGTGTGCGCGACCTAAGTGGGAGTGCGCCGGACGCCGTAGAAGGTGTGCGGGACCCAAATGAGAGTGCGCCGGACGCCGTAGAAAGTGTGTGGGACCCAAATGGGTGAGCGCAGAACGCCCTAGAAAGTGTGTGGGACCCAAATGAGAGTGCGCCGGACGCCATAGAAAGTGTGCGGGACCCAAATGGGTGTGCGCAGAACGCCCTAGAAAGTGTGTGGGACCCGAATGAGAGTGCGCCGGACGCCGTAGAAAGTGTGCGGGACCCAAATGGGTGTGCGCAGAACGCCCTAGAAAGTGTGTGGGACCCAAATGAGAGTGCGCCGGACGCCGTAGAAAGTGTGCGGAACCTACGTGGGAGAGCGCCGGACGCCGTCCAAAGTGTGCGGGACCGAAATGGGTGTGCGCAGAACGCCGTAGTAAGTGTGTGGAACCCAAATGAGAGTGCGCCGGACGCCGTAGAAGGTGTGCGGGACCCAAATGAGAGTGCGCCACACGCCGTAGAAAGCGTGCGGGACCCAAGTGGGAGTGCGACGGACGCCGTAGAAAGTGTGCGGGACCTACGTGGGAGAGCGCCGGACGCCGTAGAAAGTGTGTGGGACCCAAATGGGTGAGCGCAGAACGCCCTAGAAAGTGTGTGGGACCCAAATGAGAGTGCGCCGGACGCCGTAGAAAGTGTGCGGGACCTACGTGGGAGAGCGCCGGACGCCGTCCAAAGTGTGCGGGACCCAAATGGGTGTGCGCAGAACGCCGTAGTAAGTGTGCGGAACCCAAATGAGAGTGCGCCGGACGCCGTAAAAGTCTGCGGGACCCAAATGGGTGTGCGCAGAATGCCGTAGAAAGTGTGCGCGACCTAAGTGGGAGTGCGCCGGACGCCGTAGAAGGTGTGCGGGACCCAAATGAGAGTGCGCCGGACGCCGTAGAAAGTGTGTGGGACCCAAATGGGTGAGCGCAGAACGCCCTAGAAAGTGTGTGGGACCCAAATGAGAGTGCGCCGGACGCCGTAGAAAGTGTGCGGGACCCAAATGGGTGTGCGCAGAACGCCCTAGAAAGTGTGTGGGACCCGAATGAGAGTGCGCCGGACGCCGTAGAAAGTGTGCGGGACCCAAATGGGTGTGCGCAGAACGCCCTAGAAAGTGTGTGGGACCCAAATGAGAGTGCGCCGGACGCCGTAGAAGGTGTGCGGGACCCAAATGAGAGTGCGCCGGACGCCGTAGAAAGTGTGTGGGACCCAAATGGGTGAGCGCAGAACGCCCTAGAAAGTGTGTGGGACCCAAATGAGAGTGCGCCGGACGCCGTAGAAAGTGTGCGGGACCTACGTGGGAGAGCGCCGGACGCCGTCCAAAGTGTGCGGGACCCAAATGGGTGTGCGCAGAACGCCGTAGTAAGTGTGCGGGACCCAAATGAGAGTGCGCCGGACGCCGTAAAAGTCTGCGGGACCCAAATGGGTGTGCGCAGAATGCCGTAGAAAGTGTGCGCGACCTAAGTGGGAGTGCGTCGGACGCCGTAGAAGGTGTGCGGGACCCAAATGAGAGTGCGCCGGACGCCGTAGAAAGTGTGTGGGACCCAAATGGGTGAGCGCAGAACGCCCTAGAAAGTGTGTGGGACCCAAATGAGAGTGCGCCGGACGCCGTAGAAAGTGTGCGGGACCCAAATGGGTGTGCGCAGAACGCCCTAGAAAGTGTGTGGGACCCGAATGAGAGTGCGCCGGACGCCGTAGAAAGTGTGCGGGACCCAAATGGGTGTGCGCAGAACGCCCTAGAAAGTGTGTGGGACCCAAATGAGAGTGCGCCGGACGCCGTAGAAAGTGTGCGGAACCTACGTGGGAGAGCGCCGGACGCCGTCCAAAGTGTGCGGGACCCAAATGGGTGTGCGCAGAACGCCGTAGTAAGTGTGCGGGACCCAAATGAGAGTGCGCCACACGCCGTAGAAAGCGTGCGGGACCCAAGTGGGAGTGCGACGGACGCCGTAGAAAGTGTGCGGTACCCAAATGAGAGTGCGCCGGTCGCCGTAGAAAGTGTGCGGTGACAGAGTGCGCCGGACGCCGTAGAAAGTGTGCGATGACAAAGTGAAAGTGCGCAAGACGCCGTAGAAAGTGTGCGAGACCCAAATAAAAGCACGCACATGCCAATCATTTTTTTCGCAGGGCTACCGTAACCATTCTTAAGCAAAACATGATAACGAACGATAACACACGCTCATAACATGCGGGGTATAAAAGGGCAGAGGAGCGGCATGCATTCATTCACACACCATTCTCTTGGAGAAGCCGCCTTGAAGTGGCTGAGGAGGTCGAAATTGTGCAAACACGTTTGTTGGCTCTTAGGCCCCCGTCATAGTCGGTGGATCTACTGAGTCCCACCGGGTCGATACGCATCGAATTCGTGGAAGACGGGTGCAAAAAAATCAACCCACTGAGTGCGACTGCGACCGTCTGATGCCCACCGCAATCCCCCCGGTCGATAGTGATATTTCTCATGCGTACAAGGGCGGGGCCAATGCACCGACTGAGTCCTACTGAGTCCCACTGAGTCCCACCGAAGTCATCCTCACCCCACCCGGTCGATATAGGTGTTTTTCACGTGATTTGGGGGCATTTTTTTCGGCCGACTGCGACCTGACGAGTCCCGCCGCATCTCGACTCTCGCCGTCTGCGCTCTGCCCCACGTACTGCTGATACGGAAATCAGATTCAGACATGTTGAAAACAAGAAAAATCAGCCACCAAACACGTTCCGATTCACAGCTAAAGTGATAATCGTCACTATCAATTGCGTGTTTCGCGGAGGAGTTGGTTGGCGCTGGGGGCAACCGGACTCAGTGGGACTCAGCAGGTTTTGCCACCCCGGACTCATTCGGACTCAGCAGGTTTTTCGACGAAGTCTGACCGGGGCCTTACGATGTGCTCATATCCAAGCTGACACTCAGAAAATTTTTGAAGAAGGGTTGTGGTAGCCCTGCGGAAAAATGATCGGCATGAGCGTGCTCGTGACCTAAATGGGTGTACGCAGAACGCCGTAGAAAGTGTGCAGGACATCAGTGGGAGTGTGCAAGATGTGAGAAAATGTGCACAGGACATTATTGGGAGGTCGCAGGACGTCATAGAAGTGGGGGGGGGAGAGGGGGCAGGGCATCAGTGGGATTACTTTCATCTAACACCACCAGGCATAAATCATGTTAGAAAGGAAACCTTTAGGAAAAATAAATGAAATTCCTGAAAGTTTAGGTTCCTGACAAAAGTAAAGATTTGGCATGGCCATAGAAATATACTCAGTTAACCCATTCACGACCACGTGTCCCACCGGTGGGACACGCGTTGACTACCACTTCGGACCGCGTGTCCCACCGGTGGGCCACCATTTTCAAAAATCGATTTCTCCGTCACAAGAAACTACCTTCGAACCTACATATGGTCAATGTATTGACCTACCCGATACTTGAATAAAAACCTCGTGGTCCATCAGTAGGTCAAGTGCAACAACATATCTAGACTTTCATAAAATCAGGTGCGCTGAAGTAGAGGAAAAAACGGCTGTAAAATGACTTCAAGAGCACCTTATAATTTCTTTTGTCGTCTATTGCTAGTTTTTAGGTTGCTTTGTAGGAACCTATCGTTTGAAACGCGTTTCCTTTCCTAAAACCGTCGCAGCTCAGTTGACCCCGTTTTGGTTTTGAATAATTGTTTCTTGATAACGAAAGCGTCTCGGAAGCTCAAACTCTGATACTGTCCGACCCTCGTTGATAGCTACAATATAGACACAAAAAAGGGAAAGCAATCACCCGTGGGACTCTATTCAAGCCAGCCTGTCCCACCGGTGGGACACGTTATACGATGACGCAATATTGCACGCGGTCCGAACGTGCAGCCACCCAAAATTAGGCGTGTTCGTGAATGGGTTAAAAAGGGAAAATAAAGCAAAATGAAAAAAGGTTTTGAAATATTCCTGAGAACGATTTGGCGTAGAATAATTTGTTTATCGGAAAATGAAGTGAATTAGTTGAAAGTATGATTTGGCAGTCGAGTTTGAACCAACTATTGATAAGAGTTGTGCAAAACGAGAGATCGCCTTGTCTGTGCTTATCCGTAGAACATATCAAAGCGAAATCACGCGTGAAATGGGAAGCATCGAAACTTTTTCGGGAGCTGTAATGCGGCGGTCTTCACGTATTAGGTGAAGTAAAATCAACACGCGTGATTTCGCTTCGATATGTTCTACGGATAAGCACAGACAAGGCGATCTCTCGTTTTGCACAACTCTTACCAATAGTTGGATCAAATTCGACTGCCAAATAAACTTTAAACTAGTTCACTTCATTTCCCGAAAAACAAATTATTCTACGCCAAATCGTTCTCAGGAATATTTCAAAACCTTTTTTCATTTTTCTTTAACTTCCCTTTTTAACTGATTATATTTCTATGGCCATGCCAAATCTTTACTTTTGTTAGGAACCTAAACTTTCAGGAATTTAACTATGAAAATGAAGAAATCATTCTCAAAACAACCGCTTTGCTCCTACGATTGTGATAATGAGACTTTGCGGACTGAACGCGATTGCGGAATTAGATCATATATATGAGCCCGTCCAAATGAGGCAGCGTCCATACGTCGCGAGAGCGGGCGCTCTCGCTGTTGTGCGCCTCTTGACGCTCCTCAACGCTGCCCGCAAATTAACACAGGCAATCACCCCCCACCTCGTGTTGATTCGATTGAAAACGTTAGATCGGGTGATCAATCGCTCGAGTCGGCGCAACGGCTGATGATTTCCCACGGTTTTCAACTTCCGTGGAGGGATTATGGAAAACAAGGGCAGTAGTTTTGCCACAGGTTTAATGCCACCTGCTTTAGTGATGGAGCAGTAAGCTTGAAACCTGCTGCTTGCTTCGTGGTGCTGGCGTAAGCGTGTGAGAGCGAGCGAGCGAGTGCGCGCGAGAAGGAGCGTCTGTGAGCGGCTAGCGAATCATGTGCTCACGATGACCATCGGTTTTGCGTAATCGCACGCTCTCGCCACGCCCCCCCCCTGAGACTGTCCGCCCACGCGGTTGACGTGCTGGTCAAGCGCCCGTCGCAAAGGAATTTTTCGGACGAACCTTCGCACGGCTGCAAACAGCTGACTGGTATACTAGATATTTGCTAATTGTATAATGTTTGAGATAGCCGAGTTGTTATTTCAAATTTTCCTTTGCGACGGCCGCCTGATACGCATGCCGACCGCGTGAGCGGACAGTCTCGTTCGTACCGACCTCGTGTATCCTTTTGCAGCTCTTTCTCGTTCATATAGTGGACAAATATGGCGGCAGCAGCAGAATAGCCTTCATATAGCGAAGTGCGTTCAATAGGCTGACTTTTTACAGACTGGAAAGCGTGCCTGAATACCAAAGAGCTGCTCACGAGACCTGTTCGAAGGGAGCGAAAACTGTGCAGGCGCATGCCAAATGTGTAGTGGCGCTGCTCGATATCGAACTGAAGTATCAACGATGGAATGCTAAATTTGGAAATCCAAAGAGAATTGGTCAGTGGAAAATTGTTCAGATTCGTAAGTATATACAAGCTGGACATCTCTAGCCTTCCACCTCAGAATTTTTCGGGCGTTTTCCTGGGATTACAATAGCCAGCAAGAAGCAGCCATGCCAAGTCGAGGGCGGAAACTTTGACAACCGACGTATTGTTTTAATTCGGTTGGCTCAAGTTTCCTGGTATCTCGCAAATTTTCAGCGTTGGCATTTTAGTCAAGTGCGGTATTCCGTCAGGTGGCGCAAACTGTTCTCAATTTAATGCTTCCGTTCATGTCGAGAAAAAAACTACGTTTGCAGAGCCTCTCGACGTAGCGTGGTTATTGGCCCTTGCGAATTTCATTCATTTGCCTCTTCTGTCTATTCTGACTTGAAGGTCGACACCGATGGATTTCGTTTCCGTGTTTTCCATACAAGGTGGAAGCTCTATATAATAGCAACGTTGGAAAAGCCGCAAAAACTCACAAAAAATGTATTTTTTCGGTCCGAAATTTCCGCAAATGACTTTTGAGAAAGGAAGAGTCGATCGCTTTGAATCGTTATGCTGGGTCGCAATGTATGTGTAGAGAATACATCGATTACGTAATCATATCCTTCCATATAATAACCGAATAGCAGCACAAAGTTCCATCACCTGGGCCTCCAACGCTACAGCACTTTCTCGTCACATCTCTAACCACTCCAAAACAGTACTGAGCTGTCTGTATGTGCACGTCAGTTCACCAAAACCTTCAGAGTATGCAATGTTGCATTCATTAAGGGGAAGACTGGGGGATCACATTTCCCGGTTCTCAACATTCCTCCGTCGAAACAACCAAAAAACTTCCCTTCTTCGGTCAAAGGGCATCATCCTCATGGCGTGGACGAAATTCAGTTCTCGGCATCACCTGGGTTCTCTACCTTCGTGCGCTGGGGACATGACAGGATCAATCACGTGACTTATGACCGCTATTGAAAAAAAATGGTTTGCATGTGCGATTTTTAAAAGTTTGACGTATATGGCGGTCAGGCTAAATTTCTGGGAAGAGGTACGGTTGTGTTAAAGGCATCGTACACGATGAAAACCGAATTTGGGTTTATGCGTTCATTCGGACTAGTGGGCCATGACAATGTCACTCAGAAAGTTTGGAGTTACAAAACCGTCTCTGATTGAAGATTCGCTTACCTCAAATTGGCTTCCTGGGTTTGGGGGGGGCGGCCTTGGGGTCGATCCGTTGTTACAAGGAACAAAGCTCCTGGGTTGCTGACGGCGGGCGTGCCTTGACGCGTCGTAGGGCGCAATACACACGCCAGTCATTTTCGAATTCGGCATCGATCGAAAGCAGCCGGCAGCACTGGACGCAGCAGGTGGGTATCCCATTTTAATTCAGCTGAAGTCGTAGTTGAGCGGCATCCTCGGTGAATTGCTTCCAACGCTGCGCCAAGGAACGAAGCGTAAAACTGTTCCTTGCATTCTCTGCGCAACTATCCCAAGTTGATGCCGGCGCGAAATTCAAATTTGCTATGAACTTTCTAAAAATGGGTTTTTCTCAAAAAGTTGACGTTTTTGAGGGGGCGTTTTGCTACCGTTAGTCACTATAGGGATAGTACAACACGAAAACATCAAAAACCCAAATATGGTTTTCATCGTGTACGATGCCTTTAAGAACCCTAGATACGGTGTCCCAATTTTTAGCTTAACCAATTGGGTTGGCAACTAAGTGATTGCGGATTTTTTTTAGAAAATAAAAGACAATTTTTTCGTAAAACGAAATAACTTTTTTCGGTAATGTATTGCCCATTTTGAGCAATCACCCTTTGCCATCTTTCAGAAAGCATCAGAACTCCACGTTCGTGAAACATCTGGTTTTTATCAGCAAAAAACTGAACCAGGTACGATTTGACATCATTATCATTATTGAAATTTTTACCACTAAGGAGTTTCGCAAAGATTGAAATAAAAAGCAATCAGATGGTGCAAAGTCAGGACAATATGGTGGATGTGGCAAAACATCCCAACCAAGTGACGAATTGAAAAATCGAAAAGGTGTTGTATTTTGTCATGACAATGCAAGGCCACACAAATCTTTAGTCCCTCGGCGAAAATTATTGGAGCTTGGTTGGGATGTTTTGCCACATCCACCATATAGTCCTGACCTTTCACCATCTGGGGTGGTAGTAATCTAACCAAACCTCGATGTTAGACAAGGCCATAAACCTCGAAGTTAACCTCGAGGTTTGTTGTAAACCCTAACTGTAGGTTCTGAAACTCCTATTTGCATCTTTTTGTAAACACCGCTGACGTTCTATAACCCCTTCTCATATGTTGCTGGAGGCACAGTTTGGAAGTTGGAATTTAATTGGTTGGTCCCACATTCCATCTTCAAACAGAAACTGTAATGTTACGAGGACGTTAACATCCTTGTTTGTGTTCGCAATCCTTAACTACTATTGTAAACACGAATGTTCACATGTAAACTAGCAGATCGGTCGGGTTAGTAGTGGTATCGTGCACTCTTTTAGGAGTGCACCGTTCGACGATAGCGAGTTGGATAGGAATGTCCTCCCGAGGAGCTCTTTCTCTAACTGGCATATCATAGTTTCGCCAGTTGTTTTTGTTGAGGGAGATACTGATGCGCTGATTATGCAATGAAAGGCGCATGGTGTTGGTCGGTCAGTTTCTGTGTGTTTGTTGTAATACTCACAAATTGACCGACCAACAGCATGCTCCAATCATTGTTAAATGATTTATGCGCGCGCGATTTAGTCGAAGCTTCTGATAAGTTTTTGATATAAATTTGATAAGCTTATATTCATTTATAAGCACGAATATAGAAGGTTAGTGAATAGAAGCATATGAACGCTCGAGAAGAGCTTTGCGGTAAGGGATGAGAGCAGGGAAGGGGGGTAGCGGTATCATCCCCGAGTTAAATTTAGGGTTGAATGCCGGTTTAGCACATGATTTTAACCTGATAACCGATAGCTGATCACGGTTCTTAACTGCGAGTTTAGGTCAGTTTACTACCACCCCTGATTACTTTTTGATTAGATCTTTGCAAAACTCCATGAATGGTTGAAATTTCAATAATGATAATGATGACGAATCGTGCCTGGTTCAGTTTTTCGCTGATAAAAACCAGAACATTTATGAACGTGGAATTATGCTGCTGCACGAAAGATGGCAAAAGGCCATTGCTCAAACTGGGCAATACATTACAGAATGAAGTTATTTCGTTCCATGAAAAATTTGTCTTTTATTTCCTGAAAAAAAATCCGCAGTTACTTATTTACCAACCCAATAGAACGGTCTTTTCCAAAAGTGACCTGTACTCCACAGGACAAAGCGCGGCGAAGCGCGCGCGGACCTCCCAGCATGCGTTTCCCGGACGAAACTTCTCAGAGCGGGGCTCTGGCAGGGTTTTCGCTGACTATGGTGGATTTAATTTGTTCGAGAAAGCCCGCTTCGTCCTGGTAATATACATGTATCATCAACTCCCACTCTCTCATACCATAAAATTTGTGGATAACTTACATATTATCTCATTTGGTGGATGGAGAGCCAAATAATTCTTAGGAGCTTGGTGGAGCGGCCGCCTTCTGCTCTCACTCAAAATCTCTCTCATTTTAGGACAGTGCCGCAAGGTAACTGGGTTGAACACAAAACTTGGGTGCCAAGCAAGAATCTAACCCGCATCGCATAGCTTTCTGGGCGAGAATGTTACCATAAGGCCTCCTTCAGAGTTCGATCGCTGTGCGACGCGAACGTGTGCACGGCGACGCGACCGTCGCGTCGCCTGGGAAATCACAGGCTTTGGAAGTGTGAAGGCCCAGTCGCGAAAAATGGCAATCACGCATTTTTACGTACACATTCTAATCGACGCCTAATCAGCATAGAAGAATACAGCCATAAACACAGCTTATTGCGACTGTGTTTATTCTCTGTATTCATCTATGTGTGTACCAGCGACGTCGGCCGGCTGACGCCGGCCTCTGCCGCTGGGGTCCGGCTGCGCCGGCCCATCTGCCGGCTTCGCCGGCATCTTGAGTGTAAGGCAAATAAATCGAAGCAGCTAATTCTATGTGAGAGGGCGTACAGAACTTCTCATGCCTCGTTCCCTGTTCTAAAATTGCCTTCTTTTACAAAATCTAGCGGCAGCTTGCCGGCTATCGTCGGCCCATGAGCTGGTCTCGACGACAACACTCGAGTAATCAGAAATTACAAAGCATTTCAAACATTGCAAACCCTGCTAACCTCCTTTCTAACGCAGTTGCACACCGAACCTTTTTTAGTTTGAGGAGGCCCTAAAGTTGTAGTTCATTTATATTCATTTCTGTCATGATAAAGACAACCGCTGTTTGAGATTTAGTTAATGCCTCCATGACCAACCGACACCCTGCTTCCTTCAATGCCAAATGAAGTATAATGATGTTTGTGTTCTCTGGTTGCATATTTTGATTAACTCACATTTTCATTGTAGATGAACCCGATTTAGAAAGGTTGGTGCATTTAATCAGCTAAGCAGTTGAAATGAGTGGCGAAGGGGGAGGTAAGGTCAAGAAAGGGATGGTATACACTCTCTCAAACGATTTTGAAGTTCTGCGCTCACCCACTTGAGTCCCGCAAACTCTCTGCAGCGTCTGGCGCACACCCGTTCGGGTCCCGCACACTGTCTACGGCGTCACGCGCACTCTAACTTGGGTTCCGCACACTTTCTACGGCGTCTGGCGCATTCGCATTTGAGTCCCACACACATTTTACGTCGTCCGGCGCACTCTACCCTGGGTCTCACACACTTTCTACGGCGTCCGGCGCCCTCTACCTTGGTCCCGCACACTTTCTACGGCGTCGTGTGCACTTCCACTCGGGTCCCGCACACTTTCTACGGCGTCCTGCGCACTCCCACTTGGGTCCCGCACACCTTCTACGGCGTCCGGCGCACTCTACCTTGGTTCCCGCACACTTTCTACGGCGTCTGGCGCCCTCTACCTTGGTCCCGCACACTTTCTACGGCGTCGTGTGCACTTCCACTCGGGTCCCGCAAACTTTCTACGGCGTCCTGCGCACTCCCACTTGGGTCCCGCACACCTTCTACGGCGTCCGGCGCACTCTACTTTGGGTCCCGCACACTTTCTACGGCGTCCGGCGCCCTCTACCTTGGTCCCGCACACTTTCTACGGCGTCGTGTGCACTTCCACTCGGGTCCCGCACACTTTCTACGGCGTCCCGCTCACTCCCACTTGAGTCCCACACACTCACTCTGGCGTCCGGCGCACTATCACTGGGTCCCACACACTCTCTACGGATTTTTGCGAAATCCCACTTAGGACCCACACACTTTCTACGGCGTTCTGCGCGCTCTTGGGCCCGTATCCGTAAGGTCGCCCGTCATGAAAGTGAAGCCGAATAAGCGGTCAAACAAACACACAGAGAAACGCACACATAGAGTTCGCGCAATCATTTTAGTCTGATGAATGGACGGGGCTGCGACGATAGATCACCCCGCGCATATCGAAACCCCATTTTCCAGTGAGGCTGCCAACCCCGCACGGCCAGCCGCCTGGTCCATGCGTCAGACTAAAATAAAAACGGAAACCATACATACATACACACACACGCACACACAAATTTACCAAAATATATATGGAAGGATGAAAAATAATGTGGACAATTATTTGTGAGAGCCTGCCGAGGGTGGTGTTGAATGTTTTCGATGAGAATCTTTTTGCTTTGTTTTTGAAAGCTTCATGGTTTGTGTCGTGCGCTATGAGATTCATAATTGGCAAGCTTATCTATTAGGCAGTTCACAAGTCGAGAAGATTGGAAAAAAAGGACATAGCGAAAACATCTACCCCCAAAACAAGTTCAACACAGCCGATGGACGCTTAACTATTACAAATCATTAATAAAAAGTTTGATTCAAAAACACTGATTTTAGATTTGCGAGAAGGGAATAAAATGGATGAATTAGACGAATAAACTTTTCTGAATTACGCAAAGTGAAACAAATAAATAATTTTAAAAATGAATTTCTGAAAGTTGGGCTCCGCAGAAAAGGTCAAGGATTTGGCATTGCTCTAAAATGTAGTGAAATTGTTTCATTAGATTTGGCTATCGAACAGATTTTCTAAATGTAGTGAAATAGTTGAATCGATTTGGCTGTTGTTGGTATATGAAGATAACATAATCATTAAATGTAGTGAAATTGTTGCAAACGGATATGGCAGGAGCTCTATGAATTATCACAGTCAAATCACGCGTCAGAAGGTCCTCTGGCGAGCGAATGAAGACAAAAAGAAAAAATAATAAACCTCAGTCAACAATGCTGAACGAAACGTGGCCTTATGGGCTAGAAATAAGGT
The DNA here is from genome assembly GCA_029168955.1 of Aplectana chamaeleonis. Lineage (NCBI taxonomy): Eukaryota > Metazoa > Nematoda > Chromadorea > Rhabditida > Cosmocercidae > Aplectana > Aplectana chamaeleonis. Next base: position 248,916 of record JAPDOI010000464.1, read on the forward strand.
TCTCGTATGTTATTCTGCCTTTTCAGTGTAGCTCCCACTTAGGTACTAGACCTTCCCTCTTCCCTCACTGATTAGATAAAAATCACGAAAACGAAATGTAACACAATTAATTAGCTACTGACGCTATGTCTTCGTGTCCTCAACGCTTTCACGATTCACATTGTATGGAAACGTTTTTGCTGCTAGACTTATTCTTGTTCTCATTTGGTTCAATATGCGCTCCAAGAAAAACCCCTTCTGACGCGTGATTTGACTGTGATACTTCATAGAGCTCCTGCCAAATCCGTTTGCAACAATTTCACTACATTTAATGATTATGTTATCTTCCTATACCAACAACAGCCAAATCGATTCAACTATTTCACTACATTCAGAAAATCTGTTCGATAGCCAAATCTAATGAAACAATTTCACTACATTTTAGAGCAATGCCAAATCCTTGACCTTTTCTGCGGAGCCCAACTTTCAGAAATTTCACAACTTTTTTCAAGGGTTTCCCTTCTAAAACATCGTCAATCTCTAAAAGTCAAGTTGTTGTTTTTTTTTCGAAAACATAGTGGTAGAAATGAGGAGACAACCGCTCCGTTGCTAAGACTGCAAGATAATTGTTGCAACGCGGCTTCCTACAAATAGATGCAAGGTATATACTTTTTGAATTTAAAAGTCGAAAAATGAAGAAATGAGCTTCAAAATGACCCAATTGTACAGGTTATAGGCACTAGTCTAGACGGGGGGGGGCACGCACCATTCAAGACAGAAATGAAATGAACGGCTAATTGGTGAGGCTACCAGTCGAAGTATTTCCGCAGAGCTCTAATAAAAACAATGATTGATAGCGCAGTATCAGCCTCTTTTATCAGAGTTTTTCATCATTTCTATGAGTAAATCTTGGGTGGCCCCACCACGTCTAGGATATACCCAGGGTCAGCCGCTCTAGCCAAACTTCACCGGTTCATGCTGATGTGGCTCGTCTGCGCCGGCCCATATGTCTGTTTCGGAAAAGGAACGATAGTTAAAGGCAGTGTTCACGATGAATATCGGACTCGAGTTCGACCCAAAAATGGGATTGTTTTGTCGTGAGGTAACTAATAGTGAAGAAACAGCGAAGAAAAACGTCCAGAATAAGTCAAAATAACGGATTCTTAATTCAGGGCGTGGACGAGAATCATGGGCCCTGCTGATTTCGTCAAGCGCGCGCTGATCGCGAAATCTGCGCGAATCGGTAATGCTAATTGCGGCAGAGTTGCTTGGCAATTTGCCATCGAAACGCGTGCGGCGCCACAAGCTCGTCCGATCGGGGGCGGACCGGGATAGGTAGGCGCATCGGGAGAGCTTTCAAAGCCGTTTGTATTCATTTCTGGCCAGTTTTCGTTGCCTTTTTAGACCCTATCCTCTACAGCACCTGCCAACTTAGAGTTTCACACCGAGACCTCGAGAACGAGATTTGTCGTGAACACTGCCTTTAAGTGCGCCAGAAGAGGGCTACCGTAATCTTAGGAATAATGTTATTCGGCTCTCGTAAACAAATTGGATGATACAAAATTGACCAAGGGTAAAGTATAAAAGAAGTGAAGAGCGGTGTGTCTTGATTCACACACCGTCCTGCTCCAGAGGTCAGCAGTTGAGGATCTGCATGGACTACAAAGCAGGAAAACATCACCACCTGTAGGGAAGATGAAGCGAATTCGGAGTCAGAACTTAGAAAATTTTAGAGCTAACTCGAGTGAGATTACGGTAGCCCTGTTCTGGCGGACTTAACTATCGTTCTTGTAGATTCGGATGCCTGGCTTGCATACGGTGTCCTGAGCATTAAACTGAGGTCCTGCACACTCCTACTGAGATCCAGCACACATTCCATGGAGTCCTGCTCATCCTTACAGGGTCTTTCACACGTTTCATGATGTCCTGCACACTCCTACTGATGTTCTGCACACATTCCACGAAGTTCTGCTCATCCTTACAGGGTCTTGCACACGTTTCATGATGTCCTGCACACTCCTACTAAGGTCCTGCACACATTCCTTGATGTCCTGCACACCCCTATTGGGGTCCTGCACACGTTCTATGATGTCCTGCACAATTTTACTAAGGTCCTACACACATTCCATGACGTCCTGCTAATCCCTACTGGGGTCCTGCACACGCTTCATGATGTCCTGCACACTCCTACTGATGTCCTGCACACATTCCATGAAGTCCTGCTCATCCTTACAGGGGTGTTGCACACGTTTCATGATGTCCTGCACACTCCTACTAAGGTCCTGCACACATTCTACGACGTCCTGCACACCCCTACTGGGGTCCTGCACAGGTCCCATGATGTCCTGCACACTCCTACTGAGGTTCTGCACACATTCTACGACGTCCTGCACACCCCTACTGGGGTCCTGCACAGGTCCCATGATGTCCTGCACACTCCTACTGAGGTTCTGCACACATTCTACGACGTCCTGCACACCCCTACTGGGGTCCTGCACAGGTCCCATGATGTCCTGCACACTCCTACTGAGGTTCTGCACACATTCTACGACGTCCTGCACACTCCTACTGGGGTCCTGCACAGGTCCCATGATGTCCTGCACACTCCTACTAAGGTTCTGCACACATTCTACGACGTCCTGCACACCCCTACTGAGGTCCTGCAAAGGTCCCATGATGTCCTGCACACTCCTACTGAGGTTCTGCACACATTCTACGACGTCCTGCACACCCCTTCTGGGGTCCTGCACAGGTCCCATGATGTCCTGCACACTCCTACTGAGGTTCTGCACACATTCTACGACGTCCTGCACACCCCTTCTGGGGTCCTGCACAGGTCCCATGATGTCCTGCACACTCCTACTAAGGTCCTGCACACTCCTACTGAGGTCCTGCACACATTCTACGACGTCCTGCACACCCCTACTGAGGCCCTGCACATGTCCCATGATGTCCTGCATACTCCTACTAAGGTCCTGCACACTCCCACTGAGGTTCTGCACACATTCTACGACGTCCTGCACACCCCTACTGGGGTCCTGCACAGGTCCCATGATGTCCTGCACACTCCTACTAAGGTCTTGCACACGTTCCATAATGTCCTGCAGACTCCTACTGAGGTCCTGCACACCCCTACTGGGGTCCTGCACAGGTCCCATGACGTCTTGCACACTCCTACTAAGGTCCTGCACACTCCTACTGAGGTCCTGCACACATTCTACGACGTCCTGCACACCCCTACTGGGGTCCTGCGCGGGTCCCATAATGTCCTGCACACTCCTACTGAGGTCCTGCACACCCCTACTGGGGTCCTGCACAGGTCCCATGATGTCCTGCACACTCCTACTGGGGTCCTGCACAGGGCCCATGATGTCCTGCACACTCCTACTAAGGTCGTGCACACTCCTACTGAGGTCCTGCACACATTCTACGACGACCTGCACACCCTACTGGAGTCCTGCACAGGCCCATGATGTCCTGCACACTCCTACTGAGGTCCTGCACAGGTACCATAATGTCCTGCACACTCCTACTGAGGTCCTGCACACCCCTACTGGGGTCCTGCACAGGTCCTATGATGTCCTGCACACTCCTACTAAGGTCCTGCACACATTCTACGACGTCCTGCACACCCCTACTGGGGTGCTGCACACGTCCCATGATGTCCTGCCCACTCCTACTAAGGTCTTGCACACGTCCCATGATGTCCTGCCCACTCCTACTACGGTCCTGCACACGTTCCATGATGTCCTGCACACTCCTACTGAGGTCTTCCACACGTTCCATGATGTCCTGCACACTCCTACTGAGGTCCTGCGCAGGTACAATGATGTCCTACACACTCCTACTGAGGTCCTGCGCAGGTACAATGATGTCCTGCACACTCCTACTGAGGTCTTGCACAGGTCCCATGATGTCCTGCACACTCCTACTAAGGTCTTGCACACGTTCCATGATGTCCTGCACACTCCTACTGAGGTCTTGCACACGTTCCATGATGCCCTGCCCACTCCTACTGAGGTCCTGCACACATTCTACGACGTCCTGCACACCCCTACTGGGGTCCTGCACACGTTCCATGATGTCCTGCACACTCCTACTGAGGTCTTGCACAGGTCCCATGATGTCCTGCACACTCCTACTAAGGTGTTGCACACGTTCCATGATGTCCTGCACACTCCTACTGAGGTCTTGCACACGTTCGATGATGTCCTGCATACTCCTACTGAGGCCCTGCCCACATTCTACGACGTCCTGCACACCCCTACTGAGGTCTCACATAGTCAACCGACACTTCAGCACATCCTGCGACGCCTTCTTATCGATAGTGCGCTTTGAACGAATACGCGCCGCGGTCAAGTACATCAACCCGCACAGCGTCCTCTTCCGAGCCGGACGTTCAAAGTACACCACCCTGGAGAGCAAGGTGTTTATATGGAGTCTAAGAAAACAATGACTGATAACGAAAACCCACCATTTTCATAAACTATTCTTGAGAGGCCGGTTTCCGAGTTTCAAACGCCCGTTAGGGGCCCAGAAGTCATTATGGTGAGTTCTGACAATTATTTTCGTCATTCCCGTGGCCGATTACCTCTAGTCACAAATTTTCGAGCGATTTGGTCCACGCCTTCCAAAAAATGGTTTTCGACGGACGGAGGTGGAGGCGGAGGCGGAGGCGGAGGCGGAGGCGGAGGCGGAGGCGGAGGCGGTGGTGGAGAACGTTTTTGCGTACTTTGAGAGGTCATAACTTTAGAAAGCGGGGACCAGTTGGGATGAAAAGTTGCACACATATGTAATTTCTTGCAGCGCGTCGAATAGTGTACAGCTCATACCTCTGTTGACGGTATGAATAGGTGATCTCATTGTAGGGCATCCGCGCGGGAAGAGATCAAAGCCAAATCCTGGTGAGCGCTTCGCGCTCACCACAATTCTTCTAAGAAATAGAAGGTCTTCCGCCATGCGAATCACATCTAGGCTGTCGAGAATGAAAGTTAGCTATCTAAGAGACCAGCACTAATAAAAAACTGAAACAACGCTAAAATTTCCAGAAATTCGAGTGAAGGAACACGAAGCAGTCGACGCGACCGGTCGCGTCGTCGTGCAGTGCACAGCGACGCGATCTGGCAATGCCAGTCGCCCAATCGCGCCATTGGGCAACTTTTCCCGCGATTTTGTCTGAAAGGCCTGCGACCTGATCGCGCGACGCGACCAGATCGATATGCAAGGTTTTCATCCGGTCGCGTCGCGCAGCGATCGAACTCTGAAAGAGGCCTAATACTACCGGCGCCGCTCTGCATTCCTCAGCTAGTTGACACATGAGCTGTGTATGCACAACAGTAATCACCCGATAACGGGTATGATCTGGCAAGCAGAAATTGGAATTAAATCCAGTTGAGCTGCGGTCGAAATTCTGTGTTCAAAAGGCTAAGCTTAAAGGCAGTGGTCACGATGAAAAACGTTATCAAAAAAACTACAGAAATTAGCTCAGATCGAAAAGAGCTCAAAAACTATGAAGGTAGCGCGCTGAAAAACGGGCTAGAATTGAAGTTATTAAGATCCCAAACTTCCAGTTCGTGCACACGTGCACAGAAAGATCACAGTCTCATGCCAAGCAGTCGAAAATCATCGACACTCAGAGGAAGGAATAAATGAAAAATTACCTAATAAAACAGTTGAACAATGAAAGAAAGCACTTTATTCAATGTTTTTGACTAGATGTGTACTTAAATCTATAGGTTCATTGATTGAAATTCAAGTTCAAGCCAGCTGATGTTCTTGATACTAGAGATCATCTATGCCGATGATGTGGGGTGGGCTCGTCCACCATCAAAAGACAAGGAATTTCAGGCTTCAAATTCGGCCTAGAACAGCGTTTTTTTCGCAATTTCTTCTTATAGATTCTACTACTCTTAATCCAGAAAGGGTTTAGAGAGGAAGAGAATACAAGCATATTTAGGCGCGACCACTGCCTTTAAAGGCAGTGTACACGATGATTTTCGTTCCCAAATTTCTGATTTTAAACAATCATCGAATATTACCACAATCATGAAGAAACGGCGAGAAACGCACTAAAACGTCTTATTTCAGTGCGATTATTTACTTGTGTCGACTAATTGTCCGGTTGTATGGATATGTTCTTGGTGGTTGTCACCGGTGAAAAATGGGGTTGGTTGAAAATGGAAGAATATTTTAGGAAAAACAGTATAAGTTAAACACAGTGTTCACGATGATTTTCGTCCCCGAGTTTTTCACATAAAACAATGAGTTGGCCTCAAAGTGTTACCAAAATTACGAAGAAACTGTGAGTAACGCATTCAAACGTCGCATTTCAGTGACATTATTCTATAACATGGACTAGTTGTCCGGTTGGATGAACGTGTTCATGGTGGTTGTCACCGGTGGAAAATCGGGTCAATCGAAAATAGAAGAATATTTTGTGCAAAGTAGAATTAGTTAAGGTCCTAGGGAAAGAACGAAGCAATCGAGAGTGGACAATTGCAAAGGACGCGTCCACAAATGATTTCATTGTCACAACAAACACTTCCTGTGATACTTTAGAGGCGGGGTGATACTTGAGGATTTCGCGTACTTCTGGTGAGTTTTCTTTCAATTTCCACGTCACTTTAGTTCTACCCGGGGGCCATTTAATCAAGATAGCGAATAATCTCAAAATTGGAGTTTATCGTGAACACTGCCTTAAGGTCCGAAGGAAGGAACGGAGCAACAGAGAAAAGGGAATTTGAAAGGGTGGGTCCAAAAAAGCTTTCACTGTCACAGCAAGAGGTTCCAGTTAGAGTAAAGAAGAGGGATGAGAGTACAACTTTTCCTGTAGTTCTGGCACGTTTTTTTCTGAACTTTCTCATCATTGAGCCAAGCTAACGATCTAGCGGATTCACGCGAAACTGAAGATTATCGTGAATACTGCCTTCAACTGGATTCAATGCTGTTTTGTGCTTGTTCGTTGATTGCTGTTGTGCCTACACAGTTCACGTGTCAACTAGCTGAGGAGTGCAGAACGATGTCGGTACTCCGCCAACGCGTAGCTAGATGCGTCACACGGAAACCAGAGTTGCCCGGGGTTTCGGATGCAGCTAGTCTAATTTTGAGACCAGAATTTACCTAAATTACGGAAATTTTGGCCTCAGTTGGTAAAATTTAGCTACAGCGCCCGCTTACTCTCGTTGCAACACTCGGTCGATTGACCCACCCAGTCTTGATCTGTGCTAGAAACACGATCCCCGCTGCGATCGAGCGCATCGCCGTTTCTTCCCCACGGCCTGCAGCATACCAGCGGCCAAAATTATCCCTAGCTAGGTCCTCCAGAGAGCGACACGCGGTCACCCTCCACGACCACCCACAGAGTGTGAAGTTATCCGTGGATTGACTGGGCCAGCACTGTTCGAACGGCATCCCTGCGTTCCCCGTAGTCAGCGCGGGTTTGAGACTGCATTTCAACACAGGCTGTCGCTAAATCCGCAGATTCTCGCTACAAAATTATAGCGAGAATATACTCAGAAATTCGTGGGGAAGTTCCCGAGAACGACAGCAGAACTTCCCTCGATACAACTGGGGAACTTCCCCCGAAACACCCACTGGTCATTGATTTATCAAAAGTCGGCCGGCCGAAACTCGTCGTTTTCAGCAGTTTTGTGTTCTTCGAAAGCAGGTATAGGGCCAAAAATATTCATTCTGTCGAAAGATTACGGAGAAGCTTGTTATCTTCCCTGGTAATCTGGACAGAGATACCTTACACCACCCTCGAGTGGCAGGTCTGCTCCCTCAACTTGCGAAGTGCGAGACCACCTCGCGACTAGCCCGTTTACATTATCGTATACACTTGTTTTCTCGTTCATCATGCTCGGGGGGGGGGAGGCCATCGGAACAACCGTGAAGCAAACTTCCCCTGTTCTCCCCCCGAGTCGACTCTTTCGAACGTCTTGTCGTTGTGTTTAATTCGAGGGGAGAGGGGCGAGACGTCCCCTTCCGGGGGAACGTCTCGCTCCTCTCCCGTCGACCGATTGATAACGACCAAATCAGGTCTATTGTCCTCGGGAACTTCCCCACAAATATCTGAGAACGGGTTTAGCGACAGAGTGATCAATGCTCCGAATTCAGCCTTCGTTTTTTACGTAGAATACGCGCAGAATTCGCACCCTTGTAGCCTCGACAAAAGAATATGCGGGTTTTAGCTAACGTAGCTAAAACCCTTGGATTCTCGCTACATGGAATGGGGCGGCGTTTCAGGCCGCGCTCTCGGAGGCATCTAGCTACGCGTTGGCAGATTAGTGGTAACACTCTCGCCCGGAATGCGGTGCTATGCGTGTTCGATTCCTGCCTCCCACCTAGATTTTTTGTTCAACTCAGCTACCTTGCGATATCTTGTGATCGTATGCCATGCCATAAAGAGGCTTTAAATATTCAAAAAACATCAAAATTCCGTCTTCAGAACAGTGCATTCCTAGAGGCAGTGTTCAAAATGATTATCATATTCGAGTTCGACTCAAAAACGGGGTTTCTCCGCCGTGAGCTATCGAATAGTAAAGAAACAACAAAGAAAAGCGCTGAAATAAGCTAAAACAGCGGTTTCTAACGTTCAGAGCGTGGACGAGCTTACGAGCCCTCTAGTTTCCGCAAGTGCGCGCTAATGGCGAAACGTGCGCGAATCGATCAGGCTGAACGCGGCAGAGTTGCATGGAAATTTGCCATCTAAAACGTGCGCGGCGCCAAAAGCTCGTCAGAACGGGGAGGTGCGGGCTAAGAGCAGGCGTACTGGGCTAATGAAATCTTCACTTCGCCGTTGTTGTTATAGATTTCTGACCCGTTTTTTATGCTTTCTTCAAACTTATCCCCACCAGCTTCTGCACCCCTCCAGCTTTACACTGAAAATTTTTTACACTTGAACCCTAAAAACGAGTTTCGTCGTGAACACTGCTCCAATTACCCAATTCTGGTCTGCAGAGGCAATACATGCAACTTGGCCTGAAAATGGCTTTCATCACGAACGATGCCTTCAAACTCGAAACTTTAAAGTTCACAAAAATCGAGGAAATGACAAAATCGGATCTTAAGAAAAGTATCGATATTTGATAAGATAGTTACTACTGGTTAGAGGCTTGCCCACAGTCCCTAACCTCATAATTACGCGGCCGGAACTTGTTCGGTAAGCCATGGAAGACCGATGTTGCAAAAGCAAGAGCCCGAAAAATTCATAATCACCATCCGTGGCCCGAGAACGCTATCACATTATTTTTGGGGAATCTCGAATAAGAAATGATCACTTTTAATCTCATGTTCCTCCCTTCAGTTTAAAAGACCATTTCTTTCTAGGATTCTCCGCCAAGAAGGGAGTGAAGTACCTGAAGAAGAGAAAATTCAGTCATTCTCGCCAAAGCTCTAAATGGGGAAACTCGCAGTCACCTGTGAAAACACCCAAAGAGCAGCGAAAAATGATTCCCTATGGAGTGATGGAGGACGGGTACATCACGAAATATCGACCGAATCAGGTGAGCAGCTCTCCTTCTGTTTATCCTGACATGTTCTTTATTCAATCTGTCAATGGTGACAGATTGCCTTTCCCTTCGAGCGAATCGTTGACGACAATGTATGATATCACGACAACTTTTCCCCGCTTTCGACGAGATCGGTTTAATTCGTTTGACATCAATTAGACATTTAGCGGAGAAAAGGAAAAAAGTGATTGATCGGAGCTGAAAGGAAAACAAGGAACCCTGGAATCCGTTTTGACCTCGTCTTAGGTCAATGTGACTTTCATCCCCAGCTTTCCATCCGGGAAGCAAGTTGAGCTTTCTATAACAGAGTCATTCAAAGACAGTATTCACGATAAAAAAAGAACCCGAGAAAACTGCGAAAATTTTGTTTGAAAACAGTTGATGGACTGCTTAGATTGCAGGGCGAAAAATGCGCCAAAATAAGGTGCCAATCCATGCAAGGGTGCCCAACGCCGCCCATAAAAGCCAGCTGATGACCCCTGGTACAACAAATCATCGATGCTGGGTACTAGACTCGTCCACCAGCAAAAAGCGAACGACTTTACAGGGTGCTTTTCAAATATGGTGACAAAACTTTCTGAACTTACCGCGCCTTAATAAGATCGTCGATAGTTACCTTGTGAAGTCTGTTTTTCTCAACAAACCTTTCTCTCGAAATTCCCAACGTCTCGTAGCGCAAAATGGTTTCCGAAACAAATGGTGAGCGAAAGCCTGGAAGGTCTCCAATTTTTCGCCTCAGAACCTGTCCCTAAGTCGGCTTCGGTAATTGTTTTACCCTACCGCATGTTACCGTGAAGAACTGATCCAATGGGGTCGTTTTGAAGCAGAGGGTATCTATTCTAAAACTCAGGGAAAAAAAGAATTAAGGTAGAGGGTAAAGTTTGAATCATTTGCCACCATAAGTTAAAAACACCCTATAGATAGCTAAATTCGCTCCGAAGAGGGCTCTTTTTGCGTTTTTTTTTCTATAGAACGTACTACACTGAACAAAAAAATTCATCGGGAACACTGCCTTTAGGCTTTCTCTATCTTTGTGCTCGACCCTCCCTGTTTCTTCAGGTGAATTATCCGATAACAACTTCATTAGAAATCCCGAAATCACGAGTTCAGGGACTGGTTCAACCTGAACAAGAGGAGTACATTCCAAACAGCGACGGATGGGTGGGGTCATTCAGGATGCGAGCGAAACGGTCGCTGAGAGATCATGTTCCGAGGCAGATGATGAAACCCGTGCAAAGGGACCATTACTCCCTCATGGAAGGTTCGTAAAACGTATTTATGCAATGATTTGGAAGCTCTTTTGAAATTAGGTGTCCTTGTCGAGGAAACAAATCGTGATAGCCCTTGTACTCCATTTGATGTTACTACTTTGATGTTTCTACGACCCTTCGAAATTGTGAATTGGTCTTTTTGAAAGACAATGCGCTTTTCGACCCAACGAGAAAGCAACACGGAATGCAATTTCTTTTTCATGGCAATTTGCCTTAAAAAAGAATTCTTCAAAATTCTCAAATTTGAACCTCTCGTCAACATTGTCGTGTAGGAGACAGAGAAGATAATGCTTTCGTTATTATTCTTTGTTTGTTATTATTATTGTTCTTGTAAATTAAGAGAGGAAGATTTCTCCCATGGCGTTACTTGCGAGAAAATTGGTTCAAACAGTACGGGCTCTGAAGAACAAGGAGGCAGGTTATAAGAGGTATGTTGCAATAGAAAGCTCACTCCCATATGATCGGCACATCCACGCGAAACACATGTTTCTTTCTGAGAAAGACATAGAAGTGGTTGGCTCTCTCAGTAGGGCAATGATAGCCGGGAGTTTTGACACTGCCTCAGAGTATGTACCTTCGAGGATTTCCCTCTTCAGCCGCTCTTGGGACTATCGCAACGCCAGATTGGAACTAGAAGGGCGTCAATGGAGCGCACATGGCCTGTGCTAGTTTTGCAGCGCAGTAAAGAACGCAAGGTAACCCAGGGATTCGCGCTGACTATACACACCGTCAGGTTCAAAGGCAGGGTCAGGCTCACGGTGGTCCGCGGACCACCGTGGGACCGAGGGGGGGTCGTTATTTTTTTGAGAAAACTTTAGATTTTTTTGTGGGGGTCGTTATTTTTTTGACCCATCTAAAATAATGTCTGTATCGCTGAAAAATTGAGTGTTGAGGTAAAATTATTTGGGGCCATGATTAATTACCATGGAATGGTCAACATTATCGATGGAACAAGAGCAATTTCCAAATAAAAAATAGAGTAAATCATCAAGAATGTACTAGCTCAGCATTATCTCGACTACAACAGTCGGAGTAGATATTGCTTCGGGGTTTTCTAGCTAAATCCGATAGAAGTGAAGACTGTTTTATCGCTTTGGAACTGGTTGGGCCACGACTGCAAACTTTTTGCAGATCTGGCAATGGCAGCGTAGGTTTCGTACGATGGCATCGCATCCTGTATAGCGCAGTACTTTTGAAGTAAGGCGATTAAGTTCGTAATCAAATCTAGACGTACTGTGATCTGTATCTTGTTCGCGTCGTCTATATATTTAGGCCAACCTCTGGTATTGAACTTGGGGTATGTAGGTTTATACATTTCGAAGTTTTCGAAACTCACTATTTCACATTGTATCATCTTCAGCAGTATGTGACGACCCAAAGGATAGGGAAAGTCCTTCTGCTTCCTGCGTTAGCCTCGTCTCCTGGGAATATATACCTTCGAATTTGATTGGCATCGCTGGAGTAGAACTCTGTGATGTGGGTGCTAACCAGAGCAAGAGATGTCCCTTCGTTATACACTTTACCCAAGGCTCAATGGCTAAGAGCATCGATGTCAAAGGTAATGTTTTCGGTGTAACGATAAGCGTTGCCTTGTTCTCTTTGATGGAGTGTGACTCCTCATCTCTGTTTTTCTGGCTTTATGTTTCGGTACTCCGAAATTGTGAGCGTTTCATGGCTTTGCGACATCGGTCCACTAAGGCTCAAATGTCTTAGCCTCATACCACAGCAGGCATTCAGAAATTGGACCTTCAAAAGAGGTATAGTACTGATCGAGAAACTCTGTGCTCACACTTTCGTATCTTAAGCTCAAGGGAATCTTCATTTTCGAAATGTTATTGTCTCTCAATAATCTTTGTGCAACATTCGCCAATTTGCCGCCCTTGTCTCCCATCATGTGGTCGAAATACATATCATACTATGAGACCTTCTTCTTATTTTAGTTCCTCCGAAACTAATGTCAGCTGGAATAGTGTGTGGCTCACGTGGTGAATGACTGGAAACGTGCGCCCATCCACGCAGCAGCTACAGCTCTTTCTTTGATACTTTCAGTTGTATCTCACTTCGCCAAGGCTTAAAGGCTCCCAATCAACGCGGGTAGTTGCGTAGGATCTTTGCTAGCGCTTGCTACAAGCTGGCCGACCAGCGGACCCGATGTACCGCCCCCCATTTTGAGGTAGGATAGTTCATTTGTTCCTGAGCGAGCCGATACGCGTAGTTGTTATGAGCAGTTACGACGGAACTCAGTGTAAAGTGTGCCTGAATGAGAATGGCGGCCCACGCGGCCGGCGTGCTTGACAGACGGGCGTCGCATGTGCCGCCCTAGGACGAGTGGTGGATTTCAACCACGGCCGTCCCCTCTCCCACCGTCTACAGAGCTGATTGATCGGCGCAGGGCTTGCTGCCAGCCGGTGCCGGCCCCGTTCGTAGTCGACGGCAGTGGGGACTTTTCGCATGCTCTTCCGAGAGCGGCGAACGCGACGGCCGCCTGCCAAGCACGCCGGCCGCATGGGCCGCCATTCTCATTCGGACGCACCTTAAATGTCCTAGCACCAATATGAAATAGTAACCACGCGAGTATTTGTTTTTCTCTCAATAGTTGTTCTGCTGAACTTGTAACTATCAATAAAAAACTTCACTCTAAGGCAAATTATGACAAAAATTGTGATTATTTGAGGTCGGTGATGTGGAGGGAATCATTTGAAACGGTTGGATCTGTCAACAATGACATGACCTAGTGAAAGAGTGGAAACTGTAGACAGATTTTAGAAAATATTAACATCCGGAGATGAGCTCATGGAATCGATTTCGAGCCGAGTTATGGCCGGTCAAAGACGCGGTGGTCCCACGGTGGTCCAAAAGCCCCATCGGGCCACCGTGGCCAAAAACAGAGGGCGAAGGTTTTTCCGGTTTCTGATATGCTTTTCAGCTTTCCATCTGGCTGAATTTTCTGAATATCGGCAGCGCATGGAACGCTATTCATCCACTTTGGAATGGTGAGGGTTCAAAAATTGAAAAAACCTGCAAAATGAAACGAGTCTGGAAATGGCAGAATGTCAATTTCAGAAAAAAAGGACCCATAACGAGGATACCAATCGACTGGAAATGTTCCAAAAATCATTTTTAGATAGGTGAAAAAATAACTTTTTTCAAGAACTGAACTTCACAAACCCACCTCCGGACATTGAAAAAATCGGCCCAAAAATCGAAAAAGAGTCGTCTGGATACACGACCTAGTGAAAGAGTGGAAACTGTAGACAGATGCTAAAGTCCGGAGATGAGCTCATGAAATCGATTTTGAGCCGAGTCATGGCCGGTCAAATGTGCGGTGGTCCCACGGTGGTCCAAAAGCCCTATCGAACCACCGTGGCCAGAAACAGAGGGCGAAGGTTTTTCCGGTTTCTGATATGCTTTTCAGCTTTCCATCTGGCTGAATTTTTTGAATATCTGCAGCGCATAGAACGCTATTCATCCACTTTGGAATGGTGATGCCCCAAAAATAGAAAAAAAAACCTTCAAAATGAAACGAGTCAGTAAAGTCTACCAATTTTTTCACCCTTCCTAGAGGGTCGTTTTTTAGCCAAAAAAATGTCCCTCTCAGGGGGGTCGTTGTTCAGGACGACACGGACCACCGCTGTGCCTAACCCTGTTCAAAGGGCTGGTAGGAGGTTCCGAAAATCTGCCTCGAACCTAAAACTGAACAGTCCATGACAAAATCACAACAGATCCCTGTCAAATTAAAGTAAGATTTTCACGTACTGTGAGTTAAAAAAGTCGAAAAATATGTCTTCCAGACTTTAGTATATAGTCTACAGCAATGTTAGTAGGACCTGGTGAAGTTGCGGACTCGTCCTAACATACGGTAGTTTGTTAGTGGTATCACTCATTTTTCCAGAACAGTTTTGATATATCGGTGAGTCTGTGTGTTCACCGATCCGATTCTTCTTTCGTCATGCTCCGAAAGCAGCCTCGGACTTCCTACAGGGTTCTTCTTCCGATATAGCTCAGGATTCCGTAGGTAGTTGTTGATATAATTGTGCGATCGTCCAAGATGCTCCGCAATCCTCCTTCTCGGCCACCCAGCCGCGTTGAGCGCTTCCGTTTGAGAATGTTCATCCGAATACAGGCGATTTCCACGAGGCATACCAAGCACGACGTTAAGGGGTCCGTATATAGCTCCTGTTTCCCAGTTTAATTTGTACTAGCAAAGAAACGGAAATTTTCCTTCGATGGACCTGTAGTTTTGAAGCGGTCACAATTCTGTCTATCATTCACGGAAACCTAATAAAAATCATGGATGGACAAGACGATTTTTATCAGGGTTTTGAAAGGTGAAGTTCCGATGGTATCACCCACAAAACTCCGAAATGTACGGCGAGCCCGGAAGTTCGAAAATTTCGGGTGGACCTATAGTTATAGTTAAGAAGTCCGCGATGTCGGATTTGAGGTTGTCGTAGTTAGTGAAATTTCTTCCGGCCAAATGGTGCTTCAGCGGGCGGAACAAGTGGTAGTCGGAGGGGGCGAGGTCCGGGGAATACGACAGATGGGCAACCGTCTCCCAGCCGAGCGTCGCCAACTTCTGCTGGGTCTCCTTCGCCACGTGGGGGCGCGCGTTGTCGTGCAGCAGGTGGACCGAGGCCCGTCCGGGACGCTTTTCTTGGATGGCGGCGGCTAGTTTCTTGAGCTGATCGGTGTAGATGGACGCCGTGACCGTCCTGCCTTGCGGGAGCAGCTCGAAGTACAGCATGCCCTTGGTGTCCCACCAGCAGCAGAGCATGACCTTCAGCGGGTGCAGGTCGGCTTTCGGCGTCGTCGGCGGCTCTTCTCCGCGCGGGATCCAGACGGCACGGCGGGCGACGTTGTCATAGAGGACCAAGCTCTCATCCCCAGTGACCAGGTTTGCGAGAAACTCCTTGCGATGCGGACGAAGAAGGAGGGACTGGCAGACGGCCACCCGGCTCTGCTTGTTGGCCTCAGTCAGACGGTGAGGGGTCCAACGGGCCAGAACTTTGTAGTAGCCGAGTAAGTTGAGTCGATTGTGGATCGTGGACTTGCTGCAGCCAAGCGTCGTCGCCAGCTCACGGGTGGTGACTTCCGGCTTCTCCTTGATACAGCGACAGACTTCGTCATCATCCGTCGTAGAAGGCCTCTCGCTGTGCTCCCTGTCATCGAGGCTCTTGTCGCCGCTCTCGAAACGATTGAACCAGCGGCTGACTGTGCGTTGGGACACTGCATCCTCCTTGCACGCTCTGCAGATGTTGGCGACCGCGGTGCCCGTGTCGTTGCCAGCAGCCACTCGTAGTACACGAACGTACGAATTCGACCATGGACCATTTTAGCTTGTACTGGTAGCTAGACGCGGCGACTGCGCCTTATATACCTCTAGCGTAGAACTTTGGAGAACCTTCTAGAAGGTTCTTACACTTGCCTGATATTATAACACTTCTAAGGAAAATTATAGAATTTTGAAAATTTTTGGACAGGAATTATTGGACGGCCTGGTATATATATATATATATATATATATATATATATATATATATATATATATATATAATATATAATATATATATATATATATATATATATAATATATATATATATATATATATATATATATATATATATATATATATATATATATATATATATATATATATATGACTTACTTTGACTTGAATCGGTTGGCTTTCGCCTGACGCGGTCATTCCGCATCTTCACCGAGGTGTGCCGTCCTAGTAGTCAGCCGTGTCCATTTTTCACGTTCTTCAGCCACAATTTGAACACATTCCATCCAGCTGTCACTTCCTGCGAAACGAAACATCGCGCCTGAACTGTCTTTCCATGCCGAGTGACTTCAAATCCTCTTTAACCACATCCGTCCAGAACTTTCACCTACGCCCAGGTGGCCGATTCCTAACAAGATTTGGAAGCATTCTTAAGGCCTGTTGTACAAGACGATCCGGCGTTCTTCTTAGTATATGCCCGAGCAGTCGAAGTTGACTTTCCGTTGCTGCTTAAGATGGCGTTAGGAGATGTTGGCACCTCCCTCGTGTCAAGCGTTGATGTACTGCGTCGATTTCCTTGTAAAGGTCTTCGTTATGGCATACACGCGGCCAGAAATATCCAAGCAAACGCTTGAAAAGCTTCCTCTCCGTGCAATCCAACCTTTCCATCTGCGTCTTCGGTGCCGCCCACGTCTCCGATCCTTACATCATGATAGGGCGAATAGCGGTTTAGTAGACGCGCAACTTAACTTCCGTCGCGATGGGGGTAGACCACAAACACTTGGTTAGAGAATTGAATGCAGACGTAGCTTTCGCGCATCGTTGTTGAATATCCGCTGCATAACTACCATCGTTCTTCAGCAAACAGCCCAAATAACAGAAATCGTCCACCAGTTCGATACGTTGTCCGTCCACACAAACTCCCGTAGAAGGCCTCTGAGAGACCCACATCTGCTTGCATTTGTCGGGACGAAGACGAAGTCCATAGGCTGCGGCATACTTCGAAACGAGGTTCACAATCCTTTGCAGTTTTGCGTTGTTTTCAGCGAATAACACAATGTCATCGGCGTACTCCAGGTCGACAAGGGAGCGTCCTGATGGTGTTAGGATCACATCGGCAGGAAACTGTTCTGCAACTCTACGCATGATGTCATCAACGGCGAAGTTGAAAAAAAAGGTCCTGAAACGGCTCCTTGCCTACCTCCTGTTTTCACCTCGAAAGCTGACGTAAATCCGACAGGCGTACGAACTGCTGCTGTTGTTCCTTTGTTCATGTCCTCGATTAGTCGAACATACCTTTCCGGGACTCCATCGGCTCGCAGAGCGTTGAGCAATCGATCACGATGAGGAGAGTCGAATGCGGCTTCAAAGTCCAAAAAAGCAAGCTGTAGTGGCTTCGAATACTGCTACCACGATTCGATTACTCTTCTCACAACGAACACTTGGTCGATGGTCGATCTTCCAGTTCGAAAACCGGCTTGCTCCTCTCTGGTCGTTTCCTCACGATGTTTGATGAGTCGCTCGAGAATGATACGTTCTAAAACCTTGTACATGACACGAAGTAGAGAGATTCCTCTGTAGTTCTTAGGATCCGTGACGGATAGCTTCTTGTGAAGAGGTACGATGATCGCATGTCTCCACGAATCGGGTATCCTTTCGCTCATCCATATGGCACGGATGGTGTTGGTCATTTCACGAATCCCAGACGGAGGAAGAGCATTCAGCATTTCAGCAGTGATGTTGTCATCTCCACCTGCCTTTCCATTCTTCATTTTCCGGACACAATTCGAAACTTCAGCCTCAGTCGGCGGTTCCTCACTGATATCGTAATGTGCTCTCTGAACATGCGGCAGCTCTGGTACTGACGGCGCTGGACGATTCAGTAGTGAACTGAAGTAATCTTTCCATAATGGCAGCATTGCATCACCAACTGCAACTCCATTGGTAGCGTTGAGGACAGCAGAACATCTCTTCATCTTGCCGCTATACTGTCGTAACAACGTGTAGGCTTTCCTCGGATTCTTCTCCTCCCAAGCCTTCTCAAACTCATCAGCTCTACACGTCCATTCTCGTTCGCGGCCATTTTGAAGCTGCCGACGCAACTTCCTCCTGAGACGCTTCTCCTCCACGAAGTTTCCTGCAGTTCGGAGAGCACATACTCTGTTGTAAGTAGATGTTGTTTCCTCTGAGACGTAGGCGAGCTTCTTCCTAGGCTGTACAACCGGGAGTGCCTCTTTCGAAGCGTCCTGGATGCACTTGACGAAAGAGTCCGCGTCACAAAGTTTCTTGTTAGTCCGTACTCCGATATGAACAGGAACGCGTTGTCGGAATTTCCTTCTGCATTCTTCATCCCTGAAACTTGTATCAATCCTCTGGAGAGGCTTAGCCCCTCGCTTCCTCTTATGAATCCTCGCAGTGAAGTTCAACAGAACTGGACGGTGATCCGAATCGAATGCGACATCCCACACAGCTCTAGATCTTCGAATGTCCGATACTGGAATATTCCTCGTCAGGACATAGTCAAGCTGTAGTTTCAAAGTTGTCATCTTCCGCTTCCGCTGCTCTTTCAGAGATAGCTGGGTTGGTCCCTGCCACGTAAGCTGATGGTGGCGATGATTCCTCTTGAATGTCGATGCAATAATCAGACCACTGCGTTCACAAAAGTCGACAAGGCGGTAGCCATTGTCCGATGTTTGCTCCACTGGGAAGAACCATTTACCGAGTACTTCGGATTCCTGATCGAGTCCCATCTTCGCGTTTGCGTCGATTCCCACCACAACAGCATGTTGACAAGGTATCCTGGCCAGCAACGTATTGAGTTCCTCATAAAACGCATCCTTCGAATTGTCTTCGGCGGTTTCAGTAGGCGCATGAGCACTCACTATCCACAGATTGAATCCTGTGTGATTCCGCAGTCGTAAGAATGCATTCCGGCACGACGTTGAGCCGAACTACTTGACCATACCATTAAAATCCTTCCTTACTGCTATTGCACAGCCTCCCACTCTCCTATCGTCAGCGTTACCGCATTAGATGGCGTACTCTCAAACGCTGATGACGGGTCTATCCTTGAGGCGGGTTTCCTGCAAAGCAGCAATAGGTGCATGGAAATAGCTCAGAAGTCTGGATAGCGCAGTTTTTTGAATATCACTCGACAGCGATCGACAGTTCAGGGTGGCGAAACTTTGGCTTGTGGCCAAAGACTCCATGAACTCCCTAGGTACGGATCCTAAGGTGTTATGGGCCAGAGGCCTTGGTGTGCCGGGGGGCAACACCTTTATGCAATTTGCGGGATACTTTCGCGATATATTTGTGCACGCTATATCGCTCGAACGTTCCCTGTGTATACTCAAACGTCTGCTGGGTTCAGTAGAAGCAGGGGCACCAACGAGCAGGTACCAACAGACTTGTATACACACCCCATATATATATATATATATATATATATATATATATATATATATATATATATATATATATATATATATATATATATATATATATATATATATATATATATATATATATATATATATATATATATATATATATATATATATATATATATATATATATATATATATATATATATATATATATATATATATATATATATATATATATATATATATATATATATATATATATATATATATATATATATATATATATATATATATATATATGTGAGATGTTAGTAGAGCCAAATTCAAGACGTAAGTAGATTTATTCGGTTGACGTTTCGAATAAACCGCCTTCGTCGGAACCTGGGATAATGAAGAACAGATGCGACATATCTCCCCCCCCAAGCAACTTTCCAAATTACAAGAAAAAGTCCGAAATAATCACAGGATTTGTACTTAAAAAAGCAAAAACACGATCACAGAATGCTCACCTTACTCGCGCCGAGCCAAGTTAGTAGTGGGCACCCTAAGTGGTAGATGCAGTGGATGGTTAGAAGACGCGCGTCCTTGACATGAAGACGTTGAGGTCAAAATCTACAGAGGTCAAGACACGGGGCGAGCTCAGCTGTTATGGCAAGACATTCCTCTTCCTGTTCATTTTAGGATCTTTGGCGGTTATCCAAACCGCTTCGAGAGTCTTGCGTGCCGCAGTTTGTGGCTCCCGCGCTAGAATTTTAACGGTAATCTCAAACTCCAGGTCCCCGTGGCACAGTCTCCGGTGCGTACCCAACGGCGTGGCAGGGTTAGATTTCCTTAGGTCCGCAAGATGTTCTTTAACGCGTGTGCACAGAAAACGCCCGGTTTCCCAATATATTCATCTTGACAAAGACCACACACGATAACATAGACCACCCCTGACGTCATGCAGTCTCCTCGCGCCCACATGGGCATACTACGCAATCCGGAGTAGCGCAAAATCGATCATACAACCGGTTCCGGATCAGCTGGGGTTTTAGGCTGGGAGGCGGAGTTTCAACAATCCTGACCGCGTCTTCAAGACTGTATTTACTTAGGGCCGCGCGGACCGCTGCGCTAAAAGCGTCAGAGACAAAGGGAAGGCAGAAAGGAACTTTTGCAGTATTGTCCGACGTAGCGGCGCCGTGCTCCCTGGGCGGTCTGCCGGTACGATGTCCCCCTGGATGGTATCCATTCGATAACGCAACTTTCCGCGCTAGCTCTAGTGAGGCAGCTCTTTCCATGCTGTCGGGAGAAACCCTTTTAGCTGTGCTGTATAAGTTCTTAATGACTGCACGTTTTGTACTAGATGGGTGCGCAGACATGGAGTGAACCAGAATATTTTTATTGCTGGCCTTACGATACCATTTGGTTCTATAGAAACCGCGCTCCAAACGAACTTCTACATTGAGGAAAGAGAGCCAATTTTCCCGTGGTTCCTCCCGTGTTAATTTTATGTTTTGCGATTGATGGTTGAGTAGGTTAAAGCAGGCGTCAAGTTCTTTTTGCGTTGAACAGACGATGAAAACGTCGTCAATGTAGCGGCAATATAGCACAGGTCGACGATCAAGCACTGGACTTTCTATTTTGGACATGAATGCTATCGCCAATACCGGAGCCAAGCGCTGACCGATGGCTAAGCCTCGAACTTGCCTGTAATACTGGCCTGACCATCTAAAAATCGCGCAAGATAGGCACTCCTGGAGCAATGAGATAATATGGGGTATTGAAAAACCGAACATGTTTAAGGAGTTGGTGCTATATTGCCGCTACATTGACGACGTTTTCATCGTCTGTTCAACGCAAAAAGAACTTGACGCCTGCTTTAACCTACTCAACCATCAATCGCAAAACATAAAATTTACACGGGAGGAACCACGGGAAAATTGGCTCTCTTTCCTCAATGTAGAAGTTCGTTTGGAGCGCGGTTTCTATAGAACCAAATGGTATCGTAAGGCCAGCAATAAAAATATTCTGGTTCACTCCATGTCTGCGCACCCATCTAGTACAAAACGTGCAGTCATTAAGAACTTATACAGCACAGCTAAAAGGGTTTCGTCCGACAGCATGGAAAGAGCTGCCTCACTAGAGCTAGCGCGGAAAGTTGCGTTATCGAATGGATACCATCCAGGGGGACATCGTACCGGCAGACCGCCCAGGGAGCACGGCGCCGCTACGTCGGACAATACTGCAAAAGTTCCTTTCTGCCTTCCCTTTGTCTCTGACGCTTTTAGCGCAGCGGTCCGCGCGGCCCTAAGTAAATACAGTCTTGAAGACGCGGTCAGGATTGTTGAAACTCCGCCTCCCAGCCTAAAACGCCAGCTGATCCGGAATCGGTTGTATGATCGATTTTGCGCTACTCCGGATTGCGTAGTATGCCCATGTGGGCGCGAGGGAGACTGCATGACGTCAGGGGTGGTCTATGTTATCGTGTGTGGTCTTTGTCAAGATGAATATATTGGGGAAACCGGGCGTTTTCTGTGCACACGCGTTAAAGAACATCTTGCGGACCTAAGGAAATCCAACCCTGCCACGCCGTTGGGTACGCACCGGAGACTGTGCCACGGGGACCTGGAGTTTGAGATTACCGTTAAAATTCTAGCGCGGGAGCCACAAACTGCGGCACGCAAGACTCTCGAAGCGTTTTGGATAACCGCCAAAGATCCTAAAATGAACAGGAAAGAGGAATGTCTTGCCATAACAGCTGAGCTCGCCCCGTTTCTTGACCTCTGTAGATTTTGACCTCAACGTCTTCATGTCAAGGACGCGCGTCTTCTAACCATCCACTGCATCTACCACTTAGGGTGCCCACTACTAACTTGGCTCGGCGCGAGTAAGGTGAGCATTCTGTGATCGTTATTTTGCTTTTTTAAGTACAAATCCTGTGGTTATTTCGGACTTTTTCTTGTAATTTGAAAGGTTGCTTGGGAGGATATGTCGCATTTGTTCTTGATTCTTCCAGGTTCCGACGAAGGCGATATAGCCGAAACGTCAGCCGAATAAATCTACTAACGTCTTGGATTTGGCTCTACTAACATCTCACACATACTAACGACCAACCATGCCAAGATTCACAGAAAGTCGTACATGGAATATATATATATATATATATATATATATATATATATATATATATATATATATATATATATATATATATATATATATATATATATATATATATATACATATATTATTGATTTCTTTGTTACTTTTGTATATTTTTGTTTATTTTTTTTTCTTAATTTATTTATTTATTCATTTATTTTTTGATAATCAAATAACTTGTTCACTTATTTGATTATTTATTTATTTATTTATTTATTTAATTATTTATTTATTTATTTATTTATTTATTTATTTATTTATTTATTTATTTATTTATTTATTTATTTAGTTATTTATTTATTTATTTATTCATTCGATTATTTTTCTATTTCAAAACTCTCTTATGTACCTAGCTTTTCTGGGATTCTCTGTTTATGCCCTTAACCAATTTTTCACTTGATCCTGGGGCACAGAGGGGGGATGGCGAACGAATCAGAAGTGCAACGTTCATGTATAGCACATTATGAGTTCTCAGCTTAGACGGTCCACTCCACTAGCAAACGAAATCATTCCCAACTACAACCCTGTCATAATCCTCACAACATAGTTTACGTTTAGCTGGCAGAATGTTGTGGCAGAAATAAAAGAAGAAGGGAATAAACTGAAGAAGAAGCAAAAGGCTAAGAAAATGCTCCAGCAAAGATTCGATCTGTTCAAAAGGACTCTTCAAGATTCAGGTGTCGATCGAACCATCATGGAGGTGAGTTTGCCATTCTAGCTAAGAATACATGAGAAAGAAAAAAACAAGAAGAATCCTATTCTTTCTTAGGAACACTTTTTGTCACAATGATGTGACATCCTATGTATAACCATCAGGGAAGTGCGGCAAACGATTTTCAAAACTCGGCAAACAGAAATCGACAAATTTAGTCCAAAAATGGCCGACGAACGACAATTGGCAATCGACAAACGGCAAAATAAAAAAACATTGTACAAAAAGTGATACGGATGTTCAAAAAGTAACGGTAAAACAATGCCATTTTCTCATGCACATTTCTTATTTGAATAGCAAGATACAAAACAGTTTTCCAGTAGTACAACAAGAAGTTGAATCCCTACGCACGAACAACACCTGATACTAAAAAAACAGAACCGAACGAGTATTTTATTAAGCACAGAAAATGGGAATGTTGTGGTTAAAGGAAGGTGATCTCTCGAGATTCTCTAATGTCAACTTTTTTCGGATTAGTAGTCTTTCATTTGTTTCGTGTTTCAATGTAATCGCACAAAATTCAGAGTGCGGTGCAATTCAAGTTAGAGGGTGAGAACTCCAGATTCGTTCAAAGAAATGAAGTGCTAAATGTGGTCTTACTTTAGGTGATCATTTTCTAACAACGCCGATCCGCGGCGTACTTCTTGGTGCGGCTCACGGCGCGTTCACTATCTGCCCGGAATTATGATAAAAGATAATGACGTGGAAAGATGCAACGAAAACGCACGTTTCCGGACAGTTTTGGAAGCATTCTTGAAAAACTGCTCCATATCCTACCTCCTTCCCAAACTATATGCCACCACTTCCTCCCAATTGATCGCCCTAACCCAGCGGATCCAGTTTATGGTCAAGCAACGAATTTATCAAAACGGATTTTCCGCACAACATGTCCAGCATCCTCTACACGACGCATTGCACACTCCCAGTGAAGTTTTGCTTATTTTCGAAGACAGTAACGCACTCTCAACAAAGTCTTGCACTCTTTCACCGGCGCTCTGCACACTCCTAGCAAGCTCCCAGCACGTGGCTTGCTCCCAGTCGAGTCCTACACACTTTCTTTGGTGCTCAGTGCTTTCCCAGTTTGATCCCACTCACTCTTCCAGACGATTGGCGCACTCGCACTTGGGTCCCATATGATTTCCCGTTGGTCTGCGCTCTCCCAGTGGAGTGCCGCACATTCTGTGATCATCGGTCACCAGTCATCTCTTACCCGTTTATTGTGATGTAAGATGATCTCATTTGTTATCAAATCTCTGAAACAAATGGAGCCATTAAAGGCAGCAGACACGCTCGAAAAAGTTGTTGAGATAACTACGTTTCTGAAGTCGCATGGCTCCTTGTAGACTGCTTACGCCGTTGGAAGCGCCAAAAACGAGTCAAAACTACTAAATTTCAGCTGTGCAATTCGAAAAATTTCTGCAACTCCGCCCCTGAGCTTCGACAACCCAGCCCCAAAATACAAACTCTTCCAGATTGATAGTACTAATACGGTCCCTTTGGCTGGTTTTTGATGCTTCCAACGAGGTTAACGTTCCAGTACAGGCTGTAGGAGTATATCGGCTTCTCTATCTTAACCGTTTTGTAGCTAATATTCGCTGTTTCAACAGCGCGCCGTAAAACTCGTCCACTTTCACCTGATAATAAAATAACCGTTGTCATAGAATCGATACCATTTTTGAGCGTATCTGCTGCCTTTAAGTGCTGTTTTTCTGAAACCTTTGTGCCCGCTCCTCAATTTGTTCAGGGTATTGGTTTTTGTCCCCAAGGGCCCCCTACGTTAATTGTCCGAAGCCTCAACAAGGAAAAGGTATGGAGCTCGGTATTCTTCCAGACAACAGTATCCGCGCGAGCATGAGACTGCGCTTTTTTGCCAAATTTTGTCGAAAAGTGAAAGAAAAAAAGGCAAACGACAATTGACAAAATCCATTCGAAAACGGCCAGCGAACGGCAATCGGCAAACGGCAATTGCCGCACATTCCTGATAACCATGCTACAATTTTCCGCGAAATTCCTTCTCCTAATTTCTTCGGAATTGAAATTCGTCGCACAGTAAAGCTTAACAACCAAGCTCTGTTAAGCCTCTTTCACACTTGCCCGACCGACGTCGGACGACTCGTTATCGAGCGTGTAATATCTATCTACCCTACCCTACCCATCTTATCTATCTTAACTTATCAAATTTGATAACGAGTCGTCCGACGTCGGCCGGCAAACTATGAATGAGGTATTAGGGAACAAAGTGAAAGTAACATCCTTGGTGGAATTTGCGGCGGTCTCTAAGATTCGTAGAGTTTTCTCATATCTGTTAAGAAATCCCTGGGGACAACAGACCCAAGTTACCTGAAATGACTCGGTGGAGGGGGAGCATACTCAGAGCCATTTTTTTTCTCATTTGATTTGGGTTCATCATTTTTATGCACGGTCCAATACCTGCCGCACCATAGTACAATACGTAGGGAGTCGAAAAGATAATTGGTGGTGCTCACATCCGCAACTCGTTGGGGTCGTATTGACGGTGGCCTGTGATTGGCTGATGACGCTAGAGCGTACGCTCACATATCTGCATGACCTCCCATCTCCCTGGCATTGTGCTGTGGTACCTAGGCATCGACAACAAGGGCAGAATTAGAGCGCAGTCCAAATCACATGACCCAAAACCATAACAGTAACATTTCAAAACACTTTGGGGCCTACAAATAACTAATTGTGGTGCGCGCGTAGCGCGCACCTAGATTCGGCTTTGATTCCTTACCGCGCGCGAACCGCACAGAGAGATCACCAATTCACACTGAAGTTAGAGAAATGAGCGTACACTATTGGAACCGCCCTACAAAGCTAGGTATGTTAGCAAGTTTTCATCCCGATAGACCCCCCATACTAAAAATATGACCCCCTAACCGACTTTGAATGTGTAAACATTTTCTCCGCCACCGCCCCCTTTCATTTTTTTGGAGCGCGTGGGCCAAATCACCTGAAATTCCGCACTCTGGGTAATCGGCCACGAGAACGCTAAAAATGATTGTCAGAACTCACCATTTTCACTCCTGGGCCACTACCGGGCGGTTCAAATCCAGAAACCGGCCTTTCAAAAATAGTTCATGAAAATGAGGTTCGATATCATACTTCTGATACCGTTTTCAGCCATTGTTGTCATGGGGACTCGATATAAACACCTTGCTCCGTCGTATGTTGTACTCTAAACGTCCCGGGGGAAGAGTACGACGTTCTCGTCGGACGCTGTAGAAAGTGTGCGGGACCCAAGTGAGAATGCGCCAGACGCCGTAGAAAGTTTTCGGGACCCAAGTGGGAGTGCTGCGGAGGCCGCAGAAAGTGTGCGGAATCCAAGTGGGGGTGCGCCGGACGCCGCAGAAAGTGTGCGGGACCTAAGGAAGAGTGCGCCGGACACCGTAAGGAATATGCGGGACCGAAGTGGAAGTGCGCCAGAGGCCGCCGAAAATGTGCGGGACCCAAGTGGGGGTGCGCCGGACGCCATAGAAATAGTGCCGGACCCAAGTGGGAGTGCGCTAGACGCCGTCTACAGTGTGCTACGCCCAATTGGGAGTGCGCCGTACGCCGTAGAAAGTGTGCGGGACCCAAGTGGGAGTGCGCTGGACGCCGCCAAAAGTGTGCTGGACCCGAGCGAGGGTGCGCCGGGCGCCGTAGAAAGTGTGCGGGACCCAAGTAGGAGTGCGCTGGACGCCGTAGAAAGTGTGCTGGACCCGAGTGAGGGTGCGCCGGGCGCCGTAGAAAGTGTGCGGGACCCAAGTAGGAGTGCGCCGGGCGCCGTAGAAAGTGTGCTAGACCCAAGTGAGGGTACGCCGGACGCCGTATACTTAGGGCGAGACCCAAGTGGGAGTGCGCCAGACGCCGTCTACAGTGTGCTACGCCCAATTGGGAGTGCGCCGTACGCCGTAGAAAGTGTGCGGGACCCAAGTGGGAGTGCTGCGGAGGCCGCAGAAAGTGTGCGGAATCCAAGTGGGGGTGCGCCGGACGCCGCAGAAAGTGTGCGGGACCTAAGGAAGAGTGCGCCGGACACCGTAAGGAATATGCGGGACCGAAGTGGAAGTGCGCCAGAGGCCGCCGAAAGTGTGCGGGACCCAGTGGGGTGCGCCGGACGCCATAGAAATAGTGCCGGACCCAAGTGGGAGTGCGCTAGACGCCGTCTACAGTGTGCTACGCCCAATTGGGAGTGCGCCGTACGCCGAAGAAAGTGTGCGGGACCCAAGTAGGAGTGCGCTGGACGCCGGCAAAAGTGTGCTGGCCCCGAGCGAGGGTGCGCCGGGCGCCGTAGAAAGTGTGCGGGACCCAAGTAGGAGTGCGCTGGACGCCGTAGAAAGTGTGCTGGACCCGAGTGAGGGTGCGCCGGGCGCCGTAGAAAGTGTGCGGGACCCAAGTAGGAGTGCGCCGGGCGCCGTAGAAAGTGTGCTAGACCCAAGTGAGGGTACGCCGGACGCCGTATACTTAGGGCGAGACCCAAGTGGGAGTGCGCCAGACGCCGTCTACAGTGTGCTACGCCCAATTGGGAGTGCGCCGTACGCCGTAGAAAGTGTGCGGGACCCAGGTGGGAGTGCGCTGGACGCCGTCAAAAGTGTGCTGGACCCGAGCGAGGGTGCGCCGAGCGCCTTAGAAAGTGTGCGGGACCCAAGTAGGAGTGCGCTGGACGCCGTAGAAAGTGTGCTGGGCCCGAGTGAGGGTGCGCCGGGCGCCGTAGAAAGTGTGCGGGACCCAAGTAGGAGTGCGCCGGGCGCCGTAGAAAGTGTGCTAGACCCAAGTGAGGGTACGCCGGACGCCGTATACTTAGGGCGAAACCCAAGTGGGAGTGCGCCAGACGCCGTCTAAAGTGCTCGGGACTCAAGTAGGAGTGCGCCGGACGCCGCAGAAAGTGTGCTGGACCCAAGTGAGAGTACGCCGGACGCCGTACAATGTGTGCAGGAGCCCAGTTGGAGTGTGCAGGACGTCGTGAAATGTGTGCAGGACCCTAGTAGCAGCGTGCAGAACATCATGGAATGTGTGCAGAATGTCTTGAAATGTTTGCGGGTCCCCAGTAATATGGACTGTGTGCACGACCCCAGTAGGGTCCGCGATTGAGGACTACGGCTGTTGCATCTTGCAACACGACGATAATCGTCCTTTAAGAAAGGTCAGTCGTGCTCGGATCAAGTAAGATGGAATCGCGGGACACAGAGATCTGATGAGACCTATTATGCGTGCAGTGTGTGTGACAGCAGCGGCTGAACACAACTGCGGACGGTAGTTTCACTCCCATATGGGCAGTAGTGTGATAGCGTTCAATTTCCGTACCTTCTACGTAAACTCTTGTTGATGCCGTGGGCAAACACGCTGCTGCCACTGGGTCGCGCTACGATTTCTTCTATATATGTACGTCCTGCGACATTTATCCAAACAGAGCAGACGAACCTCAGAAAACGAAAAGGGGATGTTTACTGGAATGTGGAAGTTCTAGCTAATGCTGTACAGCTGATGCTTGACTACTGCATAAGTCTGAGGGAAGGAGAGCAGTCAGTAAACAGAACTGGATGCGAGGTGGCGAGCGGTATCGGAGGGACAGGTCAGATATTTGGTACGACAGAAATCACATTTAATTAAAGGCAGTGTTCACGATAAATTTCAATTCCGATATCTCCACGGCTTACGGAAGGTCTGGTGCCCTATATAGCAAGGCATGCTCAAAAAAGACACGAAAGACGCGTTTTTGAGCCAAAATAGGCCCTCCCTTGTTTACGTTGATTTTTGAGAGTGGAGGAATTGACCGCTAGAAGGATGATACCTATCAGTGCAATGAAGCGATCAGCTCACTTATTAGCACTTCCTTGACTTGATCATTCCTGTAAACTGAGTCTTCATTTGTTCGTTTCGAGGGGCGGATCTTGAGCACGGGGCGTGTCTGGAGCACCGAAACGCTTGTTTGCAGCCGTTATTTTGCCGTTCCTGGCTCGTTTTGTACCGTTCTTTCGATACTGGGAGTCTAGGATCCTTCTCGCCTATCATTTCAAGGTGGAAAGTCAAAGATGATGATCATCGTGAACGCTGCCTATAAGAACTAAGTGATTTAAGCGCTAAATCACAAGTTTCACCTCGAAACTGCGTTGCTCTCCAAGAATAGCAAGCCTTGATACACAAACACGTTTGAGGGGTTCGCCGTATAAGAAACCCTAGGGAAAAGTTGCAAATTTTCCAAAAGCTTAGGCTCCGCGAAAAGGGTCAAAGATTTGGCACTCCTGTAAAATTTTTTGAAATTCCTTTTGATGGATTTGGCGGCCGACAAATCTTTTCAAATGTGGCTAAATTGTATTGTAAATTAGATTTGGCGGTCAAGGAAACCATTGAAATGTTGCGAAGTTATTTTAAATGAATATAGTGGCAACCGAATTTTTCGAAATGTTGTGAAAACGTTGAGGATAGATTTGGCGATGAAAAAAGTCATGAAAAGTTGTGAAATTTCTCTTATTGGATTTAGCGATTATCGAAATCTTCTAAATGATGAGAAATTGTAGCAATAGGATTTGGCAAGCGCAATATAAACAATCAAAGTCAAATCACGCGCCTGGAGGGATCTCGGGTTGAGTTTAATTCGGATCAAGCTAGAACACCGATAAATCTAGCAAACACAGGACACGCCATGAAGATCTCAGCAATAATTTGCCTTAATATAGACTGGGGACAATGCAGGGTCACATGGTACATGTTAGTTTTTTTCTACTTCTATACACTTGTATGTTAAGGTCAGGCACGGCGCTGTGACCGGCCTATAGGCACTGCAGATCAGACGTTGTAAGGTCCTTCCGGTTCATAGTGACTGTTTGCACTAGACGATTGAGAAATTCATGACCTCCGAACTTTTAATGCGTTAAATAGCCAAGGAATAGTATTAGTAGTGGAACGACCGGAGCGACTCTTATCCGCTCCGGCAGCTCTGGCGACCGGATTGGACCTGTCTGATCAGAAGATGCCTCAATCCTTCTGGCGAGTGATTTGACTTTGACTATTCATATTGTGCTTGCCAAATCTTTTTGCTACAATTTCACATCATTTAGAAGATTTCAATAATCGCTAAATCCAATAAGAGAAATTTCACAACATTTCATGACTTTGTTCATCGCCAAATCTATCCTCAACGTTTTAACAACATTTCGAAAAATTCGGTTATCACTATATTGGTATAAAATAACTTCGCAACAATTCAATGGTTTCCTTGACCGCCAAATCTGATTTACAATACAATTTAGCCACATTTGAAAAAATTTGTCGACCGCCAAATCCATCAAAAGAAACTTCACAATTTTTTTTAGGAATGCCAAATCTTTGACCTTTTTCGCGGAGCCTAACCTTTTGGAAATTGCGTAATGGCTTCGTAGGTTTATATTTATTGCATAGCACACAATGCGTAATGTGTGTTTCTTTCTGGGTGTTCGCCTTCAGACATCTGGAGCTTGAAAACAAATCCACATTCGGAGGTGGGTTCATACCTCCCGCGACGAGCGACACAGATCAAAACCGACGGAAAGACCAGCATCATACTTCCCGCGACCAGCGACTCTGCATATCAGGCTATCGATTTTCGGTCGATATCGATGCTAAACATTGCGTCGCGTCGCCCGCCGCTGAGGGTATGATCCCGGCCAAAAGCGAATTGCATGCTATTTATTGGCCGAGATCATACTCCCCTCGACCAGCGACAGTGCACATCAAGCATATCGATTTTCAGTCTATATGGATGGTAAACATTGCGTCGCGTTGCTCGTCGTTGGAAGTATGATCCTGGCCATTGTCTATGTAGCCCGTCGCAGAAAGTATCAACTCGGAATAACAGTCGAGGACGCACCAAAGCTATTCATTGCTCAACACTTCGGCTGGCAGGAGGTATCCTTCTGGACAGGCAACTTCACTCAGAATTCTTATTTGCGTAAAATGTTCTCTGGTTTGGATAATGGGTAAGCTATTCAGACAAACCACCGTTCGGGGCGGAACCGGCTTTCCCAATTATGAAGTCATCTTCCGGACGACGGCCGGGGGTGGGATAGGGTTGCGGTACCATTGACAACCAAGCATGCCTCGCCCACTTTCCCTCGCACTTGCTGCGCCATCCACCCTGGCTCTCGCGACGGAGACACAGAGAAAAAGACGCTACTGCTGTGTTGTCGACTGGTATCTGTCAGATGAGCGAGGTTTTGCTGCATAATCTGGCAAATATCGGCCACGACCGCTTTCTCTTTAGGGATGCTGAGATTGAAATCACAAACTGAGAATGCATTTCCTGCAGTACAAAATCTTCGAGTTTAACCAGTATTTAGATTCTCTAAAAATCGGGAACAGTTCCAACGCTCACTCTTTTTATAACACTTCAGTTCGCTTAAGAAAATTACTTGATGCAATACTAACCTGCTGACTAAACATATGATAAAGAAGAAAAAGCAAAGCGAACTCTATAAAAAATGAGTACTTTCAAGCAAAAGTGGCTTGATGCTGACAGAAACGTTCCTACAAAAAAACAATAGGAAAGTGGAGTGGGCGAGTCTACGAAAAATTAACAATGCTTCCTGAGAACCAATTCCCGTAGCTGAAATTTTGTAATTTTCTGAAGAATCGCTCTTCCCGTTTTACTGTTGCTCCTTTTTGGAACGTGTCTGTCTGCCCGAAACCACCTCTGCCTTAAACAGCTCCTTCTTGATAGAATTACTCACTTATTTGAAAATACGTGGTGAACCACGAAAAATCTCCAAATTTTCCGATTTGTACCGATTGATTTTATAACAGTAAGTAGCCTATTTGTTGACCGGTTCCTCTGTACCACCTCCTCAGGCAAACCATCGCTCGGAGCGGGACCGGAGAATGGCTCCAGCGACGCTGACTCCAAGCGAAAATTAGCCATCTACTCGGGCCACAGCAGCCGCTCTTCGGGCGACCGCAGCCCGCTCGGAGCGATATTCAGTCGCACTTGGCACTGCGGTCGCTGTCCGGGCGAATTTCGAAATTTCCCCCCAGTTTTTCTTTACATCCGCCTCTTCTCTAGAGGTCCGTGAATGTCGCGATCCACGGCAGAGAAATTCCCGCCTCGGTCCGCAACAACGGCGTAACCTTCGCAGGGGTGTGCAGTGAGGAACCACCCTCCCTGCGGACCGCGGCGAAAACCGCCCCACCCGCCAGCCATGGGATCCCCTATCCCTCAGCGGTCAAAAACATACTGGCCTCCGGAGAGGAACTCCAAGTCACCTTCCAGTGCCGGTTTCCAGAAAGCCGAATGAGGACTCGAGGGAGATGAGGCACCTTTTATACCGGCTCTGCATGTGATAAACACATTAGGACGTGATTATTTGCTTTACCATGTTTTTCATGTCTGCCGCTGCACCACGCACTCTTCAATGGTCTCTCGGATGATGGGCAGGGGAGTTAAGCTCGGGGAAATCGCTCTGGCTGTATTCGGGGAGGCGAGAGAAGACATAAATTTGTCAGGTGATCCGATATTCCTGCTTGAGTAGTCACAGGAAGCCAAAAGGCAAGAAAAAAAGCGGAAACCGATTGTGCAAGGGGCGATGTGACGGCTAGGCTTGGCCTGCAAACACTTCATGACATCCTGCACGCTCCTTCGGCGTCCCACACACTTTTTATGACGTCTGACGCACTTCCTCTTGGGTCCCGCATACGTTTCACGGCGTCTGACGTATTCCCATTTGGGTCCCGTATACTTTGTACGGCGTCCGGCGCACTGCCACTGAGGTCCCGCAGTTTATCACTCAGGGAACAACCAATTCTGCGCCTATCTGTCTCTGGAGTTGGCAACGCTATCACCCCGAGAGCGACCGGACAGCGGCCGAGGGGCGAACTGGCACCGGACAGGGACTGCGGTGCCAGTTCGCCCTCGGCCGCTGTCCGGGCGATGACGTCATAATTGGTAGGAGCCGGTCCCGCTCCGAGCGATGGTTTGTCTGAGTCATTAAAGAAAGTACAGCCTACAACGTTTTCCACCGATTCGATCGAAGAAGAATATCGATAACTTTAGTGAAACCTTTCTAGTTGCAAACCTTGTTGTGGGGGATTCATCCATGAAAATAAGAATTTCTCTCAATACCAGATATATGATATCGTTATCCGCGAGTGGGGGTGTGTATAAAAGTCTGTTGGTACCTGCTTGTTGGTGCCCCTGCTTCTACTGAACCTAGCAGACGTTTGAGCGTACAATGGGAACGTTCGAGTGATATAGCGTGCACAACTATATCGCGAAAGTATTCCGCACATTGCATAAAGGTGTCGCCGTCCGGCACACCAAGGCTTCTGGTCCATAACACCTTAGGATCCGTACCTAGGGAGTTCATGGAGTCTTTGGTCACAAGCCAAAGTTTCGCCACCCTGAACTGTCGATCGCTGTCGAGTGATATTCAAAAAACTGCGCTATCCAGACTTCTGAGCTATTTCCATGCACCTATTGCTGCTTTGCAGGAAACCCGCCTCAAGGATAGACCCGTCATCAGCGTCGGAGAGTACACCATCTAATGCGGTAACGCTGACGATAGGAGAGTGGGAGGCTGTGCAATAGCAGTAAGGAAGGATTTTAAAGGCAGTGGTCACGATGAAAAACGTTATCGAAAAAACTACAAAAATCAGCTTAGATCAAAAACAGCTGAAAAACTATGAAGGTAGCGCGGTGAAAAACGGTCTACAAATAGAGTTTCTAGGGCCCAAAGAAGCTAGTTCGTGCACACGTGCACAGCGATGACGAAACAGATCGCAGTCTCATGCCGAGCAGTCAAAAATCATCGACATTCAGAGGACGAAATAAATGCAAATTTAACGAATAAAAACAGTTGAATAATGAAAGCATCACTTCAGTCAATGTTTTTGACTAGATGTGTACATAAATTCGAAGGTTCATTGATTGACATTTAATTTCAAGCTAGCTGATGTTCTTGATATAAGAGGTCATCGATGCCGATGATGTGGAGAGGGCTCGTCCACCATCAAAAGGCAAGAAAGTTCAGGTTTCAAATTCGGGCCAAAACAGTGGTTTTTTCGCGATTTTTCCTTATAGGTCCTACTACTCGAGACCCAGGAAAGGATTTGGAGAGAAAAAGACGACAAGCATATTTGATCGCGACCACTGCCTTTAATGGTATGGTCAAGTAGTTCGGCTCAACGTCGTGCCGGAATGCATTCTTACGACTGCGGAATCACAGAGGATTCAATCTGTGGATAGTGAGTGCTCATGCGCCCACTGAAACCGCCGAAGACAATTCGAAGGATGCGTTTTATGAGGAACTCAATACGTTGCTGGCCAGGATACCTTGTCAACATGCTGTTGTCGTGGGGATTGACGCAAATGCGAAGATGGGACTTGATCAGGAATCCGAAGTACTCGGAAATGGTTCTACCCAGTGGAGCAAACATCGGACAATGGCTACCGCCTTGTCGACTTTTGTGAACGCAGTGGTCTGATTATTGCATCGACATTCAAGAGGAATCATCGCCGCCATCAGCTTACGTGGCAGGGACCAACCCAGCTATCTCCAGAAGAGCAGCGGAAGCGGAAGATGACAACTTTGAAACTACAGCTTGACTATGTCCTGACGAGGAGTATTCCAGTATCGGACATTCGAAGGTCTAGAGCTGTGTGGGATGTCGCATTCGATTCGGATCACCGTCCTGTTCTGTTGAACTTCACTGCGAGGATTCATAAAAGGAAGCGGGGGGCTCAGCCTCTCCAGAGGATTGACATGACAAGTCTCAGAGATGAAGAGTGCAGAAGGAATTTTCGACAACGCGTGTCTATTCACATCGCAGTGCGGACTAAGAAGAAACTTTGCGACGCGGATTCTTTTGTCAAGTGCATCCAGGACGCTTCGAAAGAGGCACTCCCGGTTGTACAGCCTAAGAAGAAGTTCGCCTACGTCTCAGAAGAAACAACATTCACCTACAACAGAGTATGTGCTCTCCGAACTGCAGGAAACTTCGTGGAGGAGAAGCGTCTGAGGAGGAAGTTGCGTCGGCAGCTTCAAAGTGACCGCGAATGAGAGTGGACGTGTAGAAGAGCTAAGGAATTCGAGAAGGCTTGGGAGGAGAAGAATCCAAGGAAAGCCTACACGTTGCTGCGATAGTATAGCGGGAAGATGAAGAGATGTTCTCCTGTCTTGAACACTACCAATGGAGTTGCAGTTGGTGATGCGACGCTGCCAATATCGAAGGATTACTTCAGTTCACTACTGAATCGTCCAGCGCCATCAGTACCTGAGCTCCCGCATGTTCAGAGAGCACATTACGATGTCAGTGAGGAACCGCCGACTGAGTCTGAAGTTTTGGATTGTGTCCGGAAAATGAAGAATGGAAAGGCAGGTGGAGATGACAACATCACTGCTGAAATGCTGAAAGCTCTTCCTCCGTCTGGGATTCGTGAAATGACCAACACCATCCATGCTATATGGATGAGCGAAAATCAACCCGATTCGTGGAGACATGCGATCATCGTACCTCTTCACAAGAAGCTATCCGTCACGGATCCTAAGAACTACAGAGGAATCTCTCTACTTCGTGTCATGTACAAGGTTTTAGAACGTATCGTTCTCGAGCGACTTATCAAACATCATGAAAGAACGACCAGAGATGAGCAAGCCGGTTTTCGACTTGGAAGATCGACCATCGACGTGTTCGTCGTGAGAAGAGTAATTGAATCGTGGCAGCGGTATTCGAAGCCATTACAGCTTGCTTTTTTAGACTTTGAAGCCGCGTTCGACTCTCCTTATCGTGATCGATTGCTCAATGCTCTGCGAGCAGATGGAGTCCCGGAAAAGTATGTTCGATTAATCGAGAACTTGAAAAAAGGAACAACAGCAGCAGTTCGTACACCTGTCGGATTTACGTCGGCTTTCGAGGTCAAAGCAGGAGTAAGGCAAGGATTCGTTGCAGGACCTTTTTCTTTTCAACTTCGCCGTTGATGCGTAGAGTTACAGAACAGTTTCCTGCGGATGTGATCCTAACACCATCAGGACGCTCCCTTGTCGACCTGGAGTACGCCGACGACATTGTGTTATTCGCTGAAAACAACGCAAAACTGCAAAGGATTGTGAACCTCGTTTCAAAGTATGCCGCAGCCTATGGACTTCGTCTTCGTCCCGACAAATGCAAGCAGATGTGGGTCTCTCAGAGGCCTTCAACGGGAGCTTGTGTGGACGGACAACGTTTCGAACTGGTGGACGATTTCTGTTATTTGGGCTGTTTGCTGAAGAACGATGGTAGTTATGCAGCGGATATTCAACAACGATGTGCGAAAGCTACGTCTGCATTCAATTCTCTAACCAAGTGTTTGTGGTCTGCCACCATCGCGAAGGAAGTTAAGTTGCGCGTCTATCTATCCGCTATTCGCCCTATCATGATGTACGGATCGGAGACGTGGGCAGCACCGAAGACGCAGATGGAAAGGTTGGATTGCACGGAGAGGAAGCTTTTCAGGAGTTTGTTTGGATATTTCTGGCCGCGTTTATGCCATAACGAAGACCTTTACAAGGAAATCGACGCAGTACATCAACGCTTGACACGAGGGAGGTGCCAGCATCTCCTAACGCCATCTTAAGCAGCAACGGAAAGTCAACTTCGACTGCTCGAGCATATACTAAGAAGAACGCCGGATCGTCTCGTACAACAGGCTTTAAGAATGCTTCCAAATCTTGTTTGGAAACGGCCACCTGGGCGTAGGCGAAAGCTCTGGACGGATGTGGTTAAAGAAGATTTGAAGTCACTCGGCATCGAAAGACAGTTCAGGCGCGATGTTTCGTTTCGCAGGAAATGGAATAGTGACAGCTGGATGGAATGTGTTCAAATTGTGGCTGAAGACCGCGAAAAATGGACACGGCTGACTACTAGGACGGCACACCTCGGTGAAGATGCGGAATGACCGCGTCAGGCGAAAGCCAAATGATTAAGTCAAGTAAGTCAATCCGCGAGTGTTCTCCTGGAGACTACATGGGAATGCTCTAATATCTGAATTTGGATTTTTTTCTTTTCTGGGATTTCGAGTGCTCCCCTTCAAACTAGGTTTGCACTCATCCCTGTAGTGTACAGCCAAAGCTGTAAATGGTTCCACCACGCGGGGACGCAGAGGTAGACAGTTTGCACTTCAGCCGGGCCCAGAGAGTGCCGGGCCGGCTGGCAGCGCCTTTCTTTTCGTTCTTTGCGCTCATCATACTGACTCGAACACGGGAGACCAGCAGTTCTCCGAATAACGGCCAGGCTCGTCGCGCCGCGGAGAAATTCGGACGAGTTTACCTTCTCGTGATGATTACAATTGGAGTACGTTATCGCTCGTTGAATTGTTTATTCTTTTTCCGACCCATTTGTAATTTTTTCAATTCACTGTTTTGTTATCCATTTCGCCCTACTCCCAACGTTCTCCTCTCCATTCTCAACAGAACAGATTATTTTCCAATAAAACCTCTCTGGCTCTCTTTCCGAGTCAAGCCACTGGTACTTCTTCTAGCCCAATCAATATTTCAAAAGTTTCAATTCAAGTATGAATTCGCTGTGATCCCCTTGAAAAGTTTTAAAACTGCTCAGTTGGCCTTGGGAATAACGACCGTGAGGAAATACTTATCATAGGGAGAGAATTTTCATATAACATATACTCATTCCTCATATCGGTAATAGTTGAACTGATTACGAAAGGAACTAGTAGAAATTCATCTAAAAACGCATTCAGAAGGACTTTCTCTGTCAAAACTTACCGAGGCACGCTAACGCGCTCCGTTTGTAACGCCCTGAGCAATGTAGGATATTGCTTCCGCGCCCATCCACCGCGCGCAAAAACTCGCCGCGTCGCGAGGGGAGAACTGCAGTACATCCCTCGAACACCCCGCGTACTGAGTTGTCAATGCTCCGGAGACCGTGGATTAGCTGCCTCGTCCGCTCTCCGGGCGGTGACAGCGGTGCCATCGCCAGAGATAGAGAGACGCAGGATTGGTTGTTCTCTAAAAGCAGTACTCATGATAAGATTCCCTTTTCTGTTTTTTGCCTTACTCATGATAAGATTCCCTTTTCTGTTTTTTTGCCTATCTTGAAAACGGTCCCATTCTGATTTCAGTGATGTCTCTGGAATCGTACAAGACCTTCTGGAAACGGATTTATGGTCCCTCAAAAATTGAGCTAGGGAAGCGTGGTGGACGAGTTGTCCGAGGCTTGTAACTTCTGTCTTTTGCAACCGATGTATGCGAGATGACCTGAGTAAAGAGAGAAGTTGAGAATCAAGGGTAGAACGGGGCTTTTGATCGGGAACCATTGCTCATCTCACGATCTCAAGTTTTCCATTTATCACGTAGAGGGGCGGACAGGGGCCGAACTTGCCCAAAGCGGCAGAGTTTGCCCATTTTTCTAAGCCGTTTTTCGGCTCCTGGGTAGCTTTTCGTCCCATTTCTTCGACGCTGTTCTGCTTCTGAGAGCCACGAGAAGCGTTTGTCATGGAAAATTCGATGATGAAGTTCATCGTGAAGTGTGCCTTTAAGTGATAACGTGCGGGTCACGTGAATAGCCGATATAAAAGACGGGCAGCTGGCCTTTCGAGGCTACTCCTGTGAGGCGAGTCTAGATCACTGTCAGAAGGACAATTTTCGGCGGCCGACAGGATCCCCCATGGCTCGCGGTAAGGAAGAGTTCCTCATTGCCGACCATTCCGGGATGGTATTCTTGTTACGGTGTGTGGCAGGATTTACCTTCCTGCCCACAGGCTGTGACAAGTACCCTATTCTCTTGAAAAGCTTCATCCTCTTGAGAAAGAAAAAAGAAATGCCACAGAATATCGCGGTCGCCCGGAAAGCGACTGCTGCCGCCCAAGTAGATGGTTGGTTTTCGCTCGGAGCGGAGAGACAGCGTCGCTCGAGTTGCTTTCAGGTCCCGCTCCGAGCGATTGTTTATCTGAGTAGTTGTGGTGAACAAGACACTGAGGTTTGGTACGGAAGGTTAGTACCACACAATAGTCGAATATGTCATGTAGATCGGAGTGCGTGGCGTTTTTTCCAGTTTTTTTTTTCGTGTTTTAGTAAATCAACAGCCTCGTCAGTTTCTGCCATGGTTTGTCTAAGGAACTGACCGTTTTCTTCTAAGCGGGTTGGTTGGTGAACTCGGCAGAAAAAGGGGAAATCGCTACGCGTCAAAGTGAGTCGAATATTAGACCCCCACCATTGAATAGAAAAACGTAACAGAGCGTCCAGCTTGAATCCGTTCGACCGAACTGTATTGAGGAAAAGGGTGGGGTTGCTGAAGGGAGACTTCTACTGAATGTCGGATAGAGAGTACTCACTTGGCATTTTAAGATGGTCAAGATTTTTTTTTGCTTTTTCGGAACCCATGTCGCTAAAATATTTTCTTAGATCCGACCGTCATCCTGCTAGTAAAAGCGAATTATTTTAAGAAGTCGCGCGACTTATTTGGTGTTGAAGACGAGGATGAGACCGAGATGATGATGATGAAGGCAAAGGAACAGGAGAAGCAGTTGACCGTCGAGGAAAAGATGATGCAAGCGCCTGTGAAGCTAATCCGCGAAGGTTTGCATTTTGTGCTAGACATCTGTAAATGCCCCTTTGGGACTGAATCTTGTTGTGTCTGTTCTCTGCTCCTTCGCCACGGTACCGTAATTTGAAACAAAGAACGTCTATGACTCCCCAAATTGAACTGCTCCGCACATACGGAGACAAAATCCTGTTTGAAAACGGTTCTAGAAACCTACATTTTATTCTGAATGGCCACTTTGTCCATTTGTTCTCACCTTGTGAGGAGCTAGAGTAGAGACAACGCAACGTGCGTTGAAGGTATTTGACGAAGACAGATGCTCGAAACATAATTAATGACGATGAGCTCTCCAAAAACTGCCTTTTTGATGGAAAGAAGCGTCTACCTGTATGTAGATGGTTTCGTCCAAAGAGGATGCATGTATAGAATTTGCGTGCATGACACAGTTTTATTTCGCTCCGCCATGGTATCTCCGCTGGAGCATTTATAGTGTACTGGTTTTGAGGAGTATGAATATTTGCTCTATGGTATGGCTCAACCCACGACCTGAAATCAGAGTATGGTCGCAGTCCTTACCAGTTGGTTCCTCAACTAGTGATGTCAGAGCAATTACACTTGTTGCTCACAATCCAAAAAAACTAGCCTAGTCCGAGTGGAGCAGGACAAAGCAGCTGGCCAGGATGCCGATGCTAATTGCAACACAAACTGTGAGTTTCCGTTCCCCAAACCTACATCCTAAAAGGTTAGAAGCTCGAAACGCAGTGGTCCGTAATAACTAAAATCTTTCTCCACAAAGAGGTTATTTGTATTGCCGAACCTAATATGAGGCTCCTTGTTAAAGGCAGTGTTCACGAAAAGAA
Organism: Aplectana chamaeleonis; assembly: GCA_029168955.1. Classification (NCBI taxonomy): domain Eukaryota; kingdom Metazoa; phylum Nematoda; class Chromadorea; order Rhabditida; family Cosmocercidae; genus Aplectana; species Aplectana chamaeleonis. Next base: position 289,778 of record JAPDOI010000464.1, read on the forward strand.
TCGTTCTTCTGCTTTTCCGCTCATCTTGTCTTGAAGAAGGTCCGATGCTGATTCCAATGATGTCTTTAGGATCGTACAAGACCTTCTGGGAACGGAGTTATGGTCCCTCAAAAATATGGCTAGGGAAGCATGGTGGACGAGTTGTCCGAGGCATGTAACTTTCGTCTTTTGCAGCCGATGTATGCGAGCTGACCTGAGCAAAGAGAAAAGTTGGGAATGAAGGGAAGACGGGGCTATTGATCGGAAACCATTGCTCATCTCACGATCTCGAGTGTTCCATTTATTAGAGTGAGGACCGAATATTCGAGTTCGAATAAATATTCGAATTTTTCGAACGAATTTTTATTCGAACATTCGAATATTCGAAAAGTGTGAATATTCGAACATTATTCGAATTCGACTATTCGCAAAAGGTGAAAATTCGAACATTATTCGAATTCGACTATTCGCAAAAGGTGAAAATTCGAACATTATTCGAATTCGACTATTCGCAAAAAGTGAAAATTCGAACATTATTCGAATTCGACTATTCGAGAAAGGTGAATATTCGAATATTATTCGAATTCGACTATTCGGGAAAGGTGAATATTCGAATATTATTCGAATTCGATTACTCGCAGAGGTGAATATTCGAACGTTATTCCAATTTGAATACCCGAGCTGGTTTAACAAAAAATATGAAAATCAGCTCCAATGTATGAAGGAATCGACATACCTTTCGAGACTGATGTCAGCCTCTTCATTACTCCATTGTTCCATTTTCCCGAACGCAAGAACTAAATTTTTTCCCCACACCATCTGATGAGGCTACTAGGGCGGTTCTAACAGGGGGAGCCACATGGCAATCGCACTTGGCCACTCCCATTTGTCCATGCCGCTGGGCAATGATAACACCGACCATAGCTTCGTTGGGTGGAGCCATGAACTCCACCAACCGTCACCTCTGGGCAGGTGAAGGGGGAACCTCCATCATTGGAAAAATTGGGAAAACCGGTGACAACCGGTGAAACGCCCCGAGGCACAGGAGGAGATGGGAATACGTGGGGGTGGGGTTTATCCCTCCGTTGACCAATCACCCACGTCTTAAGTGGTGGAGAGACGTCTGTCGATTGGCCGACGGAGCAATAAACTCCGCCCCGTACTCCGATCTCCCCCAGTACGCGCCTCAAAAAAGAATGAAAGTCACCCAACATTCATGCAAGTCATTTTCAAGATTGTGTGGGTGTCACTGCCGGTTCTTCGTTCATAACTTTTTTGTGCTTGGAGATGGAAATCTGCGTCATTGTGCTTCCAGTTTGAAAAACTATTCTCGATCCTTCAGCCTAATTCATTTCACGAAACACCGGTTTTTCGCCTATAACTCTTTAACCTGGTGAGGGTTGTTTTTGAAATCTACGTAAAATTCTGCGTCGAATGATATTTCGGATTCCTAACTTTGCTCGCTCCATACTCTGAGAGGATCCCCCGCGATCGTTCACGGATAGAATCTCCGGTTTCTGGTAGGGGCCGAGAGGATTCTAGCATGGGGCTATCGCGCAACGATCGCGAAATTCTGCCAGTCTCAAACCGAGAGTGTTCCGCGTTCGTCCATCGATGCTCCCACGATGCTCTTTAGCAAAACCGCGAGGAGTCGAGCCTGGGCCTATCACGGAACAATTGCGAGATCCTACCAGTTTCAACCTGAGGGCGAATCGCGTCTATACATTGACGTATTCGGGGCGTTACATCGCGGATCCGCGACGAACCGAGCTTGGAACTATCGCGGGACGATCGCGAGATTCTTCCAGCCTTCTGATGGTACCGCATCCAGGCCCTCTCGATGTTTCACCCGAGCGAGTGTTGCCTATCAAATCAACACGAAGCTATAAGGTATTGCCCTCGCCGCATTTCGCGCTGCTTTACAAATCTGCACAACATGAGAACGCGGGAGCGGGGGGAGACGATCACGGTACCATCGCGGATCGCGAGTGCACCACGGTATTAGCGCCGTAAACCTCTCAACGATCGCGGTATTATCACGGTATGAGAACGAGAATGTCAACGGATGAGTCGATTGGGTAACTATCGCGGAACGAACGCGAATCACGGGAGCATCACGGTACTAGCGCAAAAGATTCTCTCAGAGTAAGCCAGCCAGGTCGGTGGAGCCGAGCCCCGTTGTTGGCTCCAGCAGAACTCTGCACCTCTCATTCAAAGGCAGTGTTCACGATGATTTTCATCCGCGAGTTTTTCACATAAAACAATGCGCTGGCCTTCAAGTGTTACCAAAATTACGAAGAAATGGCGAGAAACGCATTAAAACGTCGTATTTCAGTGACATTATTCTTTAACATGGGCCAGTTGTCCGGTCAGATAAACATGTTAATGGTGGTTGTCGCCGTTGGAAAACTGTGTCAATCGAAAATAGAAGAATATTTCATGCAAAGCAGAATCAGTTAGGGCTCTAAGGAAGGAACGGAGCAATAGAGAGTAAAGAATTGCAAAGGACGCGTCCACAAAAGATTTCATTGTCACAACAAACAATTCCTGTGATAAAGAGGCGGGGTGATACTTAAGGATTTCGCGTACTTCTGTTGCGTTTTTCTCAATTTCTACGTCATTTTAGATCTACCCGGGGACCAGTTAATCGATATAGCGAATAATCTCAAAATTAAAGATTATCGTGAACACTGCCTTTGAACCATAGAGGCGAAGGCACCCTCTGGAGATAACTATGGAGCTCGGCTCCACCAATCTCGCTGGCTTATGGGGCAGGCAAAGTTAGTAAGGTCCTCGAATAAGCTCATTAGGCTAAGCTACAGAGGAAAAAATGATTTTGTAGGATTCTTTGCGTTGTAGCCCGTACAGGTCTAGAGGTGAGTCGTGCCTTATTAATTCCAATTGTAAGTGGAGTAAAGCTCTAGAAGAAGAATTCAACTTGTTAGTGCCGCTCACTTCGCAGTTGCGCGATAATGCTATGGATGCTTAAATTATTCGTCATTCGAATTTCGAATATTCGTTCGTTCGAAATAAAAAATGAACGAATTTATTCGAAGTTCGTTCGTTCGAAATAAAAACTGAACGAATTTATTCAAAATTCGTTCGTGCGGAATGGAAAATGAACGAATTTATTCGAAAATCGTTCGTTCGAAATAAAAAATGAAGGAATTTATTCGAAATTCGTCCGTTCGGAATAAAAAATGAACGAATTTTTTCGGAGTTTGTTCTTTCGAATTATAAAATGAACGAATTTATTCGAAATTCGTTCGTTCGAAATAAAAAATGAACGAATTTATTCGAAATTCGTTCGTTCGGAATAAAAAATGAACGAATTTATTCGCAATTCGTTCGTTCGAAATAAAAAAATGAACGAATTTATTCTAAATTCGTTCGTTCGAATAAAATGAACGAAAAAATGAACGAATTTATTCTAAATTCGTTCGTTCGGATTAAAAAATGAACGAATTTATTCGAAATTCGTTCGTTCGGAATAAAAAATGAACGAATTTATTCGAAATTCGATCGTTCGGAATAAAAAATGAACGAATTTATTCGAAATTCGTTCGTTCGAAATAAAAAGTGAACGAATTTATTCGAAATTCGTTCGTTCGGAATAAAAAATGAACGAATTTATTCGAAATTCGTTCGTTCGGTCTCTTTTTAAAAAGTCCTCACTCTACCATTTATCACGTCGAGGGGCGTGGAGTGCATCTGGGGTGTGGCGAGCTGACGGGTGTCAAACTTTGGCGCCGTAGGGGACCGTCCCGAGCTCAATTTTCTTAGTTTTTTCAACGTTAGGGTTGCGCTAGGCCTCGCAGCTGCCGATCTCCATCAAAAAATCAGACATGGTTTTTATCGTGAACACTGCCTCTAAGGCAGCAGCCACGCTCAAAAATGGAATCGATTTTATGTCATAAATCAAAGGTTTAGAGTTGGTTGTATTGGGAACTGACGAAAAAAACGAACGAAAACTGTCTGGAAATAGAGGAATAACGGTTATTTTGTTATTAGGTGAAAGTGGACGAGTTTTACGGCGCGCGGTTGAAACAGCGAATATAGCAACAAAACGGTTGAGATAAAGAAGCCAATATATTCTTACAGTCTGTACTGGAACGTTAACCTGGTAGGAAGCATCAAAAACCAGCCAAAGTGACCGTATTAGTACTATCAATCTGGACGAATTTGTATTTTGGGGGCGGGGTTGCAGAAATTTTTCGATTTGAATTGCTGAAATTTAATAGTTTTGACTCGTTTTTGACGCTTCCGACGGCGTGAGCAGTTTACTGGGAGCCATGCGACTTCAGAAACGTAGTTATCTCAACAACTTTTTCGAGCGTGTCTGCCGCCTTTAAAGGCACCGGACACCCAAAAAATTAATTTTAAGATTTCATGCTTATCTTGGAGAGAGTCACACGCTGATCACAGTACTATCTACGCAATCGTCCAAGACCCCCTTTGAACAGAGTTATGGCTCTTCAAAGATTCTTAGATTTTGAGGGTGAAAATTGGTGGACGAGTTGTCTTAGGCCTGTATTTCTGTTCATTCGCAAGCGTTGAGCGCGAGCGAGCCAGGATAAGGAGATAGCTCAGCAATGGACTGAAGAACGACGACTTATTGAAATTCATCCATCCATCGAGCCGCTATCGAGTCCGAAAATCTGTTAGGGGGTCGGGCCTGTGGTGGTGAGCGAAGGGGGTCGGGCCTGTGGTAGTCGCTTATATCTCGCTTATTTGGAGGAATTGAGATCTCGTATTTGGCACGTGTTATACAGGAGGGGTCTTCTACACAATTACATGAAAATCTCAAAATTCATATCTGAGGGTGTACTGTGCCTTTAAGTTTTCGGACGACTACGGCTGGTTACGGTAGGTACTGTGCTTATCTGGGCCAAATTCCGGTCCGCAATTGCGTCTCGACACGCTTTGCGGCCGCGCGCGCTCGAGTCGGCTTTTTTATACAGTTTTCTTCATTTTTTTTAGATTCCAGCTTTCAAAACCCCCTAGAGTCAACAGATCGACGGCTGCGGCGCTGGAAACTCTTCCAACTCGGGAGCGTGCAGCCGCAAAGCGTGTCGAGACGCAATTGCGGACCGGAATTGGGCTCAGAGAAGCACAGTAAAGTGCGTTTAAAAGTATGGATCCACCAAAATTTCTGCATCCAGGTGGATCGGGCGTTTAGATTCTCCCCATTGTAGCATTATCACTGGGTTCAGAACTGTGGAAAACCCTAAATAGAAATTACGAGAAAGTTTTAAAGGAAAATTGATCCGACTACAAAATCTATTGAATGTTTCACGGAAAACGTCTTTCTCAAGCGGAACGAATTCATGACTCCACTTATGAAAACACTCATCGAATCTTTAGCAGCAGCAATGCAAAATCAAAACTTAATCGCAGCTACTCGAGTAACCAAACAACTAAAACATTCGGCATTTAAAAGACGGATTATTGAGAACTGTTCGGCCTACTCCGGCCCTTGCATCCAGAATGGCATAAATTTAGTGCATCAATTGAAGAACTTGTGATGCTATTTATGTTTGCCTACCGTAAAAGAGCTCCCCTTAACTCACCGTTGAGATTTATGTTTATTCAGTGCGCGACCCACCCCTAGAGTTTATGCCGCGTGCTTCTGAACATGCGGAAGTTGGAGCTGATAAGCGAATTGTAGAGCTGTCTCGTGGAGAACAGGACTGATAACCTGATAGATGGTCTTGCACGAAACGAAGGTGAGATAAACTTGTCCGTGGCCGCAAAAAGTTGCCCAAAACATCAGACTTCCACTTCAAATTTGTGAGTCGCAAACAGCTTTCATTTCATTGATGAGTTTAAACATCTCTACCATCATGATTCTGCTGAATTTCATCAAAAGACGCATTTTTAAGAGCAAAAACATTTCTCATTTCGTTTTTCATTGCTTAGATTACGTTAGCTTAAAGGCAGTGTTCACGATAAATATCGTTCTCGAGGTTTCAGTGTGGAACACTAAGTTGGCAGATGCTGGGGAGGATAGGGTCGAAGAAAGCAGCGAAAACGGATCGGAAAGTGATAAAAACGGCTTTGAAAGTCATTCCAGTGCGCTTACCTATCCCGGTCCGCCCCCACCACATCCGGACGAGCTTGAGGTGCCGCACACTTTTCGATGGCAAATTCCCAAGCAACTCTACCGCGTCCAGCCTGATCGATTCGCGCAGATTTCGCCATCAGCGCGCGCTTGCGGAAATCAGGAGGGCCCATGATTCTCGTCCACGCCCTGGACGTTAGAACCCGTTATTTTAGCTTAATCCAAACGTTTTTCTTTGCCTTTTCTTCACTATGAGTTACCTCACGACGAAACACCCTCATTTTCGGGTCGAACTCGAGTGCGATATTCATCGTGAGCACTGCCTCTAAATCGGTCTGATGATTTGCCCTTTGTATGTATGAGCGAACAACAGAGCTATGAAGGAGGTTCAGGGTTTCCGCAAATTCAAGTCGTGTACTCTGGTGAAAAGAGACAGAAGAACAGTCCAGTAAAATACCGGTAATACGGAGGCCAGTAGCAATCCCCCTGGAAGGTGGCAGCTATCGGCTTTCACTGTGTGGTGAGTGTGTCAATCACTGATCGACTATCAATATAAACACGCAGGCATATAAATGCACAAGCGGCGCTCAGGTTAAAGGCAGGGTTCTCGATAAAATCGGTTGTTTTGCTATCACCATAGAATGGTAGATCTGGCCATCACAAAAATGAAAATGAGTAAAAAATTGGATGAAAAACGCATAGGAGAAAGTTATGGCTTGGTGTCCTCCCGCCCCCAATTATCGAGATTTCGGTAAAAGCTTGTTTTGTTAACTTTTATTTTGCTTCTAAAGTAATTCCTGAACATTTGTGAAGACTACTGATTACTTTAACAGCAAAATAATTGTCGGATAAGCAAGCATTGATGAAAATCGTGTTAATTAGAGGGCCGGCCGACACCGGTAGTTAGCTGTTATACTTTGTTTTTGAGCGTTTTTCCCTCGAATTTCCGGGTTTTTTCACTTACTTTTACTTTTGTGATGGCCAAATCTACATTCTTATTAAGAGAGCTCAAAAGTCGTTTTTATCGCGAACCCTGCCTTTAATGACCGTTGTAGTCAGGCACCGGGCAGCAGTGAGAGTTCTTTTGCGAGGTGGCCAACTGCAAGAAACGGGTGGTGACTTCGCTCACCGCTGCAAAGGAAAGAGTAATAGCACGTGATGCGAAGAGAAGTTTGGTCAATACCGCGCACGTGGGGTCGTGCACGTCCAAGGGTGGCAACTTCTTGAGGAAAGTGCGCCCCGAGAGAGGGCTGTGGAGCGCTTGCGAACCGACCAGCCCGCTGTCCACTTATCACCCCAGCACAGCACGGCGGCCTATCTCGTTGTCTAGGTGGACAAGGAAAAATTGTATCCGCCGGCTGGCAGCCATCCAGCTCCGCTGCCAGCTGATGGGAATGACAGGCGAAACGTTTGAAGGTTCAATTGAAGATTGAATGGTTTCTGGCGAAGATTAGAGGGAGATTGACGTCAAATTGTACGTAAGCTCTGGTACATCCGTGATGACCTGTCGATTTTGATTATCACCAGCAGCGGAGCGGTGAGCATCGGTGAGGTATAACTAGTGATAAGGAGGTTACGACGAAAAAGCCACCGCTCCGCGCTGTGATTATGAAAACAGGAGTTCACTTGAACTGAAACAGAATCTAGCTGTCATTTTACGTCTCCTTTAAAGATTTCACGTACTTGACTCCTATTCTAAGTTTAACTTCAAATTCCTAAAAGCAGTTGTGGCCATATTCAACCATTTTTAGTTTTTTTTTTTCAATAATCGCTCAGTACAAGTAAAATCAGATTTGCAACGAAACCCATGTAAGAAAGATGGCTTAGAAATGATTTAGTTCTCGGGAAGAGGCATAAAACTTACGTGATCCGTCTGTAATCGTTACTTAATTTTTTATAATTGTTCATCTGAGTGCGGGTTTTATCTGAACTTGGTTTTCCTCTTCTAGAAGAAAGATCACAACTGGAAAGCGTGAAACAGACTAAAGAAAAAAATTAGTCCATAATTAAGAAAACCTTGAGCTTTTTGGTTCACATTGTGAAGAAAACACGAGGTTCTCTCCTCGACAATCATACTACAAAATATTGTGTATCGTGGTCTCAGTGGTAAGTGTCCACTCACAAGAAATTCTCAAAATCGTTTTTTTTTTAATCTAACATTCTGTCGCCCTTATGATTTTCGCTTAAATTTTCAAAATCTCATAATCGAATGTTGAACAATTGTTATATTTGAAAGATAGACACATGTGCACCTTCGCGAAACCCATATTTACAGCCGATAGTTGGATAAAAGTTGGAATGGATACGAAGAACTGTGGAAGGAGTGTATATAGGAAAGCAGGAAGTGCCCTTCGTATACGCAACTGTGGCCTACTCAGAACTTTCCGGCCTAGCTATTTCCGCCTTATAAGTATGTAGTCTGATAGCATCATGCTACATACCATAAAGACGCAAATACCTAGAGCTAAAAACGCATGTATCATTCCTCAAAGACGCATGTAACAAACGCTGAACACGCAGGCGCCTTACATTAAAGGCGCATGAATCATTCCTCAAAGACGCATGTAACAAACGCTGAACACGCAGGCGCCTTACATCAAAGGCGCATGGATTCTCCCTCAAAGATGCATGTAGCAAACGCTGAACACGCAGGCGCCTTACTCTACGTTTGCGTGCCCAATACACTATGGATATCAGAGCCCTCGCCAGGGCGGCGGTTGTGGACTCGGGAGAGACCAATGAACTATTTAATTCAAATGACAACGACTTGCCCTTATGAGGCGCGCCGTACATCGCGTGAGTTCGCAATCGATGTTCAACATGTGCATGACGATAACTACGGCAACGGCCCAATCTTCGTGGGCAAAAACACTAATTATCTTCATATTTGACTACGACAAGTGCATTAATGGATAGCTTAAGGTTCCTACGTTCTTGTAGTTGACAAATAAAAGAACAAAACAATATGACATTGAGATTATTACTGATTATTATTAAATAACTATGAGATTTAACCTTCCTCAGGAAGATTGTTTCATACCTCGAGCTCGCAGATACCTTACTGCAGAGAAACGTTGTTACTGCAATACTGGCCATTACTTTGGCGTTTTTGGCCCAAAAAAACGCTAGAAAGCATTTTTTCGCTCTTTTTCCATAACTCTGTTCAAAAGGGTCCATTTGGGAATCTAACAAGATATTGGGAATCAGCATCGTGTGCTCTTTTTTCTGGAATAACACATGGCTCCCTCTTAAACAAGATATGTATGCAAAATTAGACAAGAAACAATCAACCCGAATCGCGATTTCGCAATCAAGGCATTTATGAGCGAATGAATGTCCATGCTGTTACGCCTAAACGCTTTGTACAAAGTATGCCAAATAGTGCAAATGCTAAAGAGAGTACTCTCGATCCTGATTCCAAATATTTCTTCGGATTCTCAAATTGACCATCATGAACAGAGTTAAGGCAAAAACGCGCCGGAAAACGCAAAAATTATGGCCTCATAGTGCTTTTCTAGACCCGTTTCTGTACGTTTTTTAACTCTAATGCGGCAGTGAGCTACCGATTGTTTTAATTTTCGACGAAATTAGGGAGACGATATTCACCGTGGACACGTAACTGTGCGTAACTGAATTTCGTATTTTCGTGTAGCGCGAATCGTAATTTAGCGAAAATGCGGAATTTATAGTGGACCTATACTTTTGCACTGCGCTCTATACCAGAAACAATCAGGTTGCCTATGTAGTTCAAGCCGAATTTCAGGGCGTAAAATTGCGGATCGCACGAATTTCTATGTAATATGTGGATTTTGAGTTTTAGATTTGACGCCGACAAAGCGTTAAGGTACGCGCGGACAGTATACTCGTCGTCTACAGCTCCGCGGTTTCCTTATTTTTCACGAACACCGCAAATACTTGAGAAGCCCAGGATGTGTGAAAGTCATGTCTAGGATCAATGTCCCGACTTCAGTAAGCACAAGACAGCAGTCGTACGCTACCGCCTTGTTTTGAAATATAGTTCGTAGAATCACGAACAAAATGAAAATCTGAAAGTTTCATATCAGCAAACACATGAACTTATCGGGGAAAGGTGAAATGTAGTGGTTATCGACGAGAAATCAATCAGTTGTGAAAGACGCACTCGTCATAAACAATTTGAGTAGCTTTCTTGCGTCTAAACGGTTTGTTACTTGCGTCTTTGTGGTCTCTTCCGAAAGACGCACTTACCATACACGCCCCCTCGTATGTTACTTGCGTGTTTTCATACGCGCAAGTGACAAGAAATGACGTTTTCGACCCTGTAAAGACGCATGTAACAAGGAATTGGGCTAATTAGACGCAACAACCTAGGCTGGAAAGTTCTGAGTAGCGGTCTAAGGCGCTGTGTAGAGCGCCCGTCGCGTAATAGATCGGCGCGGTGCTGGATCAAATATGCCGAGTTATGATAGTCTTCCATTCTGTACTACTATTCGAGAATAATTCTCGTTCTTAGGTGGCAACCAAGGGTGTGCGGAAATTTTTTAAAAAATTTCAGAAAACAGAAAATCGAGTTTGTCAGAAAACAGAAATCAGAAAACAGAAAGGCCATAACGGCCAGAAAACAGAAATCAGAAAACAGAAAACTTTCAGAAAAAAATACTCTGCAATTTAACTTTTTTTTTTTCAAAAGAAAAGAGAGTGTAATTCTGAACATCTTTGCTATACCTGTAATACAATATCTAACAAGGGAACCACAATAAGCCATAGTGACCATTCCAAAAAAAATGTACTTTTCTAGAACCATTTTCGGACGAAAAGTCCGAATATGCCCATCGCAGCTGCCACCCACTCTGAAAAAAGTTACAGGTATTTTTTCTCTGATTTTCGTACTTATTGTACTCTCCAAAAAGCGCATTATTCTTACGAAAATCCGGGAACGGACCTCATAATCGTGTTCAGCGCTCAAAACTACCCCACTAAGCAAAGTTAGGTTGAAGGAACATTTTCCAAACTTTGCGCAGACTAACAACGTTTTGGACTTGTACGGATTTTCGGTTGGGCGTTTATTTATGCCAATTAGAGGGCTCTCAAAGCATTCTAGAAAAATATTTCAGATTTGACTTAAAATTCGCTCTGGGGGGTTATTTGGGGTGCTGATCACGAATCTGAGGGTCATTTATCGATTTTCCCAAGTTTTCGACTGTATTTGTTCACAGATTCCCATCGGGGGAGAATTTGATGGCAAATCGCGACTTTTGACGATTTCCGGAGTGCTTCTATAGAACATGCTCAAGTTATTTCTCTGGAGGTTATTTGGAGTGCTGAACACGAATCTGATGTCGGTTTTTCGATTTTTGGCAGCTTACGGTAGATTACGGTGGGTATACGGTAGTATAGTCAAAGTCTCAGATTTGTCTCAAAGTTTCTATGTGGGGGTTATTTGGGGTGCTGAATACGAATTCGATGTCCATTTGTCGATTATCGGAATATTGAGGTAGGTTTTGCCTCCTAAATGGCATGTTACCTATCGTAACCTACAGTAAACCTTAAAATTCGGGCAAGCAAGCTCCAGATTCGTGTTCAGCACCCCAGATTACTCCTACATACATGTTTTTAGCAAAATCAGGGGAAAAATTTTGAAACACCATAAAAATTCCATGGGGGTGTTACCCTTACCTTGCCGCGAAGCTTCGAGAAAACGCCCATAACTTTTCTCAGAGTGGGTCTAGGCAGCTGAGATAGGCATATACGGACTTTTCGTCCGAAAATGGTTCTAGAAAATTACATTTCATTTGGAATGGTCACTATGACTTACTGTGGTTCCCTTGTAAGAGACTGGACAAATAACTAATAAGACATTGATAGTAGCAATGGCACGTCAATGACAGGTAGATCATCATTGAAAGCACTCACTCTGCGAGTTTTAGCCGAGAAATAGCCCTCCACAACGGTTCTTGATGTGCTATTTCTCGAATAACTCAATTGTTCCTCGATTATTAGGCGGCTTAGATCATCTTGTTGACGAAATAGCCTAGAAGTAGCCTAGCAATAACCGAGAAATAACCAAGACGTGACAGGCACACCAACACGCGACGTGGCCTTTCGCGGCTCGCCGAGCAGCTCGGCGGGGCCTCCTGGTGCTAGGCGGGGTGCAAGTACCGCAAACTTGGGTAGTTGAACCGACTGCGGTGTCGACATCCAAATCATGCCTCAGGAATGCGTCGTGTACAGTTCAATTCCGCATTGCCGTTCAGTCCGCAAAGTGCACGCCGATTGCGAAAGCGTGCTGCGGTGCGGCTGCGAGTATCCTCAGACAGGGATTTAGGGTCACTCGGGCGGTTTTGCATTTGGTGCCCAGGTGATCCCACATCCCTGTCTGAAGATACTCGCAACCGCGCCGCCGCACGCTTTCGCGATCGGCGTGCACTATGCGGACTGAACGGCAATGCGGAGTTGAACTGTACATCCCTTGAATAGCATTATTTGGCGTCCATTTCGCGGCGAACATTTTTTGGCGGTTATTTCTAGGCTACTACGCGGCGACCAGCTTCTCCCCGACCATTTTGCGGGGGTCACGCAGAAAGCAGGCATTTCTTGGCTATTTCTCGGCTATTGATCGGCTACTTATCGGGTGACTTTCTCAGAGAACGCCAGTACGTCAGCACAGTAGGGGTTGCATCCCTCATTGTCAGCAGCTGCTGCTGACAGCTAACAGCAACAGTTGCTATTGATATCGATGGGTTCAACCCCAGCAAGTGTTGGAATCATATTCCGCTATCAGCAGCTGCTGCTGCTGACAGCGAAGGTTTGCACTCGATCTATTATCGCGAACCCTGATCACCTACTCAGTACTTCGGCACAATAGGGGTTGCTGCTGACAGCGAAGGTTTGCACTTGATCTTTACCCTGGGATGCAACCCCTATTGTGCCGAAGTACTGAAGTAGGTTAGCAGGGTTCGCGATAAAATCAGTTGCTGAGTTCTCTTCATGAGAATGCAGGTTTCACCAACACAAAAGTGAGAAAAATGAAAAGTTGCAGGAGAAACGCACAAAAACAGCTTAGAACAGCTAATTGGTGAGTGTGCGCACGCCCCAACTAACACGATTCATATATCCTCTGGTTCCGAGCCAGATTTACTCTGCTCCCTCGCGCGCTTGTGAGGAGCGAGGGTAGAGACAGCGAGAAATTGTGAGGAGAAGGAGACGCAGCGCACGCACGCAGACGCACACGACAAACGGTAATAAATCACACTCGGAAACAGAGGATAATTGCTGTTTTGTTTTCGTTTAGCAACCTATTCATGCTTTGCGGAAGCGGCGAATGCCGCGCAATATCAGTGGAAAAATGAAAAATGAGATGTTTGATACCGTTACCGAGCATTTGATTTCCCATTTTTCTCTTGATAATCCGGGGCACTTGCCGCTTCGCAAAGGTATGAATAGGGTGTAACAGCAAGGCGGAAGACGGCAAAACAAACATACATAGAAATTTAGTTAATTGTGGGCAAGGTGACAACCAGCAATGTTTTTTTCCTGAGCGTTTTCCCTCTAAGTTTTCACCTATTTTCACTTCAGTGATGATCATGTCTACCTTCTCATGAGGATACCATAACAACCGTTTCTTATGGCGAACCCTACCTTTAGCAGCAAACGCACAATTAAACGACTAAACAAGCTGCACTGTCCAACAGACCTGGTTTTCGTTAATTTTTGCTGATTTTTTTCTGATTTTCGCAGGTTTTTCAGAAAACAGAAATCAGAAAACAGAAAGGCCAAAACGGCCAGAAAACAGAAATCAGAAAACAGAAAACAGAAATTCCCGCACACCCCTGGTGGCAACCATAGGAGGCATCTAGGCGTCACCGACCTCAAGTTGGCTGCCTCTTTGAAGTCTCCACATTGGGGGATTGGTACTGGCCCAAATGTCAACGGCTGTTGTTGGTTGACTGCCAAACGGGTGATACCACACGAGGAATATGCACCCCTTTTAATTGCTTTTTGCAGGATTCTCTAAGTTCTATTGAAATTGCTAGCGTGATCTTTCCATTCGAACGAACTTTCCCGGTTCGAAACAATTCCCTCGTGAAGAGTGTTCATTTGTTTGCATTTGTTCGTCTTCGTACCATTAGGCATCGGTTCAGAACAATATTTTATACGCGATTGCTACGATGAAAATTTTTACGGGATCAACCAACCCTTTTGAAACCTTGCTGCCCAGAGTTCTCAGAAGACGAATTCAGCGGTCAGGTTTCCATCCTGTGAGGTTTTCGGCTTGACACTAGTGTGAGGACTCTTTGAAAAGAGACCAAACGAACTAATTTCGAATAAATTCGTTCATTTTTTATTTCGAACGAACGAATTTCGAATAAATTCGTTCATTTCTTATTCCGAACAAACGAATTCCGAATGAATTCGTTCATTTTTTAATTCGAAAGAACAAACTCCGAAAAAATTCGTTCATTTTTTATTCCGAACGGACGAATTTCGAATAAATTCCTTCATTTTTTATTTCGAACGAACGATTTTCGAATAAATTCGTTCATTTTCCATTCCGAACGAACGAATTTTGAATAAATTCGTTCAGTTTTTATTTCGAACGAACGAATATTTGAAATTCGAATATTCGAAGGACGAATAATTTAAGCATCCATAGCAATATCGCGCAACTACGAAGTGAGCGGCAATAACAAGTTCTTCTAAAGCTTTATTTCCACCTACAATTGAAATTAATGAGGTACGACTCATCTCTAAACCTGTGCGGGCTACAACGCAGAGAATGCTACAAAATCAACTTTTCCGCTCTAACATAGCCTAAGGAGCATTTTCGAGGTGCCTAACTAACTTTGCTTGCCCCATAAGCCAGCCAGATCGGTGGAGCCGAGCTCCATAGTTATCTCCATAGGGTGCTCTCGCCTCTGTGGTTTAAATGAGAGGCGCAGAGTTCTGCTGGAGCCAACAACGGGGCTTGGCTCCACCGACCTGCTCAGACAACGGGGTGGACCGACCGCGGGTGAAAAATCACGTTTCGCACCAACCGCGTGCCGCTACTGTACTGACCGCGAGCAAAAACACACATTTCGTACCGAACGCGCGCATTTGCGTACTGACCGCGCAAACGAACTAATGCACGCGGTCGATACGCCTGAGCTCCTTACCAACCGCTTGCGAAACTCCGTAGAGGCGTACTGATCGCGCACATTCATCTTTACGCGCGGTCAGTACGAAATATGACTTAACGCTGCGGTCGGTACGCGAACACACGCAGTCAGTACGCAAGTGCTCGCGTTCGGCACGCTAGAAAGCTTGTCGCTGAGGTCGTTCTGTCAGTTTGCGCTGTCAGTACGCAAGTGTGCGCGTTCATCACGCAATCACCCGCGTTCAGTACGCAGCCAAACTGGTCGGTGGGATCGATTTGTCAGTCTGTGCGGTCGGTACGCAAGTGTGCGGGTTCAGTAAGCACGCGCGCGCGTTCTGTACGCAAGTGAACTCGTGAGTTGGTACATACGCAAGTGGAAGTGCTTAGTAAGCAACGAAATCTCGAGCTTTTGCGCATTTAGTCTACCGTTTCACTAGAGGTACCCTCTATAAAACGTCAAAATTCACATCATTCGAGGCGCAAGCGGCGCGCGCGACGCCTCGGCCTCCGTCTGCCCTACGCTCTCTCACCGTCTCCAACCTCCGTTCCGCACCAGCACGCTTACGAACCAAGTGAATTTCGCCGTTTTATAGCCTGTAGGGCCTTCCTCGAAAATCTGTGACTTTTTTTGTTAAGTAGAGAGTCTGATGGGTTGGTCTTACTGACAACTGCGTCTTGGAAACTGAGAATCCGACGGGAACCACTGAACTGAGGCCATTTCTTTGACTACAAGGCCGGAATCATACTTCCCGCGGAAAGCGACAGTGCACATCAGGCATATCGATTTTCGGTTTATATGGATGATGAATATTGCGCCGCGTCCCTCGTCGCTGGAAGCATGATCCCGGCCTAACAGTTGTCTAATTCACAACTTTGTTCACACACGACTGGCTTCATCTATCCCAAGTCTATGACTCGTTTTTTTCCAAAACAGTCAGTGCTCGTGAAAAAGTCCCGCTACTCGAGAAAGGAGCAAGTACATACAAGAACGGGCTTAGTGCTCCTACTGACTTTTTTTGTGTTTTCTCCTCGACTATTGGTGACTTTCGCCATAATGGATTCAAACCTAAACCCACGTGTATGTGGGACCATAAAGGCAGCGTCCGCGCAGAAAACCGCACTTGGTCTTCTCTTCTCAATCCAATGCTTGAACCAAGTGGAGATAATTGGCAAAGCTTGAGACCTCAATGGTGCGTATTCATAATGCTATAGCCTCTTAAAAATCGCTTCGTGTTCTGAAAAGGCGTTTTCCTGGTCGATCATCTAGCACGAGGAGCAGATGCGCCTGAACAGGCTCCGGCGAATCCGAAAGTCCGTATTCTTTATTTCGAGAAATCCAGGTGTTCAAACGTATTTATAGGAAGCATCTTTTTTTAGAGATTGCTATGTGGGAAGGGGGTGAGCACTGTTGTATCGAACTTGGCCACGCCCATTTTTCCGTGCCGCCATGACTCTCCTGATTTTGGCAGGGGATGGAAACCCCGGGTAGGTGCTCAAATTTAGTGCGGCAAAGTAAAATGGGCGTGGCCAAGTCCATCGCTCCAAAGTGCCCCCCCCCCTTCCCACATAGCACCTTCTTAACAATGAAAGGGCCAAGAGAAATTATCAGCCTGAGAGGTTGCAGGGGCAAAACACTTTCAGACGTCCAGCATTTTCGACAGTTGTGTATTTCACAAGACATATGTACCGGACAGACGTGGAAAATTGTAAGCTGAATGCTTCTAGTTTCAAACAAGTTTTTCTCCGAAATTTGAGTGTTTCGAATGGTCTCTTTGCGATATATGACAACCTGGTGAGTCTACTTGCGCGAAATAGTGGAAAACTTGAACACGGTTTTTTGCGCGTACGCTGTCTTTAAGCATCCATTTTTATCACGAGCAATAAGCAGGATTTCAAAATTGTGCTTCAAACATCCTTGATGTCTTATATAATGTCAGGTAACTGGATGCCCTGATAAATCACGCTGCCCTTGAATAATGTCTGGGCGTGAAAACACAACAATGTACCATTCCTTCTGTAGTTGCGTGGTATTTATAGGGACCCTATCAGATTTTGTAGAGCCATGTGTAGAGCAGGAAAGACTTCTCATACCGTTACAACTAAAATTCCTCCATACTGGCAGGACCCGAGGTTGTTTCTGTTCATGTGTGGTCATCTAGTTCTTTTCAGCGGTGGATAGACTCTCAGCTTACCATTACCCATGTGTATCGGCAACGTATAATTGATATTCTGATTATGCTGACAAACTTAACACGAGGCAGGCTACATTGCTCACGATCGCTCTTGATTTAGGGAAGTGTCTGAATCTCCACTGACCAGAATTACACTTCCTACCGAGTTCGTCGTCAGCGGTAACCTCTATGACCTCCTTGATCACCTCGTCATCGGCCACGCTAGTGGCCACCATATCGACTCTTCTTCGCCCCTGACTCCACCGGCGTGCCCCAGAAAGTTAACTTAAACTGGCGAGTTTATTGAAATTGCCGGGGTATTTAATAACAAAATCCTTTCTTTCCTTCCTCTATCTTTTCTTCCTTCTTCGTTCATTTCGCTCTTTATAACTCTTACAACTAACAACTTTTCGTCCTCCTCACCTTCATCTTTTTGTTGCTGTGATACTTTTCTTCGCATTACCTTCCCATTTATTTATTTATTTACTTATTTTTTCTTTCCTTCTTTTTCTTGATCTCCTTGTTTAACTAAGGATTCTTACTTTTTCTCTGAATCTCGATCGTCTTGCTGTCCTTGATAATACCATTCTTCATCACCTTATTCTTTTTGGTCTAGTCGTGGCTCTAGGTGGTTGGTAATAATATTCAATAATCAAATAATTATATTTTGTTCAAATTAGATTGACATAGACACTGACCATTGGACATTTGATGTCTTCTAGTTTTTCAGAACACAATTAAAATGCTGTCCACGTAAATTCGACAATTTTTCCTTGCGAAAAGAGTTTATCTATGGTGGGAAAAATCTGAATATGGTCGAAACAAAACAAAAACTGAAAAACTTTGTTCCAGCAGCCTCAACAGCTGACTTATTTCATTGAAAGAAACTTGTAGAATCACTATCAACTTAGACATTCGATGTTACGAGGATCTGGAGAATAAAATAAACATTTGTTACCTCACAGCACGATTAATACAATGAATTGCGAATAGAGGAACTAGGAAGAAGGCGAAGGAAGGAAATGCACCTCTCAATACTCTGAGAGAATCCTTCTCGCTAGTACCGTGATGCTTCCGCGATCCGCGATGGTACCGTGTTCGTCTCCCCCTCGTCCCGCGATCCGCGTCCGTTCCGCGATAGTTACCCAATCTACCATTCCGTTGACATTTTCTTGCTTGTACCGTGATGGTACCGCGATCGTTGCCAAGCTTACCGCGCTAGTACCGTGAGGAACTCGCGATCCGCGATGGTACCGTGACCGTTTCCCCGCAGTTCCGCGCTCTCACGCTACGCAGATTTGTAAAACAGCGCGGAATACGGCACGGATAATACCTTATAGCTTCGTGTTGATCTGATAGGCAATACTTGCTTGGGTGAAACAACGAGAGGGCATGGATGCGGTACGATCATGGGTGGAGGCTGGTCGAATCTCGCGATCGTCCCGCGATAGTTCCGGCCTCAGTTGATCGCTGTTTCGCGATTTATCTAACCAAATACGTGGACGTGTTGACGCGATTCAACCTTAGGTTGGAACTGGTAGAATCTCGCGATCGTTCCGCGTCAGCCTCAAGCTCGATTTGTTGTGGTTCCGCGATGGAGCATGGCTGGAGCATCGATGAACGAGCGCGGTACGCTCTCGGTTCGAGACTGGCAGAATCTCGCGATCGTTCCGCGATAGCCCCATGCTAGTATCTTCTCGGCCCCTACCAGAAACCTAGTGGATTCTCTCTGTGAACGATCGCGGGGGATTCTCTCAGAGTACGATTTTTTTTAGAAGACGGCGGGTGGTACGCACTCGCATGCGGCAACTATGCATTGCTTTCATTATAATGACGCGCATTAATTCTCAAAAGAAGAGTTCCGTGATCGAAAGATTCTCGAGTTTCCATCATAATAATGTATATTTGGCATACACTGAAGCTAAAATGAGTGAAATTCACAAAAAAAACGTGCAAGCAAAAACGATCCAATGCGGCAGGCCTCCAACTGCCAAATATGGTTGCTCTTATAAATATTAATTTAATTTTGAGCTAAACACACTATAGGCTGAAAACGGCTAGCTTAGTGACTAGTCACTGCCTGGATTAGCTATCCCAAAACGTGAATCACCTTATCTACCCCCAGTATAGCATAGAATCTCTTGGAAAGTTGATTTTATTGGTTGAAGGCAGCATACACGCTCGTAAACGTAATTGAGATAACTACGGAATTTGAATGGTATGGCACCTAACACAATGCCCACGCATTGTAAAGCGTCAAAAACGACCCACAATGACGCTACACGAGTGAGAATTTGGCCCCGCCCCTGTATCTGCCCGCCTCCTGTAATGGCGTCCTCCTTCGAAACAGGAGGGCTGGCCAGTCCCACCGTCGGGGACGTTTGTGGATGGTGGAATAGGTAAAATAGGTAAACCACACACACCGACGACGGTGGAAATGGCCCAGCGCTCTTGTTTTGGAGGACGCCGCAATTGCAGGGGGCGGGCAGATAAAGGGGCGGGACCAACTTCTCACTCGTGTAGCGGCGTTGTAAGTCGTTTTCAACGCTTCAAAATGCATAGGCGTTGTAATCAGGCCATACCATTCTATTTTCATAGTTATCTTAACCACGTTTACGAGCGTGTAGGCTGCCTTTTGAAATGCGCGTGATTGGCGGTTGGAAAGCCAGCCGCGCTAGGCCGCTTCAACTTGTTTGTGCATTACCCCAAACCCCATCTCCGCCCCAACCTCCAACTTTTCCTTGTTTTCAATTTATTGGGGCCATAGATAAACTTTTACGATAAAACCTTTTTTCACAAACTCGGCATCTGAGTTGTAATGCGTTCTGAAGGAGTGTCATCTCATTGGAAGCAATATATGCATGATGCGTACTGACAGCGGACAGGTCTTTAGAATAAGTTTCGAACTGACTTAGCGATAAACTCGGGCCTGCCACGGGAGAGTGCGTACTAACAGAGGCCAATCCTATGTGCAACATTTGTGCCAACCGCTTACTAATGCCGTACCTACCGCAGGGCAATGCGTGTGGATGCGTGCCGGCCGCTTTCAGAATTTGGAAAGCACTCGTACCGACATCGTGGCAGTGCGTACCGGCCGCGCGGCAATGCGTACGCGGCGATGGGTACTAACCGCGTGGCATTCCGTGCTAACCACGCGGCAATGCCTACCGACCTCGCGGCGATGCGTACTGACAGCGTGGCAAGACGTACCGACCACGCGGCGATGCGTACTAACCGCGTGGCCTTCCGTACTGACCGCATGGCAGTGCGTATCGACCGCGCTAATTTGCGTGCCGACCGCGTGCGAATTGCGTTCCAAACGTTGCCCATCCTACTGTCGGTACGCAACCTGTCCGCGGTCGGTGCGGAACATGTCCGCGGTCGGTCCATCCCATTGTCTGAGTGGCTGGCTTATGGAGCGAGCAAAGTTAGGAACCCGATATATCATTCGACGCAGAATTTTACGTAGATTTCAAAAACAACCTTCTCCAGGTTAAAGAGTTATAGGCAAAAAACCGGTGTTTCGTAAAATGAATAAGGCTGAAGATTCGAGCAAATATTTTTCTAAACTGGAAGCACAAGTTGACGCAGAATTCTATCTCCGAGCACAAAAAGTTATGAACAAAAAACCTGCAGTCACACCCACCCAATCTTGAAAATGACTTGCATGAGTGTTGGGTCACTTTCATTCTTTTTCGGGGCGTTTCACCGGTTGTCACCGGTCTTCCCAATGATGTTCTCCCTTCACCTACCCAGAGGTGAAGGTTGGTGGAGTACATGGCTCCACCCAACGAAGCTATGGTTGGTGTTATCATTGCGCAGCGGCATGAAAAAATGTGCGTGGCCAAGTGCGATTGCCATGTGGCTTTCCCCGTTAGAACCGTTCTAGGAGCCTCATCAGACGGTGTGGGGAAAATTTTAGCTCTTGCGTTCGGGAAATTGGAACAATGGAGTAGTGAAGAAAATAAATTCAGTCTTGGAAGGTATGTCGATTCCTTCATACATTAGAACTGATTTTCATATTTTTTGTTAAATCAGCTCGGGTATTCAAATTCGAATAACGTTCGAATAACCTCTGCGAATAATCGAATTTGAATAATGTTCGAATATACACATTTTCCGAATAGTCGAATTCAAATAAATTCGAATATTCACCTTTCCGAATAGTCGAATTCGAATGATATTTGAATATTCACACTTTTCGAATATTCGAATGTTCGAAAAAAGTTCGTTTAAAAGATTCGAATATTAATTCGAACTCGAATATTCAGTCCTCACTCTACTTGACACTCTCTCCACGAAAATGAAGTTGGATCTACAATTTTCTGCACCGCATTGTAACATCGGCATGGATCCTAATGAGACTTTGCGTTCCCGTTACAGGTTGGCGCAAACTCGGCTATATGTAGCATATGACACCGAGTTTGCGCCAACTTTCAATAGTTAGCGCAAGGTCCCATTAGGATCAGGGGTGTGCGGAAATTTCTGTTTTCTGATTTCTATTTTCTGGCCGTTTTGGCCTTTCTGATTTCTGTTTTCTGAAAAACTTGAACTCAGAAATCAGAATAAATTAAACAAAAATCAACGAAAACCAGGTCTGTTGGACAGTGCAGGTTTTTAGTAGTTTACGTGGTTTTGCTCTTATTTGGGTTCAATTGTGCGATTGCTGCTAAAAGTAGGGTTCGCCATAAAATACGGTTGTTGTGGCATCCTCATGAGAAGGTACAGGCCATGAAACGGCCAAATTCTCACCGTCGACTGCGTACCGCGCGCGTGCGGTCGCGCAGCGCGTGGTACGCAGTCGACAGTGAGAATTTGGCCGTTTTATGACCTGTAGACATGATCATCACAAAAGTGAAAATAGGTGAAAACTCAAGAGGGAAACGCTCAGGAACAAAATATTGCTGGTTGTCACCTTGCCCACAATTAGCTAAATTTCTATGTGTGTTTGTTTTGCCGTCTTCCACCTTGCTGTCACTTCCTATTCATACTTTTGCGAAGCGGCAAAGGCCGCGTATCATCAGTAGAAAAATGAGAAATCAGATGCTCGGTAACGGTGTCAAACATCTGGGGTGGTAGTAAATGGGGTGTTAAACGCAACTAAGCCGCCACCTCCAAGCCGCCAACATACCACGACATAAATGCAGTAGAGCCGCCAAATTAACGCGAAAAAGCCGCCACCTCCTGGCAGGCTACGAACTGCGACATACAGTTCACCTCCGCACTGCCGTTCAGTCCGCAAAGTGCACCCTGATTGCGAAATCTTGCTGCGGCGCGGTCGCGAACATCCTCAGACAAGGATGTGGGATCACCCGGGCGCTTTTCGCCTTTGGTGCCCGGGTGATCACCACCGCCCGGTTGATCCCACATCCCTGTCTGAGGATACTCGCAACCGCGCCGCAGCACGATTTCGCAATCAGCGCGCACTTTGCGGACTGAACGGCAGTGCGGAAGTGAACTGTAGGCTCCACCGTTTGTTGCCGGTTTAACAAAAGCTGCCCTCTGCTTACACATACATTATGTGTGACCTTCGTCCTCATGAGTATTTTCTACACTTGGACACGAACGACGTTTACGGTGGAAAGACGAGGGATCGGAAAGATTATACAGGTAATGCTATTTATTTTATTCATTAGGAAGAGCATTCAAAGGAAACTTCGTAATATTTCGCTTGTTCGAAAAACGATCAGAACGCAATTTTTTAAATTTTCCTTGGAAATCTTAATTCTCGTAATTTTTTATGAGCTCCGTGAGTTTTCAGGACCACTCTCGAAAAGACATGTTAGGTCAATCATTAGCCTCAATCAATCAAATGCGTGTGATCTGAAAAAAGTTTGCATTTGTAGTTACTTAGTTAACGTTTTTTTTATTTTTTCAAACAAAAGTTTTTGTGAAAAAAACAAAAAATTTCTTCAAAAGAAATTCCGAGCGAACGATAATTTGAGAATTTCTGGATGAACTATTCACAAGCTGTTCTTGGGAAGGTAACGCTAGGTGCGAAAAAGACATTCCGAAACTCGTCGAGTAATGCATAAATTCATAATGTCCTGTATCCAACTGAAATGGATAGTTAGAAACTTATAAGAATGATGATAAACTAGAGTCCATTTTCGTTCTTGAAAAAGAATTCAAGTGTTTTTTTTTGGAAGCGTGCAACTAAAGTCTAGCGTCCGAGATTGGGGTAATGGCGTGGTTTCGGTCATTGATGCAGTTGAATGGTGAAGTGTTTGCCGTCTTCTCAAAATGAAACTAATCCCCCGCCCGCAGTTAGTGCTGAAAATAAATAGAAACACTGTTACACACTCATATGCGCATCATGCGAGAAAAAGATTTTGTGCACATATTTCAAGGCAAGAATTTGAAACACTTCGAGTGGCTCTACCAATGCATCAACTCTGATGAACTCTTGGGACGATCCCCAACCCAAACTCATTCCATCCCCACCGACAGCTGGGGACGATCCCCTAAAGTGGGCGGAGTTGGTCCCTCCTAAGTTTGCTATTGGGAGGGACAGGGTTGAGTTTTGCAGGGACCTGGTTGGCCGTCGTGGTTGGTCTCTCCTAAGTTCGCTATTGAGAGGGACCAAAGTTGAGTTTCGCAGGGACTAGGTTGGCCGTGGTTGGTCCCTCCTAAGCTTTTCTTCGGGAGGGATCAAAGCTGAGTTTTGCAGGGACTTAGTTGGCTCTGTAAAGCCGTTCTTGGGGCGCTGGGTTTCAAAATGCTCACCATACCGCTTACCTTTCCGCTAGCTTCCTCAATCGCTACGTGTGTACTGTGCTAAAACTGCTCAGTAGACTTACGCATTTCCTCACAGTCCATATCAAAACGTTAATCAACACGAAATCCATCAAAAATTTACTTCCAATGCAATTTCCTACAAATTCAAAGCGAAATCCAAAATCAAAAACTGAAAAAACGCTAATAACACAGTATGAATCTCATACATGAAGAAAATGAGGTCTTCTCACAAGCTGCAAGCAGCAGTGGTACAGGTTTAACATATACAGGATTAACGCCATACAGAAATGATATTTCATAATTTCACAAGCAAACCAGCGGCCATGAACAGAAAATCTTCAAATGAAAGGCAAACTATCCTGGGCAACCCGAAGGCTGCATTCAATGCAGGTCCCACAAAGTGAATTAGAGAAGGCTGAAAACGTGCCCAAAATGAGAATATACATCAAAATCAACAACAATATAAACCAAATTGTATCGATTTCGGCCAAGATGAGCTCCGTCTTCGACGTACACTCTTCATTACTGCTTAGTGGTAGACGGCTCATTCGCGACTACTCTCCTCTTCTGAAATGTGTATTGTTACACAAGAAATAACTCTGTGAGTTTTGACCGAGAATTAGCCGCGAAATGCCTGCTTGTCGCGTAATAGCCGTCAAATAATGGTTGCCGCAAAAGAGCCGCAGAATAATCGCTAAATAACGCTGGCCGCGAAATGGCCGCCAAATATGTGGCCTGCTGAACCGCGCCCTACTCTGGGAAGGTAAGGGTAAAATCGGGTTTCTTGATCACCCATTATTACTGCTTCCCCTTACATGAGCAAATTTTCATTATGATTGACGGTATCGTTGTCTGTAATTGTGAATGAAGGTAAGACCGCCAATAAAAGTTTGCAGCATCATTTCTAGATTGGTGGCTGTGTTAAAAGCACCAGTTGCCAAGAAATAGCCGAGAAATAGCCCCCCTCCAGGATCCGCAGCGGCTCCTGTTGGTTATATCTCGGCCGAGCAATGGCCGAGAAATAGCCTGGATGTAACCCATCAGGAGCCGCTGCAGAGCCTGGTGGGCTATTTTGCGGACAACGTTGTCTCGGCCGCGCACTGGCCGCGTAATAAACGAGAAATAATTGAGAAATAGCCGCGAATCAGCTCTCCGGGAGCCGCTGCGGAACCTAGAGGGGGCTATTTCTCCGTCAAATGTTTCAGATAAATAGGAAAAAACAAATTAGCTCACCGGCTTAGCAATGAGATGATTTTTTTGCGAAGGGTGAATTGGCGTACCTCAGTTCTAAAAAAATCATATACTCTCAATCTTTGGGCCATACTCGTTGAAATGACTATGATTTTTTTCCTTTTAGAAGTCTTTCGATATATGTGCCTTTTGATATACTTCTGGTCGCTAAAGTTTCCGCCTACTAGACCACAACGCAACATTATGTAACCAGCTACAGATTGGCATCGCCGCTAGCCCCCCCCCCTTCCTCTACACCAATTCTATCTCCATGGATTCAATCTATCAGTTTCTTACGCAGCTTCTTTTGAGATTTAACAGCTTTCTACGGCTCATTTCAGCTTCTTTCCTAAACCCCTTTACTCTTTGAGACATCTATCGCATTATTTCTACAGCCCATGCTGCCCTGTCAGCTCTCACGACGTTCTGCGAACCCCTTTTAAAGCTCTCCGAGGCATATTGCACGCTCCCTTAGAGAAAACCTTCCTTCATCCCTTACATTTTTCAACTTCTTTCTAGAGTCCTGAAAAGATTACATGAACTCCCTGACTTAGGTCTATTTACAACAGAATTATGGAATGAACACACCCTGACTAGGGACTGCTTTAAACCTCCCGTGGAGATTCGGAAAGCCATGTTGTCGTTGCTGTAGGTCTGTGACAGTACATAAATGATCCGTGCTTAAAAAACCCTAAATGGCTGCGGAGATTCCAAAAAAAGGCATTTTCATTGCTTTACAAAGAGATGAGGGTACCCATCCGTGAGCTTCTGGGGTGTTCAGAAAAAATTTTTGGATTCGGCTCAAAACTTGCATCTGGGTGTTCTTTAGGGCGCTGAATCGGAATCTGGGGTCTGTTCCTCGTCTGACATAGTGTTACGGTAGGTTACGGTAGGCAAAATCCTTTTGACTGGCGTTACTTACCTTAAAATTTCGAAAATCGAAAAATGGACCTCAAATTTGTGTTCAGCGTGCCAGATACCACCCACAGTAAAATTTTGAGTCAAATCTGATTGACCGAGCTACCGTATACCCACCGTAATCTACCGTAATCTATCGAAAATCGATAAACGGGTTGCAGATTTGTGTTAGCACTCAAAGGTAGTGTTCACGATAATCTTCAATTTCAAGATTATCCGCTATATTGATTAGGTGGCCTCCGGGTAGAACCAAAATAACGAAGAAATTGAGAAAAACGCATCAGAAGTACTCGAAATCCTTAAGCATCACCCTGCCTCTTTAGTATCACAGGAACTGTTTGTTGTGACTATAAAATCTTTTGTGGACCCGTCATTTGCAATTCTCTACTCTCTATTACTCCGATCTTCCCTTAGGGCCCTAATTAATCCTTCTTTGCATGAAATGCTCTTCTATATTCGATTGACCCATATTTCCACCGCTGATAGCCACCATGAACATGTTTATCCAACCGGACAACTAGTCCATGTTATAGGTTAATGCCACTGAAATACGACTTCTTAATGCGTTTCTCGCCATTTCGTCGCAATTTTGGTAACATTTGGAGGCCAACGCATTGTTTTATTTTAAAAACTCAGGCACGAGAATCATCGTGAACATTGCCTTTAAGTGGAACCGCTTGTGGGGACGAAGGAATTCTTTCAAGAACTTCACAACTCTGTTGCTCCATTCTAACCTTTGAATCCTACATAATGCTGTTTTGCATAATATAGTCATTCATCTTCATTCAGCGGTCGCGACCGCCGAGAACTCATTCATCCTACAGGACAACTAGTCCAGGCCAGAAAATTCTTTAACTGAAATGAGGCGTTTTAATGAGCTTTTCGTCGTTTCTTCGTGGTTGCTGCCACACTTGTCAGCCAGCCCTTTTTTTCGAGTGTGAAATTCAGAATCGGAATTCATCGTGCTTTCATGAAAAATGTACAGTTAGTTCGGATGAGTCCGTTCGCCCACGCGGTCGGTGTAGGTGTTAAGCGACCGTCGCAAAGGCATTTTTCGGAAAAGCCTTCCCACGGCTGCAAACAGCTAACTGGGATTCTATTCTCTATCCGTCTAATATTTCCTCTAATCGATTTACACGTCCGAAAAAATGTCTTCGCGACCACCTCTCATCATGCAGGCTGACTGCATTCGCAAACCGTATCATTGGCACAGACTATAAGCAGCGGCAGCTTCTCAGATGCCGTGAACCTCGCTGCTAGCCCCCCCCCCATACCAACTCTATGTCCACTAAGTCGATCAAACAGCTTTTTATTTGGCTGCTTCTGAAGACCTGGTATCTTTATGAGACTTCTTTTACGCTCCTTCTGAAGTACTCCAACCCTCTAAGACCTCCAGCACACTCTTTTAGAAGCATTACTTCTCCTCCATTATTTCTTGCAGGCTCCTCACGGAGCCCTGCTCTAGAAGAAATTGTGTGGAAGCTACAGAGCGAACCAGAATTTTACCGAGAAATTGACGCATAACTATCGCTAGGTCGGGAACTTTTGCAAATATAACGCGAAGTCACCGTAGAACTATCCAGTCGCTGCCTAAAAGCTACCGGAAAACAAAAAAATTATGACAAGAAGTGTGCCGCGTTTTTGCCGCGGATTTACCGCGAAAATACAATGATAAGACAGCCATCATTGCGACGAGAGTGCCCCAGTGCAACATGAATGGAAAAAATTTAAATTAGTACCTGATAGATTGTCTCAGTCCTTTTGTGCTCTAGATTAATACTGCAGAATTTGGTTGCCACTGTTTGTTTTTTTGGCCATTAATGGTTTCCCTAAAAATGCTGATTGAAAGAATAAGTTAATTTTCCTATCAGACGACAAGCTCTGCGTGAATTCCAATAAAATTTTAAAAGTACAAAATGGACAAGCAAGAAGTTCAAAAGTTCTCAATTTGAAAACAGAAACAAAATTGAGCAACTATCAAAAGAAGAAATGAAGAATTGCCATCGATGTTTCGGCAATCCACATGATTGGTCCACCTCAGGCAAAATGGGGAGCGGAGCCCCGTCCGACAGCCGTCGGAGCGGTCGAGAACGTGGGCTCTGACAGCCAAAGGGGCGGAGTCGTCCCCCCATGCTGCTGCCTTCGGTGCCCGTGCAGCTGCGTTCAGTGCCTCTGCTCCGGCACTTTTTAGGTGCCCCTGCTGTCGCTTTTGCTGCCTCTGCTCCAGTCATTGCTCCAGAATTTATTGATCAATGGCGTGATTGCATGCGCCCTGACATGTTGATAACGCTGCAGGCCGATGGCCTGCGCTCGTACAGTATGCAAGTCGAAAGCCAGCGCTGGCTTTTTCTGCCGGAGCACCGGCTGTCCGCCAGCCCGATCCATATCTGACGCATTCGACGGCGCTCGGATCCCTAGTTTTCCTGAGACGTGTCAGTTTGGGGATGCTCCCCTGTGTTCACTGGGCATTTGAGTGAGCCCGCAGGTTTGGGGACGCTCCCCCGCAATCGATTGAACACATCCAGCAAAGGAGGGACGAATACCCTACCAAGTCCCTCCCAAAGGGGCGGTGCTAGAGGATGCATGTCGGCGGCCAACCAAGGTTGTGTTTAGTCCCTAATGACGTGGCCACGGCCCTCGGTTTGGGGACGATCCTCCGAGTACATCAGAGAAAGCAAGTGCGTCGCGGACCCTCAAAAAAAAAGAGGCCACGATGGCACTGATCTAGCAATGAAAGAGGAGTATTCAAATCTTGCAGAAAAAGGAGAACAAGTACAGTTGTTTTCAAAAACAAGTCCGCATTTCTAACTCACAAAACTCGCCCGATACGCCCCGACTAGTAGTGATTAAACATTACTAAAGCATCAAATCATTTGAAAATTAGTGGCTTGGGAAATTTCACTTTTTTGCACTAAAAAAATTGTGGAAACCTGTTCGAAACGCGAGCAAGCAAATAATTCACTACATACTCCTAATAGTTTGTGCTATGCAATGAATTATGAAAATGAAACTAACCTGATAATAGCGAAGCGAATGAATTTCGGAAGAATATAAACAAAAGCGGGAGAAGTGTCGGCGCTCGCCAAAAAATCAACAGCTGATTGGGAGGAATTGATTAGTGCCACCAAAGAAGACGGCCAACATGTTTCAGCAATGATCCCTGCTTTGTTTTTGATCCCTCATCGCTCGTTTCCTTGGCGGAAGCCGTTAAAAGACTATCCCTTGAAACACCTTTCAGTAGGCTGTCGTCCTGAATCAAAATGGCTAACAGTGCTATCAAACTTCCTTAACCCTCTGCATTAATCAACTCGTACTTGCCCTCAGTATAGATGGTCAAAACTGTTCCTACTGTATCTTGCTAAGCGCATCCAAAAACTCCTCGAGAGGAGTTTTTCGTTAACCGCCAGTTCCATTTCAGCACTATTTCCGTGCTGTTTGCGAGAGTATGTTAAACGCGAACTTACCGCGAGGATGCCACATGTCGGAATTTTAGAGAAAAAAAAAACAGCCCTGAAAACGTTTTAAAATCGCTATTTTTCGTAACAAAGGTTACAATCGTCGCTTTTTCGAGGCGTTTTCATCGAAAGTGTAACAAATGCCTACCACTGAGGGATGTTAGGGTGGAACTAGAGCGAATTCTCTCCCAACTATTAGGAGTCCTGCTCAGATTCTGTTGTGGTTAAACTCACGTTTAACGCGAACTTAACGCCTGTTAATTCGCGTTTAACACCCCCCATTACTACCACCCCTGATCTATCAGTTTTGTACTGATATTGCGCGGCATTTGCCGCTTCCGCAATAAGTTGCCAAACGAAAAACCAGCACTTTTAT
This sequence comes from Aplectana chamaeleonis, assembly GCA_029168955.1. Classification (NCBI taxonomy): domain Eukaryota; kingdom Metazoa; phylum Nematoda; class Chromadorea; order Rhabditida; family Cosmocercidae; genus Aplectana; species Aplectana chamaeleonis. Next base: position 319,821 of record JAPDOI010000464.1, read on the forward strand.
GAATCGTGTTAGTTGGGGCGAGGATCAGGGGCGTGCGTAAATGAAAATTTAAATTTCGTAAATCGTTAAACGTAAATACGACAAAACCACCGTAAATCGTAAATCGTAAGTCGTAAATCGTAAACAGCAAATAATAACTATAACCATAAAAAATATTATTACTATAGTGAGACAAGAGAAACTACCTACTGTCCGCCGTTTCACGTACTCAGTACATGTTAGGTTGCGTTCATTATTTGACAGCTAACCACGTTTAAGGGATATGATATACTTTGTCGCTGTCATCAGTGAGAAGCATGAAATCTAGCACAGATCGTGGTGGGACCCGCATCGGAGCAGCGACATCGGTTGTCGTACGAAGAGCCGTGTCGCGGAGAGCTGACATACTGCAAATGTGCCGAAGTCTGTCGCTGCCGCTGTTCAGCGCACTGCGAATGCGACAGGTCTAAAGGGCGGGAGCTCCGGGAGAGGCGGTCGCTGTCGCTGTGCAGAGCGACGCGACCGTGTCTCGTAGAAGTATACCATATCCCTAATAGAGCCGTCTTATCCGTATTTCTTTGCTTTCCCTTGTCACTCATTCCACAGCTTCTTCCCGGATATTGAGAAATCCGGATGTCCGATTCAGCTGTCCGCGCATCTGCTGGGCAGCAGGGACACAATTATACTCGTAATGCCTCTCCCGAAACACTAACGCCGTTGAAGCGTAAAACGAGTCAAAATGACTGTATTTGAGTGATTCTCAACAGCCAAATTTTAGAACTCCTCCCATTTGCTAACAATACCGCAACACCGATCAAGTCGGTAAGAATCGCTTTGATATTTACTTCGAGCTCTTTGCTGAAGGTTGGCTCAACCCCAGTGCACGTGCGTTAACCAAGATGACACCGGGCTTGCGCCAACCTTCAATAGGGATCGCAAAGCATCAGTCCTATCCGTGGAAACTCTATTGTATTTCATTTTATCTAGAGCACAGTATCGGTCGCCCAGCCCAAGTTATTTTTTTCCTATACCCACTGAATCACATGCAGAATCGTAGCTTCATGATGACGATAGTGTAGATCGGTAAAGGTAACGTAAGCATAGAAAACCCTTGCTAAATTTTGCCGCTTTGTGTAGTTTGTTTGCCATAGTTAAGAAATATAGTCAAAGCTCTCCATCAAGCTCTCGCGTTTGTGTGAGATAAATGTTTCAGAAAAAAGGGCGGAGATGAGCGTTTAAACTTGCGCTTACGCCTTTTCTGAGTTTCAGTTTGCTGCAAACAAAGTGAAATTAACTGGAGGAAACGATTTTGAGCTTCGAACGTTTGGGGTAAAAAACGAACGCTGCTCTTGTTGATTTTTGCAGACTCTGAGCAGGCGCAATCTACTCAAAAGACGGGGCCAGGAGCACTATCTCAAGCAAATTTTGAATCGATTAGACTGCCTAGCTCGATGTTTTACCGCTAATCAAGTTATACAATGCAGGACAGTTGATCTTCATGAAAAACGCGAAAACGAAGTTCCTTGTGAAGAGTGCTTTTAGACTGCATTGCGTCGTAGGCGGCAGCTAGTGAGAATACGAATCTGTTCTCCAGCGCCTCCAACTCCGACCGTGTATCCCGTGTTATAATGATAGAATCACATCAAAGACTGGTAAAGAGACCGTGCTGCAGTCACACGACTGGGCTGATCCCATCTCCTGACCAAGTACATTAGTATATGCAAGGTGGGATTAGAGCAAGTCAATTGGAGATATCTTGCGATTTACTTCCATTGCATGTATTTTTATTTACGAAAAATTACGGATTACGGTCCAAAATGTCGTAAGTCGTGAACCGTAATTACGAAACCAAAAAAACACCGTAAATCGTAAAATCGTAAATGGTAAATCGTAATTACGCACACTCCTGGCGAAGATACTCGCGTCCGCGCCGTAGCACGCTTCCGCATTCGGCGTGCACTTTGCGGACTGAACGGCACGGCGGAGTTAAACTGTACACGACGCATTCCTGAGACATGATTTGGATGTCAACACCGCGGTCGGTTGAACTACCCAAGTTTGCGGTACTTGGACCCCGCCTAGCACCAGGGACCAGATTCATTAATGCGTGCCGTTTGGTAGGGGTAAAGGAGTCGGCACTTTTGATGATTACCCCGTGAGAGTCTATGGTATCCTACCAGAGCAGTGTATCAACTTCCCCAGCCTATTAGCTGGGTAGGCCAAGGGCGCTTTCGGTTAGCGATCTTCCGCTTTTGCAGGGTAACCATCAAACGTGCCGACGCCTTCAAAGGCACAGTCCAACCTCAGAGGTAATTTTTGATGTTATGGTCCGGTCGCCGCCTTTAGCAACCCTGCCAAGCGCGAAATCTCAATTCGCTCAAATCAGCGAGAAAAAGCGAGGAAAAAATCGGCCACGCCTCTTTGAAAGAAAAAATGGGCAACGCCCACTGGCAGGTTTCCGATCTAAATTGGGGAGAGACGCGCGAATGATTTTGTTCAAAATCTATGTTCTTCCTTTTGTTTTCGGTCTGGCTTTATATTGTGACCATATTCAGAATGATGACTGCGAATAACGAGAAAACACAGGCTCGAGACAACTCGTCCGCGAACTTCTAGCTGTTCAAAATTGAAATTTTTGAGGAGCCGTAACTCCGTTCGTAGTGAGTTCTGAGCGATTCTGGAGACACCATTGTGATCAGCGTGAAATTTTCTCTAAGATAGGCAGAAAAACGAAAAATCGATTCTGAGCTCGGACTGTGGCTTTCACCCTACCCAACACTGCCGCATTGATGAATCCGGCCCCAGTAGGCCCGCCGAGCCGCAGGAGGGCAAGGCGGTTGCTCGGCGAGCCGGGAAAGGCCGCGTCTCGTGTTGGTGTGCCTGTCACGTCTTGGTTATTTCTCGGTTATTGCTCGGCTACTTCTAGGCTATTTCGTAAACAACATGATCTTAGCCGCCTAATAATCGAGAAATGATCAAGAAAAATTCGAGAAATTGCACATCAAGAACCGTTGTGGAGCCTGGTGGGCTATTTCTCGGCTAAAACTCTCAGAATGAGTGCCTTCAATAATGATCCACCTGTCTTTGACGTGCCATCGCTACTATCAATGTCTTCTTAGTTATTTGTCCAGTCTCTCAGATATTGTACTACAGGTATATTAAAGATGTTCAGAATTACACTCTCTTTCCTCTTGAAGAAAAGTTAAAATGCAATGAATATTTTTTTCCAAAAACTTTCTGTTTTCTGACGAACTCGATTTTCTGTTTTCTGTTTTCTGAATTTTTTTTTCAAATTTCCGCACACCCCTGATTAGGATCCATGCCGACGTTATAATGGCACTTTTTTCACTGTAACCCACCGTTCTCACCTGCAAAAGCAAGAACCAACTCCATATTCGTGTTCAGCATCTAAAATAACCCTTTCCCTGTGGAGAGTTTGGGCAAAGAAGAAAATGGACCGCTTATCGTTCTCCGATTGCAACTTTTGAGATGTAGATTTGAGCAACGAAAAACTCACAGTTTCCACAACTAGTAGCTTGTGCATTACCGCCAGGTATTTTGCATAGAGCCACTCGCGTTACCCTGAATTAGTTTTCCTAGCCAGTGTGAAGGCTCAAGTGCATAGTTACCACAGAACGATACCTGCATTGTTCACCTACGCGGTTTGCTCATATTTACTCTTTTGCGAAGGAAGCAATCCCCAAACCTCGGCTTATCGCTTTCAGAAAGCCGATTGCGAGTTTTTTCAGGTCTTAAGCTGGGAATGCTTCTCTCTGGAAAGAACGTGACCGATTTCGATCGAAAAAATTTGAAGCTGGCTTCTCCTCGACTTCTTTCCTTGGTGCCAGATGATATCGATGAAGACACGGTGACATTTTCAAATACCCGAATCAGCCAGGCTCATCCATGAGCTGCGATCTTTTTACAGATTGATCTCTTGTCTCCATCATTATTTGCCCTCCATGACGAAGGGAAGGGGTTGGAAGAGGAGCTGAGTCTGGCAAAAGCAATGAAGTACTTCGATGAACAGGGTCACCAGGAATGGCTAAACTTTGTTATAGAAGCTTCCGGAGTGACAGATGCAGTGAAGAAAATTAAGGTGGGTGCGCTCCACTTTTTAATTCTCTGCGCTGCTCTGTGCATAATACGTTAAAGAACTCATAAAAGACATTGGCCCAACAAACCTGTTACGACTTACTAGGAATTGGCCCAACAAACCTGTTACGACTTACGAGGAAACCTCGCCAGTCATGTATGCGCTTGTGAAATTCGGGGTACTGTGCTTATCTGGGTCAAACTCCGGTCCGCAATTGCGTCTCGACACGTTTTGCGGCCGCGCGCGCTCGAGTCATTCGAGTGTTCAGCTCCAAAGCCGACTCGATATGGCTTTTTTATACAGTTTTCTTCGATTTTGTTTAGTTTCCAGTCTCTAAAACCCACCTAGAGTCAACAGATTGGCAGCTGCGGCGCTGGAAACTCTTCTGACTCGAAAGCGCGCGGCCGCAAAGCGTGTCGAGACGCAATTGCGGACCGGAATTTGACCCAGATAAGAACAGTATGTAGAGATCGCGCAATAATTGTAGTCTGATGAATGGACGAGGCTGCGATAGTAGATCACCCCGCGCGAATCGAAACCCCAATCTCCAGTGAGGCCACCAGTCCCGCACGGCCATCCGCCTGATACATGCGTCAGACTAAATCGAAAACGGAAATCATACATATCCAGGCTAACTCGGACACGCTCTTTCCCAATGGGGCATCAGGTTTTGCGGTGAACCTCATGGTGACAAGTTATCTTTGGTCAATACTTAGGAGTCTGCGTGTCCACTCTGCGCACCCACGCCATGAAACGGATTCCTTCTAATTATTGCTGGAATTTTAGATGTTTTTGAATATTTGATGCATTTTTATGGCATGGTATATGATCACAAGTTATCCAGTTTACCTATTGTATCTATTCTACCACCCAAAACGTTGCCGGAGGCGGGAATGGCCCACCACCCCTGTTTTGGAGGAGGACACAAATACAGGGGCGAGCAGATACACGGGCGGGGCCAACTTCTCACTCCTGTAGTGACATTGTCGTTTTTGACGCTTCGAAATGCGTAGGCATTGCGTTCTGAGCCATACCATTCTATTTCCGTAGTTATCTCAACTAGGTTTACGAGCGAGTTTGCTGCCTCTAAATGTTAAGGTTACCTTCCGTGTACCGAGCCCGGGTTTCATGCCTTGAAAAGTAGTGCGTAGATTTTAATTCAAGGAGCCCGAGCTGGGCTGTCTCCGAATCACAAATGGGCAGACCTTGGCCGGCGCTCGAGTTGAGAGTGGTTGCCAACATATAGCACATTTGAATGTTCTTAAAGGCAGTGTTCACGATTAGAATCGTTTTTCTGCTTTTCCGCCTATCTTAAATACGGTCTCATGCTGATTCCGATGATGTTTTTGGAATCGTACAAGACCTTCCAGGAACGGAGTTATGGTCCCTCCAAAATTGAGCTAGGGAAGCAAGGTGGACGAGTTGTCCGAGGCTTGTAACTTCCGTCATTTTCACCCGATGTGTGCGAGCTGACCTGAGTAAAGAGAGAAGTTGGGAATAAGGGGAAGAACGGGGCTATTGACCGGAATCCATCGCTCATTTCACAATCTCGAGCATTCATTTGTTCACGTTGGTGGGCGTGGAAAGTGCATCTGGGGGTGACGAGCTGACGGGTGTCCAACTTTGGGGCCATAGGGGACCGTTCCGAGCTCATTTTTCTTAGTTTTTTCAACGTTAGGGTCGCCCTAGGCCCCGCAGCTGCCGATCTCCACCAAAAAAATCAGACATGGTTTTTATCGTGGACACTGCCTTTAAGAACCCTTCGAAAAATCGAAAACCCTTATCGGGTCATTGTTTCCTGTTTAGGAACACAGGTAAAGCATTCTGAGCTTATAACACGAAAAAATATTTCGAACTTCCACTCATTAAAATCGCATGTTGTATGTCCTATGAAAAAATTAAGCAATTTTCTTCTTGGAACCGAACCAAGCCAGGCTCATTCGGAAAGCAATCCGAAAACATTTCGTTGTTTGACCTGCACACCCGAAGCTGCTCGAAATAGCTACGATGGTACCCTTCTGCTCTTTCGGAACCACATGCAGCCGAAGGCTCTAAAGATCATCCGTGACGCAGGTTCGGAGAATCTTTGCGAGATTCTTTTTGATCCTGGTAGTCTCAGTCTTGATGGGCTGTTCAAAGTCCTCCAGCACGTTTGGAACTTTTTATCGCAAAATAGCTGATTTTCTCTAGTAGAGATACACTTCTAACAGAAGTACATTTCAAAATAGGATATAGGTATATCAGAAATTCAGATTCGGAAACAGGTTTGCGGTTTAGAACAGGACGATAATATTGTCGAGTATGGAAGTGATGACTGGGAGCCTCCCGGCACGGTCTAAAGTTCGCCCGCCGCATACATCGGCTGGTTCTAAAAACTTTTCCGGTAAGCACCCGTAGTTTCAAGAATACGGTCAGTTAAAGGAATTCTGAAAAATGGAAGTACAGTCCACGGCAACGGAAAAGGGCGGTTGTGCGTTGGCGTATTTCCACTAAGCATACTGTATGTAAGTAGCGGACGTCGCGCTATAATTGACGGCAGATTTGTAACATTTTCCTGAATTTCGAAGAGAAAACATCAGGAACCTTGAAAATCATGAGTTTCCCCCCATACGCAAGCATTACTCTACCGTTGATATACGCAAGAATAACAAGAAAGATGATTTTTTTCTCTGTTATTTCCATTTTTTTCTAGTTTCTCATTTTTTCTTGTTATTTCTATGATAAAGGCTTTAGATGCATTGAAACTGTGTGTGTAGTGGGGGGAACTCACCGTTTCTCAGCATTTCCGGTGCTTTTTCTTCGAAGTTCAGGAAAAAATTACACATTTGCTGTCGATTATGGCGCCACGTCTGCAATCTTCAGTATGTTATGTGGAAACACGCAACCGCACAACCGCCTTTTTCCGTTGCCGTGGACTGCACATGTACTCCTAAAGAGAAAATGTGCATGTGAAGGAATTTCGCAAAATCGAGAAGCAATTATAGCGGGGTGCGTTCGGCGTTCGCGACATCATCGTTCAGCGGAATTTTGATCGCGAGCGATTATCCACCGCCACAGTCCCGTCCATTCCCTTGACTGATTTCTGCAAAGGCACCATCGAGCTCGCGCCCACGTGAACGACCCCGACTTCATTTATGTACGTACTAATGTTTGAAGGGTTTGTTTTCTTGGCAACTTAGTATTTTTCATATGCACCATAACTAGACTCGGTAATTTTCATGTAAGATGTGAACATCTTAATACTTTAGCGGAATATTGGCTGAAATTCCTGTATTTTTGCAATTGCAGACAGCAAATGAAGCTGAGGACAGTCGACGGATGGACGAGCAGTTCAAAGGCGAAAACGGCCAACCGATGTATTTTACCAAAGAGAATGTAACGGAAATGTTCGGTGATGTTGAGCGCAACAAGATCGAAGTGTTCGAGAAACTGCAGAAATCTCTGACTCCAAGACAGGTACACCTGCTTACCCATTCAAGCACAAGTATTCTCTATTGGTCCATTTGGCGTTCCTTACCAGAACCATCAATATAAATCAGGAGTCCCCAAACGAGTAGAGGATTGGCCTGTTGGCTAATGACTGAGCGCTCGGAATCAACGCACAAACCATGAAAACGCCAAATTCCAGTAGTTCTTCAGCGCACGGGCGCGTAGCGGAGGTTAGAGACAGCAAGAGAGCGTTTGGCAGACGGAGAGAGCAGCCACGCGCGCACACGCAGCGCATTGAGTGATGAGAATTTCGCATTTTTACAGAGGATGTGTACAGCACCGCTACCATCTAAGGGGAAAACGCCAAATTGCCAAAGTGGGCAACTAAAGCGTCTTTCGACCACAACTCACCTCAAAGAGCTCTGTTTTCAACTTTGAAAGGACGAAAATGTGCATCGTGCCACAGTGGAAACCCTTTTGCCAGATGGAGTTAGTCATGTATTTGATAGAAGATCGCGTACCCTCGTGTTCGGCCAAACGCGCTCATGATCATATCACATGATCATGAGCCCTTTTGGCCAAACACGACGGTACGCGATCTCTAGCATTTTCAAAATGGAAATATATTTTACTTCGGAAAATAAAGATTCTCGTGAATTTCGCGAAATATTCTCATATGATTGATTGGATCACAACATGCTAGACATTTCAGCGTTTCAAAAATTCCAAAGAAAGCACTTCGAAGCTAATAGTGGCGGAAAGCCGCTTTAGTTTCCCTTTCTCGCTCTTTTTTACCCTTGAATATAGCAGTATTGTAGGTTGGTGATTGCACGCCCACTGCACAAAAATGGAGGGGTTGACTCGTCTTCTGCAGTTTGAATTCCATGTGGGACCGCTTCGACCGCTTCGCTTGAATGGAATAGCCGTCTAGCATTAATCTATTTCATTTTCAAATGTTTCTCGAAGTTCAAAGGACGGGTCATCTCAATTTTCGGGTACTGGTCCTGCAACCCGAAGGTTACAATTCGTTTCAGGTGATGTGACTGAGTGGAGAAAGTTATGTGTACCAATTACAAACGCGTCCACTTACTGTATTTCCTGTTATTGAACACCGCCCCCCTAATTGAACCCCCTTTCGTTGGAGGTTGGAAAATAGAATACCCCCCTTTATTAGAGCCCCCCCCCCTTCAGCCGAGAAGACATTGGAGACCCATTCCTACCGGACGTGAACTACTACGGGCTGCTCGAGATGTCGACATCCAAAAACTTGTTGACAATTTCGAAGAGATTGATCATGAGGAGGACTTAAACAACTGCTTTATTGATGATGATCTCTAAGTATTCGCCGAGTAATTTATTATTGTCTCACTTTGGCTTGCCTAACAAACAGTGTTCGCCCATATTGACTCTTGAAATCTTGGTTGAAAATTAGAGCCTCCCCTTCTATTTGAGTCCCCCTTTCGGAGGAGCTTGAAAATAGTACCCACGAGTTTTCAATTATAGGAAATACGGCATGTATGATGTGCTGCATAGCCCGGGGGCGTGACTTGTTTGACTAATATTCCATTTCTACGCTGTTACGAGAAAAATCAAATTCTCCTTCAATTCCGGAGGAAAACACCGGGAAAGTTGAAAAGGGTAGGTTTCTTCCTACACACACAACAGTTCTGAGGTCCCTTGGTAGTGGGCCGACCTAAACCATGCAGAATGAGTGCGAAAACCCTCCTTCGAGACGCATATAATGCATTTCTCATTGCGGCTGAAAATACAATCGTTGTGGCTCAGGCTGTAGCCCACCTGAGCCGGCCTGATCCAGTCGTGACCGTCCCGATCGATACGTATCTTCTATTTTGGAGGCAAATTCAATTTGTTCCTTCACATGCTTGTGCGGAGCTAGGGGAGAGACAGCAAGAAACTGAAGTAGAAGGAGACGCAGCATACGCGCGCACACGCACGCGATCAACGTCACTAAATTTCACTCCGAAATAGAGGACATGTAATAGCTCTCTGAGGCGTAAAATCCCCTCGTTGTAGACGGCCTGAGACGGCCGCAATGAGATTAAGTATCCGTGGTGAACAACGAATCGACAATTATGCGACCTATGCGTGACGCTTTTCGTAAATGCGGCATCGATTTCATCATTACCGATTCTGGTACAATGGACTGCGGACGGCTTGGGATTATTATGGACGCCCTGGGATTCTTAGGGACGGCTTTCGGCCGTCTATGAGAGGGTTTTACTAGAGATACAAGCAGAAATAACCCATAAAACGAAAGAAAAAATAATCGGCTGTATCCCCTTATTGATTGATGGTAAACTCGTAAATCGCTACAGTATATCCGCCATGAAAAATCTAAATTCTCATCACTCAATCCTCTAGTATGCGCGCGATGCTGCTCTCTCTGTCTGCCAAACGCTCTCTCGCTGTCTCTAACTTCCGCAACAGCACGCGACAAAAAAACGGAATTTTGGCGTTTTCACAGCTTGCATTTAGTGAAAAATGCTACCGTACCGCGCCCTTTCTTCCGATGTGGTGCACTACACAAAAAAAATCCATACAGCAGCGAAAGTTTGTACATTTGAAGAACTGGTGTCAGCTACAAGCAAAAAAAAACAATCACCTAGAAAAGGAAAAGAGTGGAATTTGCATATCAGCGAATTTCAAGATACAGCCGCTGACACTAGCGGCGGTATACGACTTTGTCTAGTCTTTTGCGGCTCTAATTCCACTCGCGACCACTTCACTTGAATTGAGTAGCGTGTCATTTCGGACTGCAAAAACGGAACAACTCCTCCCTCTGTGTGGAGGAGCCCTCATCCCACTAGCGGCGGTTCACATTATGTGAGAATATTTCCCCTCCTTCACGGCGGACACCGTGAATTGAAATCTAAAATGTATCAGTTGAGAAAAAAACTTGACGTCATTCATTCACTCACTCATTCTGCACTCAGAGTGCGCCAAACAACAGAAAAAAACATGAAAATTATTTCAGGGGAAACTGATTGATGAAAAAAAAAACAACAAATAGTTGTTAAAGGCAGGGTTCACGATAGATTTCTTTTCCAATATCTCCACGGGTTACGGAAGGTCTTGTGCCCTCTAAAGCAAGGCATGCTTGAAAAGAGCACGAAAGCTGCGTTTTTTAGCTAAAATAGGCACTCCCCTTGTTTACGTTCATTTTTGAGAGTGGTGGAATGAACCGCTATGAAGGATGATGCCTGTCAGTGCAATCGAGCGATCAGCTCACTTATCAGCCCCTCCTTGATTTGATCGTTCCTGTAATCTGAGTGTTCATTTGTTCACATCGAGGGAGCGGAAATGGGGCACGGGGTGTTCCGGAGACTCCAAAACGCGGGTTTGCAGCCGTTATTTTGCCACTCCTGGGTCGTTTTCTACCATTATTTCGGCACCCAACCCAATCTGAGAAAAAAAAAAACAAAGAAGTGAATAATTTTCCATTGCTAATACGCATGTTCAAACCAGCAACCCTAGCAAGCAGCAAGATTAGTGAGCTATTTCAAACTATTTGAATTCACAGTCCGACCTCGGGACCGTTTTTCTGTTTGTCTACCTATCTTGAAAACGGTCCCAAGCCGTATCCAATTGTGATGCGCGCAAAGCGCGCACCAGATTTGGTTTTGAATCGGTCACGCGCGCAACACCTTTTCCGAAACCTCGGTTAAAAATAAACGCAAAAATCAGCTTTAATCCGCATCAAAAAGGGCGCACAAAGTTGATATGAACCCTCGAAAATGGTCTGGAATGCTTCACTTGTTTTCGAGAAAAAAATGAAAACCCGCTCGTTTTTGTTGTTAGTCTCCTTTTCTTTTTTTCAAACGGCGTTCACGATCTTGCGGGTACACTTATAATCGAGCTAGGAAGCTCATTTTTGGGCAGGAGGCTGGAAATGGATGCAGGTCGCTTCTGTTCCATTTTGAACTTGATACCTTAACTTTGAAGGGTACCCCAAAATCGTGGGTTTACATACTAAATTAACCGTGGCGCACGAAAACTGCTTTTTTTGCTACGACTGTGGAGACCAGGGTGTTTGGGTGAATCTGCAGCCAATTAACATAGGTCGTCGAAGTTAAGTACTGAACTTGTTAGAAATCGTAGTCATGACACGTCATCGATCGATAATCAATATTATCGGTTTTCGCGCTCTCTGCACAAAAGTGGTGATGCTAATGGGATTGGTTTTCTTGGTTGGGGGATTTCGCTCATCAGTCATTATCGATAAATATCAATCAATAATATCGATTTTTTTCGCCTGTCGCACAAAATGCCGCAATGTTTCCGATTGTTGATGACTCTAAGTCACTTGTTTGGGAATTTTTTTTATCATGCAAAATCGAATATTAATAATAAATAATATCGATTTTTCACATTTTGAACAAAATGCGGCAGTAAGTGCTATTTTTTATGGTTGTGGGTCATAAGTTTCAAAAGTTGTACTTATACGACAATATCGTCTGTTAGATGTCTCATCATTCCAAAACAGAAATTGTGGAGCATATAGTTATAAATCAAATCAGAAAGGGAGCCTTCGGGAAAATTATGTGGAATATCTGAAAATTTAGCTTCCTGTCAAAAGTGACGATTTGGTAATGGTGAAAAAACCTTCAAAAATATCATGAAATTTCTTTAAAAATGATTTAGCTTGGAGTAATAAGAAAGCTAGGCAATGAAGTGAAATAACCAAAACTACGATTTGGTGGTCGATCATTTCACAAGCTTCTCCGTTGAACTTATCAATACGAAATTAAGCGCGCAACAGAAACATTAGGCCATTTTTAAAAGCTGTAATATGGAAATTAGCATAGGTCAAGCTAGGTGATGGCAACGCTCCAATCCATATCGCGCTTGATTTTTCTTTGATAAATTCAACGGAGAAGCTTGTGAAATGATCGACCACCAAATCGTAGTTTTGGTTATTTCACTTCGTTTCCTAGCTTTCTTATACTCCAGGCTATTTTACGCTAAATCATTTTTAAAAAAATTTCAAGATATTTTTGAAGTTTTTTTCTTCATTACCAAATCGTTACTTTTGCCAGGAAGCTAAATTTTCAGATGATGCTTCTGGAATCGTACAAGACCCCCTGGAAACGTAATTATAGCCCCTCCAAATTTGAACGGCGAAAGCACAGTGGACAAGTTTTCCGAGGCCTGCAACTTTCGCCCCTTTTAACCCTTGAAACCAATGAAGGCGAGCGGACCTGAGAGGATAGAGAGGCCGAGAATGAAGAGAAGAACGGGAATATTGACAGAAAATCGCACATCTTGCCACTACTCAGCTTGAGAGATTGTAAAAAGGGCGCGTCAAAGTGGCTTCTCAACGTGAGCGCCTCATAGCGGCTATCTATCCACAGGAATTGAGAGCTCGCTTTTGGCAGGTGTTATGTAGGGTGGGTCTACTCAGAACTACGTTCCAGCCTTCCCGGTGCGAAAAAAAACTGCATCTCGGGCCACCCGGACATTCAAAATTGGGGCCAGATCCCGTCCCGGGCGACCCGCTAACCTTTCCGGGCGACCCGCTAACCCCTCGATTGCTACCAGCCACCCGAATGACGAAAATTGCCTTCCCGGTGCAGCTAATTTACGTGTGAATGTCTTACGGACGATTAGTCTACAATGTACAAGATTTTTCGCGACCCGATTCACCATTTCGGGCGACCCGGACGAGCAGCGATTGGTCGACCGGTACCAGGTTCTCAGTACTCCACAAATATTTGGAAATCTCAGATTTCAGTCCCTCAGGTTGGACTGTGGTTTTAAGTTGAGTTATTATCGTATTTAGAGACTTAGAACAAGAGGAACCAAGAGGAACCAAAACCCCACACTTGCTTGAAGGGGGGTCCTAGAAGCACATAATGTATACCGACTTTCCCGTAGAACCAGCATTAATCGCGATTAATAGCCAACGGGGGCAGCCTTAGCACCGGAAGTTCTGTACATGGCTTAAAGTCAGTGTTCACAATAAATCTGGGTTTTGAGTTTTCACTGTGAAACACTACATACGGTGGCAGATGCTGGAGGGGAAAGAATCGAAGAAAGCATCAAAACGGGCCAGAAATCGATAAAAACGAAGGCGAAGTGAAGATATCGTTATCCCAGCACACCTTTCCTTATCCCACTCAGCCCCCTTCTGACGAGTTTGTGGCGCCGCGGACGTTTGGATGGCAAATTTCTAAGAAACTCCGTCACGTCTTGCCTTATCGATTCGCGCAGATTGCGCCTTTAGCGCGCGCTTTCGGAAACTAGCAGGACCCCTAAGCTCGTCCACGCCCTGAACGTTAGAAACCGCTATTTTAGCTTATTCTTCGCTGTTTCTTCCCTATTTTCAGATGTTTTTTTTTGCCGTAACTGCAGTTTAACGTCGCAGTGCACGTTATGGTATGTTCGCCATATGCTGGTTCAGTTTCGCCCGGAGCCAAGCGTTTTGCGATCAACTCAGCACCTTGTGTAAACATGTTTCTTCACTATTCAATAGCTCACGACCGAACAACGTCGAACTCGAATATGATATTCATTGTGCATGCTGCCCTTAATTAGCATTCCACATGGTACCTGTAGAATAGCCGAAGCCGCCTGTGACATGTGATTGAAAAACTCGACGCTGCAGAAAGGCAACCATCATATGAACACTTTCACCTCGATTTTTTCTTCACAGTCCCATGTTTGAACCTATTGGAAGCAGTTGACAAAACCTGAGACCTCACTGTAACGTATCCATAATTCCATAGCCCCGTGAGGACAGTACTGCGGGCTGAAAAAGTATTTCTTTTTCCATCATCTAGCACGAGGAACAGAAGCGCCACGACAAACTCAGACAAACCAAACATGTCAACTTCTCAATTATAGAGATCCCTGGATTTGAATATGTGTGTTCTCAATCCACGCTTAAGAAATAAAATAAATTGGATAACAATAGGTACGCACATTCATTTCGAAAAGAATGGAGTTGAAATCTGACTGCTTGAACGGATTTCCGATTGTCCGATTTCCAATTCTTTCAGTGTTCCGATTCACGGAATGAATGTCCCATTTTCCGAAAGCTCGAAAATAATCATTTGTCCCTGCTCGACATCTTCGAATAATCAGGGACGAGAACTAACAAGGATTAGTCTAGACCTAATCACAGCCAGAGTCTGCAATGTGACGATGCAAAATTCGCATCGTATTCGTTCATTCGGTGTTCCTGTTAGTTTTCTGGCTATTTTTGGCTAACTAAGCTTATTTAATCTCAGATGTTATCCATGAACACAACGGGATACGCAGTTATGGACTCTCAACAACTGGAATTGATGTACGGCCCTGATTCGCCATACGGCAACACAACAACATACGAGAAGCTGCAAAATGTGACCGCGGCAGACGTTCCAGCAGTGGTCGATCAGACAATCAGAAGTTTGGCTGACGAAACGATTGCATTCAGAGCGAGACGTGAGAAGGACATAATACTCAGTCCTCTTGTGCTCACTTCACTTATACGTGATCCGGCAGGCGCTTCTCAGCCGCTCATACTCTCACCCGTACTGTTTGTGCCACTCATCTACTCTCCAGCGATTTTCGGACCTGTGATTCTCTCGCCGTGGGCTTTCGTCCCAGTTTTGGTTTCGCCTCGTCTCATGTCTCCTGTCATCATTTCCCCAATTCTACTCTCAACAGTAATTCTCTCTCCACTCGCCATGGACCCGCTGATATTGTCACCAGGTGCCTTAGCTCCATTCATTCTTTCCCCATTAGTACTCTCACCTTTCATCATAAATCCTGTCGTATTGGCACCGCTCATTTTGAGTCCTTTTTGTTTATCACCGTTCATTATCGTCCCAAATGCGCTTTCACCCCTCATTTTATCGCCCTTCGTTCTTTCCCCTCTGATTTTAGCCCCAGTAGCTGTATCGGCTTTCGTCCTCTCGCCATACGCCCTTTCCCCTGTTATTTCCTCTCCGGGTACTCTCTTCTCTGCAGTTCTTTCTCCAACTTGGCTCAGTTAATTCTGGCTGGCCCTCTTCAGTTTTGGCTAATGGCCGACGATATCTCAGATTCTTTCAAGTGCATGGAGGCCCGCTTTACTTTCTCGTTTCCTTTTCTCCTGTCCTCGAGGTACACTAGTAGAAGTCCAAGAAGTGTTTCTGTCGCCAATTTTACGACGCATCGAAAAATCGCCTTCTTGAGTTCTGTTATTAACCAGCTCAAAAGTTTTTTGATTCCATAATACATGAGGTTAGTAATGAAGTATTTGTACTGTTATTAAATGGTTCTTGCTGAACCCTTCCTTATCTCACAATGAAAGTTTGCTCTTGAGTGTTTCTTTATCACAATGGTTAGAGATAAGACTGAATGTGTCTGGTTTTCGAAACAGCGGTTGTTCAAACGATTGTGTCCTTCTGTGACTGCCTACTTATTGTTTTTTTTCTGAAGAAGCGGGATGATGTTCTTCTTGTTCATATACATGGTGATTGATGAAATCGCGGAACTCTGTAGAACTTCAAAAAGGGTAACATCACCTGACACTAATTGGACAAACAATTCTTCGTAGAACAAAGTTTTATCATAGTTGCTTGATTATTTTAAACTCGACACGAGGTTGGTAGTACCAGCTCTTAATGACTAACGTTTCGGTGTACCCTCCTCATTCAGAGCCTGAAAAGATCAAATCAGAAATGCGTTTACTCGGCCAAACTTCGCCTAATTTCCACTGAAGTTCGAAAGCCTATTGTCTGTCACATAGGAAGAAGATAGAACCATACAAAGCACCGCACCCAGCCAAGAACTTGTCAGCGATCAAAAAAGCTTGGAACATCGATGGAAGGCACGCTGTAGACCACCACTTGAGATGTCAGAAGGCGAGTCTTACGTTTGGCTTGAGCTGCCGGGTCATATACAGGCCTCCTCCCTTCCGGTTGATTTGCGGCCCAAAAAACTGTATGAAAAATGCCTCTTAGGTTTTTCGCGCTGCGATTTCAGTCTCTCGGACCATTATCTCGAACCTGATATCAAAGTTGTGACCATTGTGGGCAGTGACCCGATGCCTCCTAAACGTCCAGGTGTTCTTTGATCCTGACATGCAGTGTCCGTGATGTTTCCCCGATGTATTTATTGCCGCACAGCTGACATGAGATCAAATAGACCACACTGCAAGCTGTGCAGTCTCCATCCCTGTCAGTCTGGAAAATCATACAAGCGGATGTAGTACAAACGCCCTCATAAAGGCGATTCCGGACAAGATTGACTTATAAAGATGGAGATTAATATAGAAGGCTTGCTGACCTTGCGCGAGGATCGATCCCGACTGTGTGCAGCGAAAGCAGCGCCTCCTGCCAATACGAGCCACAAATGATTATAAAAGAAGAATGTATTCTATGGAGCATTTCTGAAAAACTTCTCAATTTCGATTATAATCAATAGCGGAACAGCGAGCCATGTACGAGGATTCGGTCCATGCGCTACAGTACCGAGCAAATTTTTTGCAAAGAAAGCGTTTTGCGGCGTTTTTTGCGCTCACAAAGCGCCGCAACGCCATAACTTGCTTCAAAGTGGTGCAATTTCAATTCTGAAGTCATTTCTGGATTGCTTCCATTTAGTCCTATACGATAGTGTTCCAAAAGAATAGATTCAACTCCGAAAGTTCATCGAAATTTGCATATTTGCACCTCTAAACCCCTCATAATGAACTGATCAGTCGGTCATGATAACAGAAATCTATCATTTTTTGACCTGTGTTCGCTGTGAATTTCAGAAGGAAATACACATTTTTCAACAAAATGCTAGAGTTAAAAGAGCTCTCAACACATACCATTACATTCGCCTTACTGAGAGGAACACGAAAACTATCTGAAAAAACTCATTTAGTCAACTTTGAAGTGAGTTATGGCGATGCGGCGCTTTGTGAAATCAAAAAACGCCGCAAAACGCCGTTTTTGCAAAAAATATGCTCGGTACTGTACTCATAAGAATAGGCACAGGCTCATCGTTAAAATCATCCTCGACGGCTAAATTCGCTATACTTTTTTCGCTGTGTTCAAAGTCGTGATTTCTCGCGATTATTGTATTGAGAGTTGACGGGTTTAGCGGCTGCCCGTTTCGAACAGCAATTTCAACCCGCGCAGGTTACGCTGAACGCAGGAAGGCCGTTCGCTCCTTGCTGATCAGCTCACCTCACGGAGTGGTCGCTCGACCTTGTGTTGTTGGTCCTGGCGAGTGACCCCAAGCCGATCTGTGGAAGGCCTTTCTAAAAATAGTTTTGGCCGACTGGATGGATTCGCCGTAGGCCGTGGGGAAGTAAGGACCATGCTGTTGGTCGCAGCTGGGATCGCCTTTCTAGTACGGATCAGGTCACGGTGGATTGACCGAGATGAAAATCTCACACGTCTTCCAACTAATCGAGCCTAGAAATTCCGTAGTTGATAGCTGGCGATGTAGCGAAGATCTACGTGCATTTTTCCCCAACTGATTTTGAAAACTCTGTAGTTTCGTGATTTTTTTTGTGTCAAAGTTTGACTAGATGCCTTCGAGATCCTGGCCATCTAGTGTTCCCGTGTGGGATAAATAGCTACCCATCGGGACTGTCCGCAGCAAAAAGGCATTGTTGACAGGGCAAAGTGCGATAAGCTTGAAGCGGTAGGTTGGGTGGCTGTTTGGCAGTCAATGATTTCCTTTTCAGACTCCGAAGATTCCTATTCTGGGCGGAATTTCGTCCAGTATGTATACGATATTCTGAGCACGATGACATGTACGTCTAAATTTTCGCTTTTCAAAAGACAACGGTGTGTTGAGAAAGACTTAACGCGATTTAGCTACTTCCGTAGCCTACCATTTTAGATATACATGTATATGTTTGAGATCGAGTACTCACCAACTAAGTTCAATGCAAGTTACATGTGCACCCTCACGATGTACTTTTTTTTTGTTCAGCCCGATGGGCGCTCCAAATACTCTCGTTGTAAATGTGCATGTTATGCTGGGTACCAGACCTTTCGATTTTGATGGTAAACTCGGAAATGAGGGCTTAGAAGCAAAATTAACCACCGTGAAAGGTGATGGATCGCTGTTGCTAAAGCGTGGTGACTTTGTGAATGGACGAAGCGCGACGAATGTGAATGAAGTTGCATGCCAGTGCACGCACCCTGCAGCAGTTGGAGTTCGCGGCGAGCCGCTCTTTGTGCTGAACACTTTCTCGACAAGGTGAGAAGGTGCAGCAGTGAGTTCGCGACCTTGCGTGGCATTGCGAAGTAACGATAAATATTTAGTGCAGGGTATTGATGAAATTCACTTTGTACTGAGCAGTCATGGGGTTGTGCACATCCGGAATTTGCGACTTCTCGCGGAGAAGACGTGCTCGAATGAGACAACTGGACCAACTGCAACTTAACCAGATTGGATTACGGGTCACCCATCGCACGAATAAGCGGTGGCACAGCGCGAGTTGCCCTGCACGGCTGATTCGGTCGTCGTCTAGCCCATGCAGAGTACAAAAGGCATTCAAGAACTAGAGCCGGCGGTGTTGTTAGTCTGAGACAAACTACGAGGAAGCCGGCAGTAAGGCCCTAGTTATACATCGGCGATTCGGTGCCGCTGGTTTTCGCGGGACGTCTGCGATTGGTCAGATTTTGAAATTGACCAATAGCAGACATGCCGCGGAAGCCAGCAGCAGCGAAACGCTGGTGTATAACTAGGGCCTAAGTGCTCGTAGTAGATGGTAGAATGATCTCGTGATATCCAGTTTGTGTTAGGTGGGGTGCCAGCCCGGTGGCCATCAATCGATGCAACACGAACTGTTGCCGTCGCAATCATCTGTTTTGCCTCGTTGACGAGCAATTTTGATGCTCTCTTCATTTTGCTCTCGACTACTCATCTGATTTCAATGTTCTCTGTCGCTATGCTCGATCTCAGCTTACAGTGAGGATAAGATTTTTTCATTGTCAATGTTTTTGGAGTAATCGATTAATTATTTCTTCATTTATTTTCATTTTTAGCTAAACATTTTTGTCTCTTTTCAATATTAATTTTTCTACTATTATATTTATTTAGGAATCAATATTTTTGTTTTCTCACACATTTCTATGATCAATCAAATCTAATAATTTCCATTTGCTCGTTTATTCGTATACTAATTCAGTGATTTAAGTGTATCCATTTTCTTATTCCGTTTCATGTTACTTTATTCATTTATTACTAAACAGCATATCATATACTACAAAGAACTTCATAGCTAGTGTTCGATGATTCAATATAGCACCACTTTTTCCTATTTTAATTTCTTGACGTTTCAATATTTATGCTAGTGACGCTGCATGAACCCCCTGCTATATCCTTGTGAACGGCAATGAATTGGTTGGAATTGTTCCCCACGCAAGGTAGAGAATGAAGAGAGGAATACCGTAATTAGTGGAATGAAAACGAGGAATTCAATTCAGAATTGCTGATCTTTATTTGTTAATCATTTAGAGTAATTTATCGTTTTCTAGTCACTAGCATAATTATTGAAACGTCAAGAAAATACATACAATATGAAAAAGTGGTGCTAGATGTGATCTTTGAACAATACCTCTCAAATTCTTTGTAGTATATGAGATGCTGTTTACAAATAAACGAATAAAGTAACATTAAACGGAATCATAAAATGGATACACTTAGATGACTGAATTAGTAAACAAAGAAGCGAGCAAATGAAAATTAATGATCATTTGAATAATCAAATAAATAAGACGGAAAACAAAAATATTATATAGAAAACAGACAAAAACAAATAGCTGAAAAATTGAAAATAAATGAAGAAATAATTAATCAATTATTCCAAGAACAATGAAAATATTTCTAAAAAAACTTACTATCACTGCAAGCTGAGATCGAGCATAGAGGCAGAGAACATTGAAATCAGATGAGTAGTCGAGAGCAAAATGAAGAGAGCATCGAAAATGCTCGTCACCGAGGCAAAACAAATGATCGCGACGGCGGAAATTCGTGTTGCGTCGATTGATGGCCACCGGGCTGGCACCCCACCAACGGCCATCCATAACACCAACTGTTCTTCGAGCCGCAGCGCACACGCGGATCGCATCTCAAACTGCAGCAACACTTGGTGCGAGTTGTGGGAAAGTAGAGGGTAAGTGCCAATCCGAGTTGGTAGCCATGAGTAGCATCTAGGCGTCACCCACCCCTTGCTTGGTCTCGTCCGACTTGTAGCCAGACTTCTTATGAGAAGATACCGCGAGTAGTCACGAGCCGCGTTCATGCGGGCAGAATAAGTAGTAGGTGTGTTTATCCAACACAAGGGCTCAGAATATTTCGAGCTACCTACATTGGGACCCTCGCGCCAAGAATCGATAATTGATGTTTCGAGAACGACCAGCTTCACGCAGTGAGCTAGCAACTGTTCAGGAATTGGGCGAACAACAATAGTTACTCCTTAATGAACTTAACGTTTTCCCAGCCGAAAGTAGTGTTTTGCGTCCAGGTGCTTGAGTTGTTTCCCAGCTATGCTTTGCAGCGAGAAAGAGAACTTTCTTTACCACGAGGAAGCTGTACTCACAGAACTCCTCTTGGGTGATTGACCCGTGCGGTGAGCTTCATCCTTTTACAATAAGGCAAATTAGCTCATGACCGCAAACGAACCGTTCTCGGAGGAGCCATTGAGCACTCCAAGAGAGGCTATCTCTCACATGCTTTTTGGTCGCGTTGAAAAAGGTTGTGGAAAAAAACCACAAAAATCAGCTTGATTCGCAATTAGCTAAGAGCTCATGAAGATTACGAGGCAAGAAATGGCTTGCAATAAAGTTGTTAGGATCCGAAGTTGCCGATTCGTGCACAGCACCGCTCAAAAAGATCGCAGTCTCATGCTCAGATAAAAACAGCCCACTTCCCGCCGGCCAAGTCGGGCTAGTCGACTTCGCGCGGCCCCAATTTTGTGGGCGTGGCACAGCGCCCCACTTCCCGCTGACAGAGAGGCTTTTCCGTCTTTCCGCGGAGTGTCGGCGGGCAGTCGGCTATTCCTGGGGGTCATCGAACACTCACTGATCGATTCTCATTTTGATATCATCATTGCACCACTCACTAGAGTGGAGCCAATGAACGATTGTGGAGCAGAGCACGCTGTGTTGAGACTCTTTCTAAAACCCGCGCTGTGTGCGACGCTGGTCTTGGGCAGGTGAACCACTGTCCGTTAATGGCAAGTCCGGAAGAACCAGTGAGTGTAGGAAGCTTCCCTGTAGAAGCTCACTCCTTACTTGTCAAGAGCAGTTCAAACTGAAGTTCCCACAAGGGAATTTTTGAAATTTTGTTTCGCCAGACCTTTACTTAAAGGGTGATTTTTAACTGTGCCGGGAACTGTTTTAGAATTGTCTTCTGTCAGTCACCAAATTAGTCGTAAGGCGGTGGCAGAAGGGCCGCAGAGTGCTTGATCACCGCGTACGGACAGTCAACGAAACGGCGCTGCCGACTGCACGCGACCGATCCATTGGCCTTCCGCGGGAAGGGTTACGGGACGTCGGCTAGTAGCACCGCGGGAAGTGTGATGTCTCTCTCTGAGTGCTGAGCAGTCAAAAATCATTGACGTTCACAGCCAGAAATCAATGTAAATTTGGATAATGAAAATAGTTAATCAATAAAAGAAAGCCATTTTGATTGAATTCCAGTTTCATTTCAGCTGATGTTCTTGATACTAGAGATTACCGATGCCATTCATGTGGATTGGGCTCGTCCAAAATCAAATGTCAGGAAAGTTTAGATGGAAGCGCAAGCTAGAAGCCATTAAGCTTTTCTTTGGCCACTGATTCGCACTGGTGTTCCATAAAAGGATCTGATCAGCTTTTATGGAACACCAGTGCGAATCAGTGGCCAAAGAAAAGCTTAATGGCTTCTAGCTTGCGCTTCCATCTAAACTTTCCTGACATTTTATTTTGGACGAGCCCAATCCACATGAATGGCATCGGTGATCTCTAGTATCAAGAACATCAGCTGAAATGAAACTGGAATTCAATCAAAAGGGCTTGCTTTTATTGATTAACTATTTTCATTGTCCAAATTTACATTGATTTCTGGCTGTGAACGTCAATGATTTTTGACTGCTCAGCACTCAGAGAGAGACATCACACTTCCCGCGGTGCTACTAGCCGACGTCCCGTAACCCTTCCCGCGGAAGGCCAATGGATCGGTCGCGTGCAGTCGGCAGCGTCGTTTCGTTGACTGTCCGTACGCAGTGATCAAGCACTCTGCGGCCCTTCTGCCACCGCCTTACGACTAATTTGGTGACTGACAGAAGACAATTCTAAAGCAGTTCCCGGCACAGTTAAAAATCACCCTTTAAGTAAAACCTACCATTTAAACGTTACCAGAGCTTCTTTCTGAGGAATTGAGATAAAAATCAAAACTTTGATGTCAATTATCGATTACGTACGCATAGGTGTAGAGGACCCTAGTCTTCGGCAAGGTTGATTTTTTTTACTCAATTTCAGAGGAAAAAACACCGTAAACGTAAAAGAGACAAGTTTTCGCGCGACATACACTATATATGTATACCAATACACCTAAATTATTCACTATAGATACATGTTAGAATAACAAGAAAAATTGAGAGAAAAAGAAAAAATCATACCACAAAAAATTATCAGCTGCTCATTATCGATTCTTGGAACCGAGCCAGTCATGGCTATGAGTACGCAACCGCACCATCGCCTTTTTCCATTGCCGTGGAGTGTATTAAAAATCGGGCAAACTGTCGCGTCATCTCCCGACTTTTTCAAATATTACAGTTGCGCGCCTCGTTGAAAGGTCCCGTGGTAATAGCAAATGACTCCGCTGAGTAGCTGATTTGGGCCACTGCATGGACATCGATACCACTGCGCCTGCACCTGCAACTACGACCCCCACACCTCGCCCCTCGACTGGTTCCTGCTCCAAGGAGCCCTTTGACCTAACCCCTTTTTATTACAATAATAAACAATTATCATTTCATTCTCATCCAGTCCCATTCTACCACCTCACCGGCGCAACATAAACTATCGGATGATCGAGATTCTCAGATCTTTCTGGGCCCTGATTAAATCCTCGCAAAAACCGTTGGACGTTAGTCGCGCTCCCGTTATCGAACTTTCACAATACGAGGGTGCGGCGCATAGCTTCGTTGGGTGGAGCCATGTACTCCACCAACCTTCACCTCTTGGCAGGTAAAGGGGGAAACCTTCACCACTGGGAAAACCGGTGACCACCGGGGAAAAGCGCCGAGAAGGAATGAAAGTGACTCAACACTCATTCAAGTCATTTTCGAAATTGGGTTGGTGTCACTGTTGGTTTCTCTTCCATAACTTTTTTGTGCTTACAAGGGAAGTATAAAAAGCGTAGGTCGGATCTGCCAAAACGACTAGTATGGTTAGTATCTCTTCTGGCTCAATAGTAAAAATGCGCAGTATCCCGCCGCGAGCCGCAGGTTCAAAAGAGTTATGAGCATATTTCAAGCCTGGCGAAAAGGCAAGGGTACCAACCCATCAGGCATTTTTTTTTAGAGTTCCAAAAAATTTTCTCGGATTTAGCTCAAAAGTTGTATGTAGGGGTAATCTAGGGTGGTGAACACGAATCTGGAGTCCATTTGTCGAAATTTAGAGGTTTACTGTAGGTTACGGTAGGTAACATGTCATTTAGGGGTCAAAACCCACCTTAGTATTTTGAAAATCGACAAACGGACGTTAAATTCGTATTCTCCACCCCGAATAACCCCCGTATACAAAATTTGAGTAAAATCTGAGATTTTGACCAAACTACCGTATACCCACCGTAATCTACCGTAATCTGCAAAAAATCGATAAACGGACTCCAGATTCGTGTTTAGCACTCCAAATAACCCTC
This sequence comes from Aplectana chamaeleonis, assembly GCA_029168955.1. Lineage (NCBI taxonomy): Eukaryota > Metazoa > Nematoda > Chromadorea > Rhabditida > Cosmocercidae > Aplectana > Aplectana chamaeleonis. The sequence continues at coordinate 344,170 of JAPDOI010000464.1, forward strand.
AGCAAATGATTTGGAGACATATCTAACGTAGAAAACCGGAAATCTCGAAAGTGGGGTTTTTCCCTCGAAATTTTCCCCGGTTGGGAAGCTTCAAACGAAATTAGCCGAAAACTTTTGAAAATCGACTAATAAATCACAGAATCGTGATCAGCGCCCCAAAAAACTCCCGTGGGAGAATTTTAAGACAAATCCGGAACATTTTTATAAAACGCTTCCAGAGCCCTCAATTAGTAGAAATAAGCGCCCAAACGAAAATTCGTACAAGTCCAAAACGCTGTTAGTCTGGACAAAGTACGGAAAAAGTGCGTTCACCCAAGATTTGCCCAGGGTGGTAGTTTTGGGTGCTGAACACATTTATGAGGTCCGTTTCCGGATTTTCCGAAGAATAACGCGATTTTTGGAAGGTACAAAAAGCACAAAAAATGAGCTTTTTAAGCTTGTAACTTCTTGGAACCTGCGGCTCGCGGCGGGATACTGCGCACTTTTACTATTGAGCTACAAGAGATACTAACGACACTAGTCGTTTTGGCAGAGCAGACCTACGCTTTTGTATACTTCCCTCGTTAGAGATAGACCTTTGGTGAAGGTTGTTTTCGGAATCCTCATAGGATTCTGCGTCGAATAGCGTTTTCAGTTCAAAAAAATACGTTCCCCTTTTTCCAGCCGATTTCAATTTATAAATTGCATTTGTCCATAACTTTTTTTGTGCTTGGAGAAAGGTTTTGGTGAAGGTTGTTTTTGGAATCACCGTAGAATCCTACGTCCACAGGTGTTTTCAGTTTGGAAAAATATTCTCTCGATGCTTCAGTCTAATTCAATTTACGAAACACCGGTTTTTTGCCTGTCACTCTTTACCCGTTGGAAAAAAGATGTTGGTGAAGGTTGTTGTTGAAATCTACGTAAAATTCTCCGTCGAATGATATATCGGGTTCCTAACTTTGCTTGCTACATAAGCCCGCCAGGCTGGTGGAGCCGAGCCCCGTTGTTGGCTTCAGCAGAACTCTGCGTCTCTCATTTAAACCATAGTACCGAGATCACCCTACGGAGATAACTATGGAGCTCGGCTCCACCGACCTGGCTGGCTTATGGAGCAAGCAAAGTTAGGAACCCGTTTAATCATTCGGTGCAGAAGTTTACGTAAATTCCGAAAACAACCTTCACCACCAAAGATCTATCTCCGAGCGCCAAAACGTTATAGACTAAAAACCGATAATTTCAGGCGAAAAAAAAATTGCACTCTATAAAGTGAAAATGGTTGTAAGAGCGGGAACGTATTTTTTGAAACTGAAAACGCTATGTGATGCAGAATTCCTAGAGGATTCCGAAAACAACCTTTACCAAAGGGCTACGTATCTTCTGGGCTAAACTAGTATTGAACGAAAAACTGTTTGTTTCTGGTAAAAGAAACGTTCTTTCATAAAGTAAAATCGGCTGAGAGTTTGGAAACGTATTTTCCTCAAACTGAAAGCATAATTCGACACAAAACTTTATGGAGATTCTGGAAACAGCTCCGTTTAAAGATGCCGTTTGAAGGGCAAAAATGTTCGTGATACAGAAGGTTGCCTGAGCTTCATTGTGCAACTTGTTGAATTGGAAATGATGAAACTCTTCGATGTTTTATTCAGGCAACGTTTAGGGCCCTAAGCCCATTATCAAGCCTCTGAAACGTAGCATTCAACATTCGAAATACACAAGATGGTAGCACAACAACAATAGGGGACCGACCTCTATCCTCTCAAAGATGCGTTCCCAAGGGCGGGCGGGATGTAGTCGGGTGACTTAGAAACATATGTGAATACGAGGCCACATCCCCCAAGAGAGTCTGATCATACCTCTCGACGACCGGGTTCCGTGGAAAGTGAGGGGTGGGTCAAGGGCCAGGGGAAACATCTGAGGTTATATTCTTGATTGTGTCCCTTATCATTACTGTATCACTTCATTTCTCGCTATACAGTAATGAGCTTCAGGGCTGCTGTCATTTCTTCTTTTATATTGATTGTTGGCTTCTCATGTTGTATTTCGAGAGCTTCTTTTATCTTACGCTCGACCGGATCGGGTGAATTTCGATGCAGAATCGTAACGCTGAGCTCTGGAGATGCCTCATATGTGTATTTGAGGGTGCGGTGTTTTGAGAAAGGGTTGTCGGGGTAGCTCTGCGGTTTACGCAGAGCCCGTAGGTGTTCGCCCATCCTGCATCGAAGTGGCCTTGCTGTCTCTCCAATATAAAATTCACCACACGATAGGCACACTACTTTGTACACCACGAACTTCATTTGACAAACTTTCTTAGGTCCACAGCATATCCTGCAGTCAGCACGTTCACATTGACTTTCATATGGACGCGATGTAGTCAAAAAGCGCCGTAAAGAAGGTGGTGGTCGGAAGACGAGGCTTATTGGGAGCCCTGAACGCTTGACGACGCGATTGATGTCCATTGCGAAGGAATCATTCATGAACGGTATAACTAGAGCAGTCCCTCCAGGTGTACGGTGTGGTCTCCAGCAACGATTTCCTCCTTCACCATATCCATTTTCACGCAAGATTTCTCCAATTTCCTCTTGGACTTCTTGAGGGTTCGTTGAAGTAAGTTGGGTGGATGTTGCGATCGTGTGTCGAACAACGTTGTACTTCATATACAATGGATGGCAACTTCGAGCGTGGATTATGATGTTCTGCGACGCTTTCTTCTTGTACCACATACTGCTCACTTGGCCCTCTGAATTCTTGATTTTAGTGTTTAGGAATGGGAGGTACCCACTTTGCGATGGTTCTTCTACTGTAAGCCTGATCGAAAGACAACTTGAATTGAGTCGTGAAAAGAATTGTCGTAGTGCTGGACGTGACCTTCCAACTACAAATATGTCGTCAATGTAACGACCGTAGAACAAAAGTCCTCGTGATAGAGCCGATCGTTCAATGGAATCCATGAACACGATGGCCAGTAAAGGAGCTAATCTGCTTCCCATTTCAAGTCCTCTTGTTTGTTTGTAGAAGCTATCTTGAAATCGGAAAATGTTTACTTCAACTACACTTCGTAGGAGTTCTTCGACTTCTTCGACATTCATACCGAAAAGTTGGAGATTTTGCTGGTGAAGCCGAAGAAGTTGGACACACGAGTCAACAGCTCTCCTGGTATCCACATTCGTATAGAGTGCGACGACGTCGAAACTTTGGTATTGTAGTCGTTCCTGATGGTTGAAATCGCACAGTTGTAACCTCTCCAGGAATTGTTGAACATTCTTCAAATGTGCTGGCACATGCAAGAGCAGTGGAGACAGGAACTTATGAAGAAGCTAGCTAATCTTATCCGCTGGACTGCCACAGGATGAAACAATGGGTTTTGATGCGATTGAGGTATTGTCCAACGTATTGTCATCTCTGTGCCGCACCAGTTTATCTGTTTTGATTAGTTGGTAGTAAGTCGGTACGAAAGCGTGTTCTGGCAATAGTCGGACTACGATATTCTTTTCGAGCTTCGGACCGAGTATTTTCTAATTGTTCCTTCTAGTCTTTTGCAGGCGCGTTTGTACTGCTCATAAGTGGCTGAGTCGTATACAGAAGAATCTGGCAGAGCAGCTTCACTGAGCTGGACATCAAGTTCTCTAAATATGACGACGAAGCCTCTACACTTGTCACCCACGGAGAAGCGTAGAGAATTCTTGAGGGCGATGGCCTTCTCCAAGCCGGATCTCTCTATTGTAGTCATGTTATCCGGGGTGTACTGACTCTTATGATTTTCAAAGACTCGTACTAGCTGCAACTTCAGAGCAGCTACTTTTGAAGAAAGTTCCGGTGTGTGATACGGTATGCGAATGTGTTTACGAGGAAAAGGTATTTCTCTTCTAAGCGTCTCTTGTAGTGTAGGAACCGTTGCTCCCATTTGGTCTTTCCAGCTTTGGGTGAACCAAAACTTATGCACAGCTGCAACTATGTCCTTTTTTGTAATTTCCAGAAACTTCGGTTTGGGGCAGAAATTAGGTCCCAAATTCAGCATCGAATGTCAAAAATGTTATGAGCCAAGAACAGGTAGTTTTTTTTTTCAAAACCGCTTGGGAATTTTTTCCCAAAAGTTTTGACTCCAAGGCAGCTCAAAGGAAATTACCTTGGCAAATCGTTTTCATTAGGAGTAGTGAATTTTAAAAGAGGTCATATAACGATAAAAATGTTCCAGAATTATTGATTTGACATAAAGATATATTAAATGCAAGCAAAGGAGGATGAGAAAAACGCCAAATTTTGAAGTCGCAAGTTTATAAGGAACATGCACCATTCCCAACTCAGGTATGCTAAACAACCTTCACCTCTCGCACCGCTCGCTCGACCCCAACGAAGCTATGGTGCAGCGTCAAGGAGTAGAGTATGTCAATGAATATTCAGAAAACGGTAATTCGGCCGAATAAATGAATATTCGAATAATTCGACAAAGTAAATTTTTCGAATAATCCGTTTATTCGACTACTAGGAAAAATCAATTTCTTGAATATATCCGAAAAAAAGAATTTTCCGAATATTACGTTTCTTCGAATATTCGAAAAGGTCAATTTTCCGAATAATTCGTTTATTCGAATATTTGAAAACTTTTGATCGTTTGATATGCTTTATCAAAGAGGTATTACAGCGAAAATTATATTTACATGATAGCTTCGCAGGGAAATGGAGCCTAGAGATTGAAGTTCCGAATGCTGTCAAGGATGCTGAAAGACCAGTACGTGAAGACCCTGCCCGAAATTCGAGATTCTGTTCCGAGGTGCGAATTCCCTTTTCAGATTCTCGGGCAGAACCTTGGTAGAGTACATGTCTCCCTCAACGAACCTATGGTCTACACGCGTGCTTTCAGAAAACCGTGGGGTAGTGCCTCGGCGCTATAGGGGTTGCTTTCCAGGGCAAACATCGGATACAGATACTTGTTGTGAGCAGCAGCTGCTGCTAATAGCAGCATATGCTGCCAACGCATGCTGGTGTTCAACTGTTATCCGCAGCCTGTTCTGCGAACGGAGAAAGATTCGAGATTATCAGCGATGTTGAGTGTGATCCTTCTCACGCAAGCCGAACTCGCGATGCCAGGATAAACAGAGGGGTCAATCAGCAGGATATGCTGCTAATTGGCAGCAGATCCTGCTATTAGCAGTAGTTACGGCAAGAGTGTTGCTAACCTTTTTCGGGTTCAATCTCTATTTTGCCGGCATGCTACCGCTTGACTGTCTGAGCTAGGGAACTTTCACGGGGAAGACGCGTTTGACATCCATACATATGTACATGAGTAAGGAAAACAACAAGGTTTTAACCCACAGCCTAATTGAAAAAAGTCCCAAGGTGTGCATGAAACGTGAAGCCGAGACTGGTTGACGATTCTGGGGTTGAGTCAAATGAGTTTGCAGTATGCATGCACAAGTCGATCAGAACTCGGATAAAATGATGATTGAGTGATTTGATTATTTGAAACTTTAAATAAATCGAATGTGTTGACGCTGAAGTATTCTAATTTGGAACACTATTCGGAAGTCTGCCTCCGAAATATTCGAATTTCGAATCATATTTGGAGGCCTTTTTTGATTTATTCGAAATTCGAATAATATTCAAAGGCGTATTTTTGATTTATTCAAATTTCGAATGCTTCTCGAAACTGCTGTTTTCAAAGCATTGAAATTTCTATTATTATTTCAAAGCAAAAATTTCGAATTCCGGATCATGCGAAATTCGAAAAATCACTCGAATAATTTAGTAATAATATAATTCGGTCTAAGGTAAAACCCTACAGTCTTTACTAAGCAGACGCACGGAAAGAATACGGACAAATCAGATAAATAGAAAAAACATAACCCAAAAGAAACATACGACCTAATTCCTCTTTACTGTTCTACTGAAACTCAAACTATCGCCAGAACCGAGATTCTGCAAGGAGGGTGTTCTCAGAAACCATCTTTTATTGCATAAACTACATGTAGCCATACCGTAATCTGTCCACCACAGGATTGATACGTTGGTAAGGCTAAAAAAAGAAATCTCATTATTCAAATCATAGAGTGATTTAACAAAGAGCCATTCAAAAGGAAATGAGGTGGGTGTGTCGACATCGATCAATGTCCAAAACTCTGGAGTTTGAGGACTGGGCTTTGTCTATGAGTTTCGAAATGCGCGCGTCAATCAACGCGAGTGGCCCGTAAAGCAACCTGAACGCACTGCACGTTGCAATCACAACCGAAACGCACCGCAAGTTCGAATGTCAACAGCTCAGTTGCAGTGGGCGGGGAGAGGCGGAACCGGTTGGGCTCCGGGCCTGCTACTGTCTGATGCTAATGCTGCAGCCATGATAGATGTCGAGCCAGATTTGCGCAATAGTCAATCGATTGCCGCATTTGGAATTGTTAATAATACAAGCTAATCTAATATACTCGTTGTGAGAATTTTAAAATTCCTCTCAAAATTGGAGTTAATTAAGTGTCAAGCCAGATCCGGCGATGAGGTGCATTGTGCACTAAGAAAGGGAGCGAAAAGGCGTATCCGAAAAGAGTGTGCACAGTAGTGTTTCATAATGACACTAGGCCACATACTGCGTCTGTCTCACAAATATGGGATTTTTCGGAATACTTTGTATTCCACGTAAACTTTGAAACTTGACGTAACGCAAAATAAATAGAAAGGCATGCCACTCGTGGGGTAGTTGAATCGAGTTACGTGAAGGCTTGAACTGACTAGAGCAGCAATTCAAAAGTATTGTGCAAGTGAATTAAATATGTTTTCTTCGTAAATTTACGTGACTCAATCTGCTACTTTGAGGTGGCAGAGCAGTCCGAACGTGGCTATTCCATCATGACAAATGAGCAGAAGCTTCTTGTTTACGGGAAGCATTCCCCATACAACGATACCACCACTTTGGAACGTCTACGGTCTGTCGACGATCGTAATGCCCATGGACTAATCGACAAGGAAATACGCCTGATATCAGAGGTATGGACTTTGCATTGGGACAGTGTTCACGGTGATCTTCATTTTCGAGATTATTCGCTAAAACAACTTCTTGGTCCCCGGGTAGAACCTAAATGAGGGATAACTTGAGAAAAACGCAACAATAGTACGCGAAACCCAGTACTCTCACTCCGCTCCCGTATTCTCAGTGGAGCTGTTTGTTGTGAGATCAGAATTTCTTGTGGAGCCGTCCTTAGGAATTCTCTATTTTCTGTTCCTCCGTTCTCTCTTTTTGACTCTATCTGATACTGTTTATATTATATTCTTCCATTTTCGATTCACTGCATTATTATTTACCGATCACAGGCCCCGAGAATTCGTTCGTTCTACTCAGACAGTAACACTGGTCAGATTGTGTGCGCATGGCGGGCCGAACAACACTAATCCCCGCGATCCGACCGCTATCGTTCTAGGATGAACCCGATATGGAGACACTCTCACCGACACAGATAATTTCATCGGTCAAACCTCTCCGGGCCGATCGCGGGAGCACGGCGATAAGCAAAAGGCTCGCCGGGCTGATCGCGGGAGTATGTTGAGGCGCCGGTTGGACCGACGGCAGCAAATTAAGTTTTGTCGGATCGCAGGCTTATGCGGAGTGTGTCGGTCTGATCGCTGGCGGCATTATAGCATTGTCTCCATTCGGGGTTCATCCTAGGACGATGCCGGTAGGATCGCGGGGTGGGTGTTGCTCGGTCCGCCATGCTTTCGTGCCCGTAGCAAAACCCCCTGTTGTTGAGAACTCAGCGCTGACTCCGCGGCGCCAGCAGGTGCCTCACATCTGGACGGTGAAATGTGGTCGATTTTTTATCCTAATGCACGAGGGCCCCCATAGATAGTGACAATTGAGGCAGCCGTTTGCGAACGGTACGTGAGCCACCCATGGATGAGAGGCAGGCGCTGAGGTACATGATGGCGGCGCGATGTGCGAGGCGGCGAGCGAAATAGCACTGATAGTCACGAGAGTCATCCGCTACCATCTCGGTCATGGGTTGAGTACGTCCGAGGTGATGACGACACCGGGGAGGCAACGCTCTCTTTTGACCGTCTCCATAGTATACAATGGATCCGACTCATTTCGGAAAACGGCAAAAAGTGTTTTTCTCTTCACGGTCAACCTAATGCTTGAAGAAAAAACTGTTTTCCTATCGGAACTCATGATAACATTCACGCGAGGACAAATTTGTCGTCGACTTCATCTTGAGTTTTCGTAAAATTCGTAAAAAACGATTATTTGAAATGATTCGGATATCCGAAGAAAATCGGAAATTTTAGAATTTCTTGTCACAGAATCTCCTAGTTACTTGAAAGTTTGTTATCATTCTGCCGTTTTAGTCCAGATACATCCGAACGTAAACCTTTCAGTTCAGGGTAAAGCAGAAAAGAGTGATTTTTGAAATTATAGTCAATGAGTCGGATCCAATGTATACTCCATAGGGATATGACCACCCGCGCTGAAGTTGAGCCGAAGTCTGATTATTGAACTAGTGATTCAAAATTTTGCCAAGTTAGCTGTGAATTGGGTAATGGAATAATAGCCTCTACTTAAAGATGAAGTGACTTAAGAGGGGAAACTCTATGAAGCCTATCATCATTGAAAAACCGTAAAATGTGGACTCGATCAATGGCAACATTGTTGGCCGCCTTCCTGGGTAGCATTTGATCAATCGTGCCCATCAACTTTTCATTTTCGGCCGATCTCAGTTATTTCTATTCTTTCATTGTTTTTTCGCTTTATTGAGTTGGTTTTTTAAGTGAAAATGTATGTCAGGTGTTTTGTATTCTGTGTTTTGTGAGCATATCCAGCGGGTTCCATTCTCGAATCTGCGAATTGAATAAAAAAGGTTTTACTGTAGCTCTACTTGGGACGCTGGCCATTTTTTCCAAAAATTTTCTGCTTAACTGAGATTATTTCTGAATTACTAACGTTTTTTTAGCTAGTTGAAGGGAAAAAAAGATCAGAGAAAGAAGCCAGTCACGATTTTCCTTTACCCTCAATAAAACGTCGTAATTCACATCATTCGAGGGGCGAGCGGCGCGCGCGATGCCTCAGCCTCCGTCTGCCCTCCGCTCTCTCACTGTCTCTAACCTCCGCTCCGCACCAGCACGCGTAGGAACCATGTGAATTTCGCCGTCTTATAGCCTGTACTGTTTTCTACGCCTATTTTTCGTACAAATCGGACTTTTCCACAAACTTTTTTCCTTCACAGAACCCGCTATATATGCAAACAGGACGAGCTCATTCACAGAATACATGCAACTCTTCGCATGCAATATATGTGAGAAATCAACTTGAAAACATCAAATCAGCGGGAATACAAAGGAATGAATGGAATAGTTAAGGCTAGCGAAATCGAGAGGGTAACTAGGACTACAGGAAAAACTGGAACGGAAGAGGAAAAAATCCTGTCACGCTTTTTCTAGGACAATTTAAAAGCTTCAAATATCAGTGATCAGAAAACTTCTATGGAAATTAAATTTCATACATTCTTTTTTCCAACGAGAAAAACCATCGAACACAATTTTCTGTGGAAAAATCCTTCTTATGTGCAAACTTGCATGACAGTAGAGTGCTACTTCTATTGGAGTGGAATGATATTGAGGGAACAAAACGTTTGGTTACGCACAAATACGTTTTTAATCAAAATTGCGAGAAAGTTTCCTTTATACCTCTTTCGTTGGGAATCCTTTTCAAGGAGAAGTTCGTGATCTATGGAAAAAGTTAAAGAAAATAGAGCATTTAACGAGTTTAAAAATGAGGAAGGCTGATCCACTTTCTGTAGTTTTAGAAAAGTGGTTAAGAAGACAAGCGCGATTATTTTTACATTCGCTAGCAAAGAAGTTGTAGTCGGAATTCAGGAATTGGGCAACGTGGAGTTAGACTTTTTCCAACGAAAGTCAACGTTTGGAAAAGGTTCGTAAAAACCTCGCGCACTACGCCGCAGAAAAAATGCTTGAAATGCACAAGAAAAACTATATAAAAGTATATGTATAGGACTTCAGAAGCTCAGCTCTTGTGAAAGTGCTGAAAATGTGTAATGAAGAGAATAGTTGCGCGTGATTCGTGATAGATTTAAGAAGGATGAAGTGGTCTGCAGGCCTACTAAAACGATCAAATTTTGACGGAATCCCTGTTTGTTCTATTACATTTCATCACAGAGCACCGCTATCGATGTGAATGATGCCGTCGTCCACAAGGAGTGCATGGCCCAGTTACTGCGCGCGCTGGTTATGTGCACAGTGGTTGCGGTTCGAGACCATCTCAATCCAGATTTTTGCAAAAACGTTTGTGCTGTTCAATAGGTCCCTTCGAGTTGGCAGCCCTTGATGGCATCTAGGCACCATGTAGCTGAGGTTGACTGCCATCTTTAGATGGTGACGGCGGTGGGTTCGCTACGGGCTAGGCCATTCAACGCAGTCAGTCCGACCGGTGTTACTCTCTGAGGCCAATTTGTCCAAGCCAGAAAATTACATCCCTGAAATATGGTGTTTTAATGTGTTTCTTGCCGTTTCTTCGTGATAACTGTAAAACATTGCAGCCGACGCATTGTTTGAAGTGGGGAACTCGAGAACGAAAATCATCGTGAACACTGCCTTTAATCAAGTGGCTGAAATTGTGCGACTTCCATAAACCACTTTCAATATTGCTATTATCTGAGATCACGCGTCGAAGAGGCTCGTCAGAGAAAATTGCGACTGCCAATCAAAGCCATTCGATCCTCCCCGTTTTGTTCTGCTCTTTCGGCGGCTTCATCTCCGAACGTTAACCACTCCAAACACGGAGTTATGCAAGTGATACGCAACATCACAGTGCTGAAGTAACAGCGAGGCGACGCTGTTATGTTATTTTTAGCGTCTCGCAACACTGGACTTCAGTCTAATAGAAGTTAGTCCAAACTGTAGGAGGAATAGCACGCTTGCGCTTTGCCCTCTATTTCGGAGCGGAATTCACTCGGTTCCATGCCGTGCGTGTGTGTGCGCCTACGTTTTTTCCTTTCTCCTCCGCGCTCTATCGCCGTCTGTTCCCTTGCTCCGCTAACGAAGAGAAACTAGTTGAATTTAACATCGAATAGAGGGTAGAGATTTCTCAAAACCAACGTTTAAAAGTTCGTCGTCGAGTTTTTTTGGGTTGAAGCAAAGCGCGGCCCCCTCGTGCCATATATCCAGCACCGTCATATACCGCTCATACCACCATGGCGGCTTCACTATTTGTAACGTTATTCGATCATCAGTTTAGCATTCAGTCTCACTACCGTGAGTGACCAACATAAAAATTGTGTGCGTGACATAGTTGAGGCCCAACACTGCCCGCACCGCCATGACGGTGCCGTAGGAGAATTCATTATTATTTCGCGCGCGCGGCGCTCGGTGAAAAGTTTCATAGTTCTCCGCTCGTCCTGCGAGTCATGCGCATGCCTCGCTTGCGGTGAAGAATGTGAAAGATGCCCAAGAACCTATTTTTATATTGATCAAAAGGCGCGGCACGATCGGTAGTAGAGGATTGCTAATCGCGTGGGCGCACTATCACACCACACCCGCGCGTCACGCTTGAGCCGCCATGCCGTGGAGGAGTATCGCTTTCTGCACCCGAAAGAGGCTTCAGGTCAAAATATTTGAAGGCAGTGTTCAAGATGGAAAATGTGTTTCAGTTTCTATTAGGAATGTGTAGTGGATGGGCACACTGTAACGTTGACGTCGAAAGAACGCATGAAAACGAGCCAAGAAAAGCTCCAAAAGACCCCGTAGTTGCCACTTCGAGCGTAAGTCAAACCCCAAAAGCGCAACACACGCCCAACGGCGTGAACAAATGACTGCTCGAGAGCGTGAGATGAGCGATGATTTCCAAGCATGGCCCCGTTCTTCCGTTCATTCTTAACTTCTCTCTTTAACCAGGTCAGCTGGCATACATCGGCTGCAAAAGACGCAAGTTACAAGCCTCGGACAACTCGTCCACCATTTTCCCTAGCTCAATTTTCGAGGGGCCATAACTCCGTTCCCAGAAGGTCTTGTACGATTTCAGAGACATCATTGGAATCAGCATGGGGCCGTTTTCAAGATAGGCGGGAATACAGAAAAACGACTTTTATCGTGAACACTGCCTTTAAACGGTTGGATATACTTAGCATCCGTAAAATATGCGCACGCGGTTATTGGGATGATTTCTGACCTTCAAACAGGCGCTTGCTCTGGAGTTGTCCTTCTCAACCTAAGAAAGTTCCTGAAATCGGTTCTGACGCGGCTCCTGCTAACGCAGTAGAAACTAGATAGGCTCGTAAATGGCACAGTTTTGAAAGCTCTCAATTCCATCAAGTGCAAATACGAGGACCTGAAGGCCCCACCCAGCAAATACGTCGTAGAGCAACCGAGTTATATTTTAGTGCTCTAAAGGCAGTGCCTAAGACAAATCTAGCATTCGTTTTTGCGCCGAAAAACGAAAGATCGGGGTCTCACTGGAGCGATAGAGTCGAAAGAACGGACAAAAACGAGCCCGGAAGAGGCCTTCTTGGCTCCGAAAGCCGCTGGCGCTAGTCCTTTCATTGCGTTTATCAAATAAGTACGTATCGAATGACAAGGTGCACACCCACGCCGCTTCGCGGCGTACATATGGGCGTGCTTTAGGATCTATGGATTATTTGAATTGCAGAGCTGTGCTAAACAGACTTGAAAGCACGTGCAATATCAGGAGTAAAATTTGATATTATAGCCCGCCCACCGTGAATAGCAACCCTGCCTAGCGCGAGATCTCAATTCGTTCTAATAAGTGAGAAACTTCAAGGGAAAAGTCGGTCCCGCCCCAAAAACCTAACTGCGCACACCGCCCCGGAAAGGAAACCAAGAGCTCTGCTATTGTACATTTTGCTTTTGAGCATCGCCACACAAACTAATTTTTCCGTTTGCAAAAATTTTGGTTACCTTTTCGGGGTCCAAACGCTTGATTATGCTTTTAGGGCGTTGTGAACGGGGCCGACTTTTTCCGTGTAGTTTCTCACTTATTTTATCGAATTGAGATCTCGAGCTTGGCAGGGTTGCTATACACGGTGGGCGGACTATAATATCAAATTTCACCCCTGATGTACAGTACCGCACAATTTTTCGCAGAAAAAGCATTCTGCGGCGTTTTTTTGCGCTCACAAAGCGCTGCATCGCCATAACTTGCTTCAAAGTGGGCCGATTTCAATTTTGAAGTAATTTCTAAATTGCCTTCATTGAGTCCTATACGATGGTATTAGAAAATAATAGATTGAACTCAAGAAGTGCATCGAAAAATGCATAATTGCACCAAAATTCCCTCACTATGAACTGGTCAGATGATCATGATAGCAGAAATCTTTAATTTTCTGATCTGTGGTCGACATGAATATTAGAAGGAAATACACCTTTTTCAACAGGATACCGGAGTCGCAATGACTCTCTACATTTGCCTCACTGAGAGGAACACGAAAACTACCTCAAAATTTCATTTTCTAAAATTTAAAGCAAGATACGGCGATGTGGCGCTTTCTCTGAGAAATATTGCCGTGACTTTTCCGCTACTGCCCCACGACTAATTCGCGATCTCGGACCATCCCGCGACTGCAAAGCGACCCTTGACTCTTCCGCGGCTTTGCCGCGACTTCCCCGTGGATCACGCTTTTGCTACTTTACTAGGACTCCCCCGGAACTCTTCCGCGACACTACCGCGATTTGGTCAATAAAGAATCGTCCGCGGTTCTGCCTCGCATCTCCCCCCGCAACTCCTTCTCGTCAAACCGGAGGAGTTGCGGCAAAGCCGCGGCAATATTTCTCAGAGTTGTATGAGCAAAAAACGTTACAAAAAGCTTTTTTTGCAGAAAAAATCTTGCGCGCTCCTGTATGTTTTCACGGGAATCAGTTACACTGTGCTGAATCAAGATCAAGCAGGGAACTTTTGCAATGCAATGCATAACTCTTCACAGTCTGACACGGATTTGAAAGAGGAGAATCTGCGGAGAAACTTATGTCACACTTTTCCATGATTTCGCGAACTTTTCGGTGTAGATTGATGTCCAGCTCAGTTCTTGAGCTCATCCCAGAAAGCTGTCTCTCCAGAAAGTGATAATGAATAAACAGTTGAATAAGCAATAGGCACAAATGAAGCTAAATATGTGCAGTAGAACAGTACTCAGAACTGATTGTTCTCTTGTTCGCCCATTGACACGAAAGCGATGTAAACGCCCACCGCTGCATACTTGGACAGTGGGTGTGACAGCCGGGTGTCACTTGTTAACGACGGGTGACGATTACTAATTTCCTTTCACTCACTCACACACACACACACACACAAACACACACACACAAACACACACACACACAAACACACACAAACACACACACACACAAACACACACACAAACACACACACAAACACACACACAAACACACACACAAACACACACACACACAAACACACACACAAACACACACACACACACACACACACACACACACACACACACACACACGCACACAAACACACACACACACACACACACACACAAACACACACACACAAACACACACACACACACACACCACACAAACACACATACACACACACACACACACACACACACACACACACACACACACACACACACACAAACACACACACACACACAAACACACACACACACACAAACACACACACACAAACACACACACACAAACACACACACACACACACACACACACACACACACACACACACACACACACACACACACACACACACACACGCACACACACACACACACACACACGCACACACACACACACACACACACACACACACACACACACACACACACACACACACACACAGACGGTCACCCACACCAAGCCGTGTATAGTTAGTAGGATTAGAAAGGACTAGCACGAGCGGATTTCGGAGCCGATAATGACTCTTTCGAGCCCGATTTTGTTCGTTCTCTCAACCTTATCGCTCCAATGAGACGCAGACCTTTCGATTTCCGGCAAAAAAACGCATACGAAATTTATCGTGGACAGTACCTCAAATAACAAGAAAAATAAAAAAAAACGGGTTCAGTTCGTCTCTCTTTGGGACCTACTTGGACGGTGCTGCTTTGTTGCGTAAGTTTGAAGAGTTTATGCGTTCATTCGCTTCCACTCGTGAAACGAATCCACTAGCCATCTGCAGATATGACATAATTCACTTTGAAATGCATTTAGATGGAAGAGTGGAAAGTCCGCAAACGGGATATCGTACTCACACCTGTGGTCAATAGTCCTTTACTAATCGCCAACGCGCCGATACTGTCTCAACCCGTAATTCTGTCTCCACTCGTCTTCGCTCCATCTATACTGACTCCTGCTGTCTTAGGACCTGTGATTTTGGGACCCTGGGTAAGCATCCCTGCTTCAAGATGAAGTGATGGTTCCGGAAAAAGCAGTGAATTTCAGGTGTTCATTCCCGTCATTCTCTCTCCACGTGTGTTGTCGCCGCTTATTGTGAATCCCCTCATATTCTCTCCGATCATTTTATCGCCCTTGGTGCTACATCCGCTCATCCTTGCGCCCGGAATCTTCAACCCACTTATACTCTCCCCTCTTGTCCTTTCGCCATTCATCCTCTCTCCACAAGTAAGTTCAATGTTTTAACTCTACGGTATTTTGAAATAGCTATCTATTTTAGTCGACGACTAGTTCTAAACGTTGATCATGGCGAAGTACCACTGCCGATGACAGTTTTCAGACAAGAAAGTCGTTCGTCCCGGCAAAATTCGAAATGCAAAGCTCTTCGGGAAAGCCCCAGATCTTAGAGTCTCGTGTGGAGACCTTTTTTTTGAATCGAGGGGAAGGTTTCCCTTTGGCTTGTCATCATTGCCTAGTTGGCCTAAAACGAGGAGAATTAGCTGAGTTTCCTATAAATTACGCATGTTGAAAATGGATATCTCAAGGTACATAGGCAACGCTTTCCTGCGAACTTTCGATCGCGAAATAAGTGTTCACGAGAGAAAATGTTCCTGAATCTCAGGAAAAACAACGAGTCGTAACAGTAAATCTGGTTCAAGGCTGAAAAAAAACTACGGAGGTCAAAAAATTTTGCAATCGAAGATGACGAGCCTTTCAAATTGGCTCCAAATCAGAAAACTGTTGTGCCTACGGCGCAGCATTTTATATTTAACTTGGAAGAATTCACAGGGAGAGTTTTTTTTCAGGTATTCACCCCGCTCATCCTCACTCCATTCGTGCTGAATCCGATCATCCTGACTCCGGCTGTTGGAAGTCCTCTAATACTTTCGCCGTTTGTCCTGTCTCCAATTATTCTCTCGCCTCAAGTCTTATTTGGTGTTATATTGTCTCCGTACGTTCTTTCGCCGCTGGTGCTTACTGAGCTAAAAATTAGCACCGTTGTCCTTTCTCCCAGTTGGCTTAGCTAGTCGGATGGCTGCGTAACAATAAGAAACCGAGAGAACTAGCCCTCATAGTTCATCGTAAGATCTAACAAGGTTTGCTTTAAGTCATCATAGTTAGAAGTAGCCAGATCTAGAAGTACTCATCAGACTCTGAACAGTCTCTTGAAGTGCCTTACCAGTGGTTGTTCACCCGCACCGCAACGATTTGGAAAACCATGGGTGCTAGTAAATGGAATATTAATCGCGAACAAACCGCCACCCTAAGCCGCCAACATACAGCGACACAGATGCCGTAGAGCCGCCAAATTAAGGGGTATGGTATACTTTTGCGACACACTGTCGCATCGCTCTGCACAGCGACAGCGACCGCCTCCCGCCCTTTAAATCTGTCGCTGTCGCACTGCACTGCACAGCGACAGTGGTAGCGGCAGGCTATGGCACAATTGCAGCATGTCAGCCCTCCGCGACACGTCGCTGCGACCCACACGCGACATCTGTTCCTACGACGGCCGTTGCGGTAGTTTCGATACGGGTCCCGCCGCGATTTGTGTTAGATTGCATGCCTGTCGCTCATTATAGCGACAAAGTATACCATAACCCTAATGCAAACAAACCACCACCTACTGGCCGGCAACGAACCGCTACATAGATGACACGGTTTGTTGTCGGTTTAACGAGAGCTGCCAGCGTGAAAAGCTGAATTTAACCCTTCTTGAATGATAAAAATACAGTAAATTCCAGACTTTAAGGGTAGCAAGGGATAGAGCAGATATCAAGTTGAGAAGCTTCGAAACCTGAGCTTCAGCTCTGAAGCTCTCTTTCAGTTATTATGGTAGCCTAATGTCGTTTAAATACATTGCAACGCATATCGAAAACGGTGGAAAATTACATTTCGGCAGTAATCCTCATACTCTCGGCAATCTCAAAATTCCGTAAGACAAGCAATTTGCAAGATTCTTGAAGTAGGCGTGCCAACTACTTTTCTCGCTTTTAAAAAGCAGCGCACACCATTTCCCCTGTACTCGGCCAGTGTGGCACAGCTGGCCAGCTGTCATCGCTTCTGCCGCTGGGCACATAGCAAACACCCGCCGGGCAACCAAGCTGAGGTACATCGTGCCCCGTTGCCAGCTAAGGCCAAAACTTGGAACGAATATATCTCTCAAAGCAAACTCGGTGGCCTCGGTGGCAAAACACAGAGGCATACCGAACCACGGTGCTGGTAGCATCGAAGACGCACCCAAATACTGCGCCAGTTGCGCGGCTATTCGCCGCGGAACATTACTCTCTAACATCTATGAAGTGTGAAAATTTTTTCAAGCAGAGGATCTGGTAGGAATCATTAATGCGCCCACATCCGATTCAGCCATTTTTTTCTTACACATCTTACATTTTTCTTGTGCGTGACCGTCGTTTGCAAAGTATTTTCTACATTTGGACACGAATGACGGTTGCTATTAACTTTATTGATTAGGAAGAGCATTCAAAGGAAACTTCCTGAAATTTTGCTTGCTCAAAACAGAATTAGAACGCATTTTTTTTTCAAATTTTCCCTGGAAATCCTAAGTCTCGTCATCTTTTATGAGCTCCGTGGCTCTTCAGAACTACTCTCAAAAACACATGCTAGGTTAATCATTAGCCTCATTCACCAAATGTGTGTGTCTTACAAGATTTGGCATTTGTAGTAACTTTTTGAAAGTTTTTTTTTTCAAACAAAAGTTTTTTTGAAAAAAACAAAAAAATTTCTAAACGAAATTTCGAGCGAACGAAAATTTTAAAACTCCTGGATGCATTAATCAAAAAGGAGTTCTTGGGAAGGTAAAGCTAGGTGCGAAAAAGACCTTCTGAAACTGGTCGAGTAAAGCATAAATTCAAAGGGTGTCCTGCATTCAACTGAAATGGATAGTTGAAAACCTATAAAAATGGCGATAAAGCAGATAGTCTATTTTCGTTCTCAGAAAAGAATTCAAGGCAAGGTAGGAATTAAAACACTCCGAGTGGCTCCACCAATGCACCAAAGCAACTGCGTCGCGGACCCTCAAAAAAAATTAGGGGCCAACGATGGCACTCATCTGGCGATGAATGATGTGTTTTCGAATCTTACAGAGAAAGGAGATCGAAGATAGCTGGCTTTAAAAACAAGTTCGCATTTCTTTGCCACAAACGTCGCCCGATACGCTACGATCTATACAGAATAAACATTAGCTAAGCATCGAATCACTGGAAAATCAGTCGCTTCGAGATTCTCAATTTCCTGGCGCTAAAAAACTGCGGATAACCCCTTCGAAACGCGAACAAGCAAATAATTTCCCACAAACTCATCATAGGTTGTGCTAAGAAATGAATTATGAAAAGGAAACTAGCCTGATGACAGCCAAGCGGAAGAATTTTGGAAGACAATTAGCAAAAATGAATAAGTGTCGGCGCTCGCCGAAAAATTAACAGCTGATCGGGAGGGATTGATTAGTGCAACTCTAGAAGACGGCCAACGTGTTTCAGCAATGATCGCTTTGTTTTTGATACACCATCGCCGGTTTTCCTGGCGGAAGACGTAGCAAGATTACTCCTTTTTTTACCTTTCAGTCTTAAAGGCTGCAGACACGCTCGAAAAATGTGTTGAGATAACTACGTTACTAGGATCATATGGACCCTAGTAGAATGCTCACGCCGTTGGAAGCGTCAAAAACGAGCCGAAACTACTGAACTTGAGCAATGCAAATCGTACAATTTCTGCAACCCCGCCCCTGAGCTTCGACAACCCAGCCCCAAAATACAAACTCGTCCAGATTGATCGTCCGAATACGGTCGCTTTGGCCTGACTTTGATGCCTCCAACGAGGTGAACGTTCTAGTAAAAGCTGTAAGGGTGTATAGGCTTAGCTACCTCAACCGTTTTCTCGCTAATATTTGCTGTTTCAACCGCGCGCGGGAAAACTCGTCCAATTTCACCCGATAACAAAAACAACTCCTATTCCTCTATTTGCATTCAGTTTTTATTTATTTTTTCGTTAGTTCCGCATACTACCAGTCTCAAACCTTCGATTTATGTCATAAAATCGATATCATTTTTGAGCGTATGTGCTGCCTTTAAAGATTGCCTGCTGTTTTAGTGTCGGAATGGCTGACTCTGTTATCCACTGTTTCTTTTACCCACTGCATTAATTGAACGCGCACAGCATAGATGGCAAAACTGTTTCGATCGCGTCCTGGTAACCGCATCCGAAAACTCCTCGGAAGGAGTCTTTCGTTAGCCGCGAGTTCCTCTCGCATTTCAGCACTATTTCTGTGCTCTCTGCGGGAGGATGTTAAACACGAACTTACCGCGATGATGCCACTTCGGAATTTCTGAGGAAAAACAGTCCTGAAAACGTTTCGAAATCGCCGTTTTCCGTAACCAAGGTTACAATTGTCGCTTTTTCGAGGCATTTTCATTGAAAGTGTACCAACTGCTTACCACTGAGGGATATTAGGGTGAAACTTGAGCGATTTCTCTCCTAGCTATCAAGAGTTTTCCTTAGAATCTGGTGTGGTTAAACTCGCGTTTACCGCGAATTTAACACCTGGTCACTAGCGTTTAAGACACCAATTACTACCACCCCATATTTTCGTTGTTTAAGGTCGGTGAGAGCTCATAAATGATACAAACTCAAAATCCTCCAAATGCCTCCAGGGATTCCAAAAAAAGGCATTTTAATTGTTCCCTTTCAAGGGTACTTACCCATCGGGGATTTTTTAGGGTGTTTAAGGATATTTTCTCGCATTCGGCTAGAAACTATAAACTAGGGGTATTTGGGGGCGCTGAACGCGAATCTGGGGTTCTAGTCTGAGGGCTACTATAGGTAACGGCATTATGCCTTTCAAGTGGCGCAACGTACCTTGATTTTTCGAAAACCCTGAAATGAAACCCAATTTTTTTTCGGCTCCCCCAAATACACCCACAGAGAGAGAATTTCAAGCCAAATCTAAAACTTCGACCAAACTGCCCTATACCCACCGTTACATACCGTAATCCTAGGAAAATCGATAAACGAACCACTGATTTGTGTTAAGCAGCCCAAATAAACGCTATGGAGAATATTTCCGACAACTTCGTCGTAGCATTCAAGAAACCGTCAAAGTCGCTTTTAACTCGCATTGGGAACCTTCGGACCAAAACGCAAAATTTCTGAAAGACCAACAAATGGGCGATTGCCATTCGGGTACCTCTTTTCTCTTGGCAAAGCTTAGAAAATGCCCATTTTTGGAAATCTCCTGTAAATTTGTAAGGCACTTAAGAAATTTTCGACACGGATTATTGATACACGGGACTATGCCTACAACATTCAAAACATGGTTTTCTAAAACGTTGGGGTGTAAGTAAAACAAGCCCTGGTTAGTGTGTCAGATTTCCCATGTTAGAGCTTTCTTCAAGTAGTAATAGTTTTTGATAGTGTTTGTAGTTCATTTCAGCTATTGCGTTTATTGCAGCTTGACCTTATTCGCAATCGTAAAAAGGTAAGTTTAGTGATATCCTGATGTTTCCAGGAGAAAACAGAAGAGAAACTTAGGCTCGCACAGCAATACTACGCTATGAATCTCATTCCTTCTAAATACTACGATACTGGTCGTATCTTTTGCATTTCGGGCAACAAAGACTTAAAAACGCGTTTTTTGTACGATTTTCTCATAACTCTGTTCGAAGTGGTCCGTTAGAAAATCTGAGGAGATACAGATTTGAATTTAGCATTGAGAGTTCTTTCTTCTGAGCTCTCACATGTCTTAGTCAGCAACAAGGCGTATAGGCATGACACAATCAATCGATTGCGCAAAACGCGAAGGCGGAGCTGGAGTTGGAGGATTGAATGTGCTTATATTAAAATTGTGTATATTCTAGTGAATCATTCTTAAGGGATTTTCACTGAATTAATAAGAGATGAATTTCAATTTCTCCCACTCTCAGATATCCGCATTTCGGTCAAATCCCGGGTCTCTTGGCTCAAACGGGACCAATCAACCTGGAACTCGGCCAATAACCTTTTTTAGATCCATTTCTAAAGAAGCACCACAGTAGCCCAATCCGAAGAACACGATTTTTCACCACCTTCACACGCGCCAAAACACCGTTTATTTCTCCTTTTCGACGCCCCGGCAGACACAATCGTCGTCCTTCTCTTGAGCGGAGAACATCCGAGACTGCAACTATGTACGCTAGGTATAGACTCTTTTAAAACAGAAACAACTGGTCTGAAGGCATACCTAGCCTAGGGCATCCCGGTGACTTCCGCAAGAGCGACCAGAATCACTTTTCTATGATCGTTACCCGAATTCGATGTGGTTTTCAAATAACACTTTTGCCTGCACACCAATAATTATGGAACACCCCGTATAACTCGTCATGCCTTCAAGAGAGCAACTTCTGATCACATTTTAGGCTCAACCATGGGGGTGAAATGGAGAGTGTGTGATATTTTGGAAGCATGGTTTCAGCATTGATGGACGTTTCAGTCGTGGCCCATCACGAGAATATACCTGAGAGCAGCTGCATTCCTGTTATGGTCCGCGGACGGGAAAGCCCATTACGTCTGTTGTCGATTGTCTGAGGCAGGGAAAAGATCCCAAATAAGACCGAATATCTTTTATTGTCGTTGCGACATGGAAGTAACTTGTGCATTCCATCACACCAGATGGTTACAACAATGTCGAAAAAGATTTATCGCTGTCGATGTGTCCATTTATTCAATGTGCAACTCCTTCGGAATGTTGTGTTCCATGGTGTAACTCCTATAAGTACTCACGTTGATTGGAACAGTTAGTATCTCTAATTTAGTTGACCAACCTGTAAAATTTTCCAGCCATTTGACTGTGTCCGTAGTACATAGTCAACATTTCCACCCCGTAGGTTTATCCGTGCTGTCCTGAATAGCGAACGAAGAATACGAATTTTTCCTCAGACAGTGCGCTCCTTCTTCATCGTTCTTTACAAATGCTTCTTATCATGAGTCTCAGAAGTGCAGAGGACAAGCTTTTTCCTTGGCTTACCTTATCCCATAGATCAGAGAGCAGGATAGTCTAGCTTTCATGGACGAAATCAAATGCGTGCAATCGGGAACATGTCGAAATCGGCCGTAACCTCGGAGGAGAGCGGTCGCCAAGTTGTTCACTCTGAAAACAGCATACCGTTCTGGCATTCCCTTACGCTTGGAACAGATAGAATACAGGCCTCCATCCTAGTTTGGGGAGGAGGGATTTGAGATTTGTTCATAGAAATAAAGGTAGATTCCGATATCATTTATTTGATACCGTTGTCGATGGCTTTGGCTCTGAAAGTACTCACATCGATAACTTATAAATCAGTCATTCATTCCGTTCTTTGACCCTGGGTTCCCCTCCCCCTCCCCTCAACTGTGACAGCACCGAGAGCAGTATCCCTAAAGCTGTGCTCTCAAGATCCCAATAAAGTTCTTTTCGTCAGTATGTGTATATGAAATACACCTCGTTCTGAGGCATAACACTCGATATCATTCTTCAGACCGTAATTCCGCTTGTATATAAACGCTGATCGAGAAACTGCCACATTACTTTCATTGACAAGGTGATTCTCGGCCCGTAGAGGAACCTTCCATCAGTGAATTACTGTTATGTTATCTCCAAGTTCGACTCTCGATAAACCTTGGCATCAGAACAATGTGTTGAACGTTTGTCTGTAGCACACACGAGGTACCATAGTAGAATGACTTTATTGACTAACGTTTCGGCGGATTCGCCATCGTCGGAGTCTGAAACGGTCAAATTTACTTGTAAAATTAATCGGCCGAATGTATATACTATCCTACAGAAATTCAGACAAAATTTTCGAAACGAATGGTACGGAAACATAGAACTGAGTGGCATACCTGTTCAAAAGTCCTCAGAAAACCATGTGATCAGTAGAACAGCAAAGCGGGAACCAGAGTGACAGAAAGTAACCTAGCGCTTTTCGCGTGCTAGTCTGGGCCTCCCGCGCTAGGATCTTTACTCTCACCTCAAAATCATTTCCTTCATGGCAATTAACCCTGTGGCAACCCAGTGCAGTGCCGACCCGCGACCTTTCTTTCCCATCTAGGTGTTCCTTAGAGGCAGTGTTCACGATGAAAATTGTTTTTCTGTTTTCCCGCCTATCTTGAAAACGGCCCCATGCTGATTCCAATGATGTCTCTGAAATCGTACTAGACCTTCTGGGAATGGAGTTATGGCCCTTCGAAAATTGAGCTAGGGAAAATGGTGGACGAGTTGTCCGAGGCTTGTAACTTGCGTCTTTTGCAGCCGATCTATGCGAGCTGACCTGAGTAAAGAGAGAAGTTGAGAATTAAGGGAAGAACGGGGCTAATGATTGGAAATCATCGCTCATCTCACGATCTTGAGCATTCATTTGTTTACGTCGGTGGGCGTGTGATGAGCTTTTGAGGTTTGCCTTGCGCTCGAAATGGCAACTTCAGGCTCTTTTGGAGCTTTTCCTGGCTCGTTTTCATGCGTTCTTTCGACGTCAACGTTACAGTGTGCCCCTACACTACCCATTCCTAGCGGAAACTGAAACACATTTTTTATCGTGAACACTGCCTTTAATTCTCACATGTAAGGGGCGAGCTTTTTCGCCGACATACTAATCACCGCAGCTCTGACATGTGATGATGTAGATGACGCCCGAAGCAGCGCAGTCGCCCTCCTTGCCTGCTGGGCAGATGATGCAATGTGGGGCAGAACCTTCCAATTCCGCTCCGCTCAAGCATTTTCTGATAGCGCAGCTCACCTCCTTCGAAATGAAGGGCATTTTGAACACGGTTTTATCGCTTTGCTGTGTAGTGAATGTTATACCATCCATGAACGTTGCATCCCTCATTAGGCACGACCATCGAGTCAAACGGTGGGCGGAGCCGAGTAGGGCATTCGGTGAGGGCTCGCCGACGGCCGCCAGCCGTCATCTGTGGCGGCTCGAATTTCGTCCGAGCCTATTTCGTGAATTCTCATCTCGTCATCATGAATTTGCTGTTCTGCCATGCTGTGTTGCCTTGCCCCCTCTTTCGTAATTATTATTCTATATAAAGTATTATTCATAAAAAGATCATGTTGATTAAAGGTGAAAAGGAAATACTGGAGTCAAGGGCGTAGTTGAAATTTGTCTCAAAAAAATAAAGGTAGAAGGCACTTTGGAGCAAAAGGGAGTGCACGCCCTTTGCCCGTCAGTTGTAGCTTCTCTACAACCGGAGGTCGAGTTGTAAGATAACGAAGGGTGATGGCCAACAGTCGACGGTCAGCCGGAACCAGAATATCCCCCACTTAGTTATAAGAGGGGTTACCATCTATTTCGTTACAGCTGCATGCTACGGCCCCGTTGACCGCCGTGGGTGGGCCTAGTTCTTCCTAAATGTGTTTCGTAGCCGTTGAGTGTCGCAATTTGGCTAGCAAGCCTTTTCGACTCCTCACGCTCTTCTGCGCCAGAACACATATTTTTAGCGGTGCGAAACATGTTTTTAACCACCGCTCTTTTCGTCTGTGTAGGGTGCCCGGACCGCCAGTGGAGGAGAATATTTTTGCTTGAAGGTTTGCGGTACCATTTTGTGGTTTTGCTGCCCCCTACCAGCTTAAAGGCAGTGGCCGCGATGAAAAAAGTTATCTAAAAAACTATAAAAATCAGCTTGGATAGAAAACAGCTGACAAACTATGAAGGCAGCGCTGTTAAAAACGGGCTAGAATTAGAGTTTTTAGGGCCCAAAGATGCTAGTTCGTGCACACGTGCACAGCGCCGCAAAAAGAGATCGCCGTCCTATGCCGAGCAGTCAAAAATCATCGACATTCAGAGGAAGAGATAAATGCTAATTTACGTAATGTGAAGAGTTGACCAATGAAAGCAAGCACTTCAGTCAACGTTTTTGACTAGATGAGTCCGGAGGATAATGTTCATTGATTGAAATTCAATTTCAAGCCAGCTGATGTTCTTGATATCAGCGATCATCGCTGCTGATGATGTGGAGTGGGCTCGTCCACCATCAAAAGACAAGAAAGTTCGGGGTTCAAAATTAGCCCGAAACAGCTGTTTTTTCGCGATTTTCTCTTATTGGTCCTACTACTTTACTCCCAGAAAAGGGTTTAGAAAGTAAAAGAAGACAAGCGTAATCTCCAAGTCCGGTTTTCTTCAAACCTGGGCATTACTAGTATTATTCCATTCACTTCTGCGCCGCAACCAGGTTTTTTGACGGTGAAATCGATTTTATTGGCCAGACGTTTCGGCAAGCTCGCCGTTATCAGAGGCCTGAAAATCACGTCGAGACAATTTACCTGCAAATTACACGGTCAAGCGCTTCCTCCATTCCTGCGAGTAGCGACTATCCACAGGAACTTCAGATAGGTGAAAGCTCAGATAACAAGACCAACCCTTTTCGATTCCACCAAGACCAAGCCCCGCTGCAGTTCGTGGACGACCGGGAGCAAGTGAGGCTCCATTGAAATCAATAGGATCAATCACTATGCGCGGTGACCACAAGCAGAAGTTAGGAACTCACAACCCACACAGCGGGAGGAACTGTAGGAATTCATTAGTTATCGTCATGCACTCGTTTCGGTTATAGAGCTTCGGATTACGTGTCCGTATATAAAAAGCCTCAAGGGCCTTCCTCACAGCGATGTCCGTTTCCTGAGTGAGCACAGTGCATTTGATACCATAATCAACATTATTGTGTTGCTCAACTCTGTGTTTACCAAGAGGTGTCAGGAGAGACATACGCCTTTTTCCCGCCAGATGTTCCTTTAGGCGTACGCATAACAATCTTTCTGTCTCTCCTATATATACAGTACCGAGCAAATTTTTTGCAAAGAAAGCGTTTTGCGGCGTTTTTTGCGCTCACAAAGCGCCGCAACGCCATAACTTGCTTCAAAGTGGTGCAATTTCAATTCTGAAGTCATTTCTGGATTGCTTCCATTTAGTCCTATACGATAGTGTTCCAAAAGAATAGATTCAACTCCGGAAGTTCATCGAAATTTACATATTTGCACCTCTAAACCCCTCATAATGAACTGATCAGTCGGTCATGATAACAGAAATCTATCATTTTTTGACCTGTGTTCGCTGTGAATTTCAGAAGGAAATACACATTTTTCAACAAAATGCTAGAGTTAAAAGAGCTCTCAACACATACCATTACATTCGCCTTACTGAGAGGAACACGAAAACTATCTGAAAAAAAACTCATTTAGTCAACTTTGAAGTGAGTTATGGCGATGCGGCGCTTTGTGAACTCAAAAAACGCCGCAAAACGCCGTTTTCGCAAAAAATATGCTCGGTACTGTACCTCATTACAAGCCAAACACTGGAGTTGGTATACAACCCCGCTCCGCGCACAGTCTCCATTTCTTCCATGCGGGCAAGTTACGCAGTTGGTAGTGACACACGACTGATCGTACAGCCTATTTCTGACTAGTTGATGTTTGATATTGTCTCGCGGGATGCTCACGAGGGTAACATCGTTGCTTAGGTCCGCGCGAACTATGCACCGACGCAACTCGTCATTGATTTTATCCGAGACAAACGGCAGTAGGAGCGGGATCTTGCCATCGTGGGCATTTGGGGAACGATTCTGTCGACCTCGCGTGCGACGCTCCGTTGTGTATCCTTTGCTAGTGGCGATACCTCTCGCTAGGCTTCTGGATTCCTCGCGCTCCATGACACCACTACAAACCTCCAGCGCCGTCTTGAACATATTTCCCACTACCGCACGCTTTACGGCTCGAGGGTGCGCTGACTTTGCGTGAAGTAAGATGTTTTTGGAGCTTGCTTTCCGGTACCATTTTACTTTAAATGTGTCACTGAGGAGCTTGACCTGCGTGTTAAGGAAGGGAATTCATCCATTATGAGGAGTTTCTCGCGTGAATCTTATGTACTCGGATTGTAGGTTCAGGATGGTGAACAATTCGTCCATCTCTGTTTGCGTGGATGTTACAACACAACAATCGTCGATGTATCGACAGTACAACGTGGGCAGTCGGTCCAGGATGGGTTTTTCAATTCTGCTCATAAAGCAAACTGCCAGGACCGGTGCCAGACGCTGGCCCATGGCGAGTCCCCTTACTTGGGAGTAGTAGCTTCCACACCACTTAAAGATATTGCACTTTAGGCACTCCTTTACGTGATGCATAATCTGTATCTTGCTCAGACCGAAAGTCACTATTGTCCTCCCATGTTCATCTAGCATCTCGGACAGTGCCTGGAGAGCTTCTTGATTGTTCACGTTCGTGTAGAGCGCTGTAACATTAAACGACTCTATCACGCAGGTTTCATCAATTCTACTAGCTCGTAGACGATCCAGGAACTGAGTGGTGTTAGATAAATGCGATGGTACATGATTGAGCAATTGTCCCACAATCTTGTTCAGGAAGCAGGCGATGCGATCTGTTGGCCCTCCCACACAACTTATGATAGGTCTGATTTTATATGTGCTGGCCGTTAGCGAGCTCAAGTCTCCTAATGATAGCCTGTGCGTTTTCAGCAGGCTATAGAACACAGGGCATATTGATGTATCCAATTTCAATCTTCTGAGCAGCCTATCGCTCAGTCCAGCATCTTTTCCAACGTTCATCCATCTATCGTTCAGTCTACTACATTGAATAGCAAATTGCCTTTCTGTGGAACGAGTATAAATGGAAGTGTCGCCGAGATGAAGTTCAGTGATCTCGCGGTCGAGTGACAATGGTGCAACCACGAACTCCCCTCCCTTGTCACTCACCGAAAGACGGATTTCCTTGCGATCGATTCGATCGCGCACTTCTTTAAATCCTTCCCACTGTGAATTGGTGAGATTCCGATTCCGTTGACTGCGGTGTCGGTTGAACACATCTAGTACTCCTGTCGATAATATTCTAAACTTGGTGTCCGCCTCAGGGCACGGATCAGGCTCTCTGTAAAACGATGGCGGGAACGGATTAGGCGTCAACGATACTCGCACAGAGCCGTCATTGGTGTTCTGCCGACTTGCATTTGATAGCCTCCATCTCAAGTGATCTCGTAGTTTGTGCAGGCCAGCAACTGTTTTGCGAAACGTGTGAGGACCGACGTTCTGAATTGAAGAAAAGGAAGGTCCAAGTCTCAAAAAATCCAGAGCACTCTCCGATAAGTGTAAATTTCCGATAACTGTTACTCTAGCATGATATGGGTTGCCGACCGCTTCTTGACTGTCGGCATGCTGTGGTTGGTCGTATGTTCTCAAGCTAGTCTCGACACGCAACCTGCCACCGACCTGAGCGCTCCTGAGGTTGTCGTACTTTGCGCAAAGATCAGATTTGGCCCTAGACCGTATAGTATCGCAAATATGTCTCGACTCACCCTCAATCCTCCTCCAACTGCTCGCAGGCAAAAGACGACGACAAGAGTCTTCCTTCGTAGTACATTTCAACAACATCGAATGCAATAAGTACTGCTTTTGTCTGACAGCAACACCTAGATTACTGCGATAGATAAGGGTCGGTCTCATCAAGATTACATATCGATCCCAATTTCTTTTCTGTGACAAATCTTGGTAATATCCTTGTTGTCCTGCACCGTTGAAGAAATCGGAGTGATTGACGGATGATGACGATTTTTTGACGAAGCGATAGAGCCTCGCGAACCAGACCAAATAGATGTGGCGGGATATTTCTCACAATAACTCACAACACAATAACGTTGATTATGGTATCAAATGCACTGTGCTCACTCAGGAAACGGACATCGCTGTGAGGAAGCCCCCTTTTATATACGGACACGTAATCCGAAGCTCAATAACCGAAACGAGTGCATGACGATAACTAATGAATTCCTACAATTCCTCCCGCTGTGTGGGTTGTGAGTTCCTACCTTCTGCTTGTGGTCACCGCGCATAGTTATTGATCCTATTGATTTCAATGGTGCCTCACTTGCTCCCGGTCGTCCACGAACTGCAGCGGGGCTTGGTCTTGGTGGAATCGAAAAGGGTTGGCCTTGTTATCTGAGCTTTCACCTATCTGAAGTTCCTGTGGATAGTCGCTACTCGCAGGAATGGAGGAAGCGTTTGACCGTGTAATTTGCAGGTAAATTGTCTCGACGTGATTTTCAGGCCTCTGATAACGGCGAGCTTGCCGAAACGTCTGGCCAATAAAATCGATTTCACCATTAAAAAACCTGGTTGCGGCACAGAAACGAATGGAAGAAGACAAGCATATTTTACCGCGACCACTGCCTTTAATTTGGACGTCTACGAAAGGTAACCAGCCCGCTGACGGCTTTACCCGGGTCATTTTGATATGCTCTGACTGGCTGTTCATCAGGTCGAAACATTTGTCCATCTTTTCCTGCGTTGAACAGATTATGAGACAGTCACCGATGTAGCGCCGGTAGAACAACGGATCAGATTCGAGCACGGATGCCTCGATTTTCGCCATGAATGCGATAGCAAGCGTTGGTGCCAGCCGTTGCCCCTAAGCCAGCCCCCTTAACTGCGCAAAATATTTGCCCGCCCATTTGTAAACGTTACAACCGAGGCACTCCTTGAGAAGAACCATTAGGCTGCGTGCAGAAAACCCGTGCATGTTAATACGGCTCTGATGTTGATTGAGAAGCTCAAAATTCGCTTCCATAGCCGCATCGTTACTAACGTTGGTGTAGAGCGCTGCAACATCAAAGGATTCCATTACACAGTTGCTGCTGAGTTCTGCAGATCGGAAATGGTCAAGAAAGGCTTGCGTGTTGGGTAAGTGCGCTGGGATGAATTGAAGAAGTTGAGTTAGTATTGAGCTGGGAAACCACCCTATTCGGACGGTGGGACCACCCACTCAGCTAATTATGGGGCTAACCTTGATTGCGGCTGGATCACTTAGTATGAGGTCCTCCGTTCCCCCGAATTTAAGTGTTTAGCTTGCGGTATTGCGACTTAAACTTTTTCGGAGGATACACGATAGATAGTCGTATCCGAGAGATGATGCTGGGTGATAGCCACGTCCATATCGTGAGGTGTCACAACAATGTCTCCCCGTTTGTCGCTAACGGACGGCCGTATGGTATTGGAAGCTACAAGTTCTCGAACCTCTTTCAAGCCCAGGATTTGGGAGTGGCTGAGATTTTTTAGCGCTTTTAACCTCTTGAAACCGTCTGAGAACACTGAAAACCTCATCGGCAAAGAGGCGGAAATTGATGTCAGCGCGTATATTGGGCTCTTGCTGCTTGAAGTACGTCTGGGGGAACGAAATGGGGGAAAACGCCCAAACCTGCCCTGCGCTTGTGGGCCCACAGTCAATTCTTGCCCTGTAACGGAGTCGATCTTGAAGTTCGTGGAGACCGCAGATGACCCTGCGCATCACATAAGTTGAGATGCACTGAGAAGGAGAGAAGCTAGGACCCAGTTGTACGACTTCGAGTGCATTTTCGGTCAGAGGAGTATTTCCTAACACGGTATCTCTTGTGTTTTCTGTCAAAGGTACGCTACTGACACCTTGGTTGACCGGACTTTGGCAAGATACAACACTACGAATTCCGTTTTCGCGGCCATTAGCTGTACTCAAAATGTTGTTGAGTTTCTTTTGTAGAGATGACATAACATTAGACCGAATACGATCACAAATAGTTTTTGACCCTTCCACTATCCTCCTCCGAAGGCGCCCCTCCAAAAACCTTATACAATTTTGCTCTTTCGAGCTACACTTATTCAACATAACAAACAGTTGATCTTGCTTATCGCGTAAAGCGATGCGAAGAATTTGCAGCTCGATCTTGCGTATTTTCGGGTCGCTCTTCGGTCGTCCGCAAACGTCACGTAGCCTCTTCTTCGAAATAAAGTTCGGGATGACGTTGTTGGCCAGACAGCGGCGGAGGAAGTAGACAGATTGTATCGCCATGACGATCTTCTGTCGGAGAGACAATGCTTCTTGAACGAGTCGTTAGAATCGTGCTGGGACATTACGCAATAAGCTCCAAGTTTGACTCTCGATAAACCTCGGCATCAGAACAATGTGTTGAACGTTTGTCGGTAGCACGCACGAGGTAGTAGGATGCCTTCATTGACTAACGTTTCGGCGGATTCGCCCTCGTCGGAGTCTGAAACGGTCAAATTTACTTGTAAAACTAGTCGGCCAAATGCATATACTATCCTACAGAAATTCAGACAAAGTTTTCGAAACGATTGGCACGGAAACATAGAACTGAGTGGCATACCTGTTCAAAAGTCCTCAGAAACCCATTTGATCAGTAGAACAGCAAAGCGGGTACAAGAGTGACAGAAAGTAACCTAATCAGAAGCCGAGTCTGATGTAGGGTTGGAGTTCCCGTGTTATATTTATACCCTCGTCCTTACGGTTGATCTTGGGATCTCTCGCACTGATCCAGAACGCTTCCAGCGCTTTTCGCATGCTAGTCTGGGCCTATCGCGCTAGGATCTCCACTCTTACCTCAAAATCATCTCCTTCATGGCAACTAACCCTGTGGCAGCCCAGTGCAGTGCCGACCCGCGACCTTTCTTTCCCATCTAGGTGTTCCTTAATTCGCACATGTAAGGGGCGAGCTTTTTCGCCGACATACTAATCACCGCAGCTCTGACATGTGATGATGTAGATGACGCCCGAAGCAGCGCAGTCGCCCTCCTTGCCTGCTGGGCAGATGACGAAATGTGGGGTAACGCCTGCGCGGTCATATTGGCGATTGCGAACCGACTGCTGCTTCGAATTACGGGGAAGGAGGGACAGTAAGGATACAGAACCTTCCAATTCCGCCCCGCGCAAGCATTTTCCGATAGCGCTGTTCACCTCCTCCGGAATGAAGGGCATTTTGAACATGGTTTTATCGCTTTGCTGCATGCTCCGGCCCCGTTGACCGCCGTGGGTGGGCCTAGTTCTTCGTAAATGTGTTTCGTAACCGTTGAGTGTCGAAATTTGGCTAGCAAGCCTTTTCGACTCCTCACGCTCTTCTGCGCCATAACACATATTTTTAGCGGTGCGAAACATGTTTTTAACCACCGCTCTTTTTGTCTGTGTAGGGTGCGCGGACCACCAGTGGACGAGAATATTTTTGCTTGAAGGTTTGCGGTACCATTTTGTGGTTTTGCTGCCCCCTACCAGCTTAACTTGGACATCTAGGAAAGGTAACCAGCCCGCTGACGGCTTTAACCGGGTCATTTTGATATGCTCTGACTGGCTGTTCATTAGGGCGAAACATTTGTCCATCTCTTCCTGCGTTTAACAGATTATAAGACAGTCACCGATGTAGCGCCGGTAGAACAACGGAACAGATTCGAGCACGGGTGCCTCGATTTTCGCCATGAAAGCGATAGCAAGCGTTGGTGCCAGCCGTTGCCCCTCAGCCAGCCCCTTTAACTGCGCAAAATATTTGCCCGCCCATTTGAAAACGTTACAACCGAGGCACTCCTTGAGAAGAACCATTAGGCTGCGTGCAGAAAACCCGTGCATGTTAATACGGCTCTGATGTTGATTGAGAAGCTCAAAATTCGCTTCCATAGCTGCATTGTTACTAACGTTGGTGTAGAGCGCTGCAACATCAGAGGATTCCATTACACAGTTGCTGCTGAGTTCTGCAGACCGGAAATGGTCAAGAAAGGCTTGCGTGTTGGGTAAGTGCGCTGGGATGAATTGAAGAAGTTGAGTTAGTATTGAGCTGAGGAACCACCCTATTCGGACGGTGGGACCACTCACGCAGCTAATTATGGGGCTAACCTTGATTGCGGCTGGATCAATTAGTGTGAGGTCCTCCGTTCCCCCGAATTTATGAGTTTTTATCAGCAAGTACAATACTGGACATGTAGGAACCTCAATTTCCAAACGCGTGATTATCGGCTGAGCTAGCCCAGACGATTTTGCTTCCATGACCCAGGACGTGTTTAGCTTGCGGTATTGCGACTTAAACCCTTTTTCGGAGGATACACGATAGATAGTCGCATCCGAGAGATGATGCTTGGTGATAGCCACGTCCATATCGTGAGGTGTCACAACAAATTCTCCTCCTTTGTCGCTAACGGACAGCCGTATGGTATTGGAAGCCACAAGTTCTCGAACCTCTTTCAAGCCCAGAATTTGGGAGTGGCTTAGATTTTTAGTGCTTTTACCCGCTTGAAACCGTCTGAAAACCCTGAAAACCTCATCGGCGAAGAGGCGGGAATTGATATCAGCGCGTATATTGGGCTCTTGCTGCTTGGAGTACGTCTGGGGGAACGGGATGGGGGAAAACGCCCGAACCTGCCCTGCGCTTGTGGGCCCACAGTCAATCCTTTCCCTGTAACGGTATTGAGCCGGAACATGCAGCAAAGCGATAAAACCATGTTCAAAATGCCCTTCATTCCGGAGGAGGTGAGCAGCGCTATCAGAAAATGCTTGCGCGGGGCGGAATTGGAAGGTTCTGTATCCTTACTGTCCCTCCTTCCCCGTAATTCGAAGCAGCAGTCGGTTCGCAATCGCCAATATGACCGCGCATGCGTTACCCCACATTGCGTCATCTGCCCAGCAGGCAAGGAGGGCGACTGCGCTGCTTCGGGCGTCATCTACATCATCACATGTCAGAGCTGCGGTGATTAGTATGTCGGCGAAAAAGCTCGCCCCTTACATGTGCGAAATAAGGAACACCTAGATGGGAAAGAAAGGTCGCGGGTCGGCACTGCACTGGGCTGCCACAGGGTTAGTTGCCATGAAGGAGATGATTTTGAGGTAAGAGTGGAGATCCTAGCGCGGGAGGCCCAGACTAGCATGCGAAAAGCGCTGGAAGCGTTCTGGATCAGTGCGAGAGATCCCAAGATCAACCGTAAGGACGAGGGTATAAATATAATACGGGAACTCCAACCCTACATCAGACTCGGCTTCTGATTAGGTTACTTTCTGTCACTCTTGTACCCGCTTTGCTGTTCTACTGATCAAATGGTTTTCTGAGGACTTTTGAACAGGTATGCCACTCAGTTCTATGTTTCCGTGCCAATCGTTTCGAAAACTTCGTCTGAATTTCTGTAGGATAGTATATACATTTGACCGACTAATTTTACAATTTGACCGTTTCAGACTTCAACGACTCAGAAAAATCAAAACAAGTTACTTGTAATATAAATGTAACTTACTTGAATGTCTCAAGTAACTTACATTTATATTACATGGAACATACATTTATATTACATGTAACATACATTTATATTACATGTAACTTAAATTTATATTACATGTAACTTAAATTTATATTACATTTAAGTTACACTTATGTTACATGTAACTTACATTCGAATTTTCACTATGGGTGGCCATCATGTGACGCAGACGACACGCGACACAGAGGGCGCGTCCCAGACCACACACTACGCAACAAAATGCTGTGCACGGCCTTCCCTGCTGGTGGGGGGGGGGTCAAGTACCTCAAACTTGGGTAATTGAACCAACAGGAACGCCAGTCTTAAGCCTGAGCCCGCGAGTGCGTCGTACATCCCCCTGGTAAATATCTTCTAGGCCGATTTAAGTTACTTGCGACTTATATTGTGCCATTTAAGTTACATGTAACATATCAAAGGCGCACTTCACGCAGTGTCTTCTCAGAAATCGAAAACAAGTTACTTGTAACATATCTAAGCTGATGTAAGTTACTTGCGACTTATCTCAAGTCATTTAAGTTACATGTAACATATCGGAGGCGCACCCCACGCAGTATCTCGCCGATATGTTACATGTAATTTAAATGACCTGAGATAAGTCGCAAGTAACTTACATCGGCTCAGATATGTTACAAGTAACTTGTTTTCGGCCTTTTATGTTAGAAGTAACTTGTTTTCATTTTTCTGAGGAGGGCGAATCCGCCGAAACGTTAGTCAATAAAGTCATCCTAGTACCTCGTGCGTGCTACCGACAAACACACTCGGCACTTTGTTATGTTAATTTTTAAGATGGTACATCATAACACTTGATGTTTTCAATCGCGCAGTTGTTCGCGTTTTTTTTCATTTCATCATTGTTGTTGCGCAATAATTAATATGAAAATAAATAACACTAAAACAACTCGGCCTCTTCTCGGCCCTTCTATTTCAGTCTTTACTCAAAGTTAATAATGAATAATTCGACAGTTGGAGAAGAGATTTTCGCTAGGCTTAGTCGCAAAAACCATGCTTCAAAACCGAAACATGCCCGTTGATGTCATTTTATCTACAATAGCCCCTTCCCCTCGACCAAGAATCTTGTTGTCAAGAAGACTTCGCCTTGAAATATAGTTGTACAATGACGAAAAAAATGTCCAACGAACGAAAATCGGAATTTTTTTGTTCGAAATCTTTTCAACGAATGAAAAATGAAAAAAATTTGTTCGGAAAAATTTCGAACGAACAAATTTGGAAAAAAATTTCGAAAAATCGGATTTCGAACGAACGAAATTGAAAAATTTTCGTTCGAAAAAAATTCGTTTGACGAAATTTCAAACGAACGAAATTTGAAAAAAATTCGTTCGACGAAATTTCGAACGAAAGAAATTTGAAAAATTTTCGTTCGACGAATTTTCGAACAAACGAAAAGAAAGAGAAAAAATTTCGAAAAATCTTTCGGAAAATTTTTTAAAATTTCGTTAGTGTACAACTATACCTCGAAGGTTTTTCTGTAAGAGAAGCCTCCAATCAAAAGTAAGAAAAACTCAAACTAAAATGAAAAGGAGAAAAACGGATAGTTCACCCTTGCTGTAGTTTATCGGACAAGTGGAGGTAAAGCACAGTGGAACCAATATCAACAATTCTGAACGACTCGTGCACGTCTCCAAAATCGAGCAGTCCCGTGATCTGTTTTGAAGGCTTTACGTAGCAAGCTATGGTAACATTCGGAAGACTTTTGAGCTGTTAGTTGAAGGCAGTGTTTACGATAATCTTCGGTTTCGGAATTATATGGTAAAATGATTTTTTGGTACCCGGGTCGTGCAAAAGTGACAAAGAAATTGCGTAGAACGTGCCAGAAGTATCCTCTAGTTCGGAGCCAAATCTACTCTGTTCTTCTGCGCGCTTGAGCGAGAGTAGGGGCAGCGAGAAAGTGTGGGAAGAAGGAGATGAAGCATACGAGCGCAGACGCACGCGATGAACGGAAATATAATTCTATCCGAAGCAGAGGATACGTGGACGGTTGTACTCCCATCCCGCCTTTTTTTTGCTCCCGGACAGGAGGAATCGTTTGTTGTGACGATGAAATATTTTGTGGAGCCGTCCTTCGAAATTCGCTGCTCTCTAATGCTCCGTCCTTTCCTTTTGACCCTAACTACCAGGCCGTCCAATAATTCCTGTCCGAAAATTTTCAAAATCCCATAATTTTAGAAGTGTTATAATATCAGGCAAGTGTAAGAACCTTCTAGAAGGTTCTCCAAAGTTCTACGCTAGGGGTATATAAGGCGCAGTCGCCGCGTCTAGCTACCAGTACAAGCTAAAATGAACCAAGGTCGAATTCGTACATTCGTGTACTACGAGTGGCTGCGTGGCAACGACACGGGCACCGCGGTCGCCAACATCTGCAGAGCGCGCAAGGAAGATGCAGTGTCCCAACGCACAGTCAGCCGCTGGTTCAATCGTTTCGAGAGCGGCGACACGAGCCTCGATGACAGGGAGCACAGCGAGAGGCCTTCTACGGTGGACGGTGACGAAGTCCGTCGCTATGTCGAAGAGAAGCCGGAAGCCACCACCAGTGAATGGCGACGACGCTCGGCTGCAGCAAGTCCACCATCCACAATCGACTCAACTTACTCGGCTACCACAAAGTTCTGGCCCGTTGGATCCCCCACCGTCTGACGGACGCCAACAAGCAGAGCCGCGTGGCCGTCTGCCAGTCCCTCCTCCTTCGTCCGCATCGCAAGGAGTTTCTCGAGAACCTGGTCACTGGGGATGAGAGCTTGGTCCTCTATGACAACGTCGCCCGCCGTGCCGGCTGGATCCCGCGCGGAGAAGAGCCGCCGACGACGCCGAAAGCCGACCTGCACCCGCTGAAGGTCATGCTCTGCTGCTGGTGGTACACCAAGAGCATGCTGTACTTCGAGCTGCTCCCGCAAGGCAGGACGGTCACCGCGTCCATCCACACCGATCAGCTCGAGAAACTAGCCGCCGCCATCCAAGAAAAGCGTCCCCGAAGGGCCTCGGTCCACCTGCTGCACGACAACGCGCGCCCCCCACGTGGCGAAGGAGACCCAGCAGAAGTTGGCGACGCTCAGCTGGGAGACGGTTGCCCATCCGCTGTATTTCCCGGACCTCGCCCCCTCCGACTACCACTTGTTCCGCCCGCTGAAGCACCATTTGGCTGGAAGAAAATTCACCAACTGCGACAACCTCAAATCCGACATCGCGGACTTCTTCGAGTCGCAGCCCCCGTAGTTCTGGGCGAAGGGCATCGGCGACCTGCCCAAACGATGGGCCACTGTTGTGGATAACTGTGGTGATTATATTGTTGATTAGACTTGTTTTTCAATAAAGTTGAAAAAAATTAAAAATGGTGAAATTTTCAGACAAGAATTATTGGGCAACCTGGTACATAACACTATTTTGCCTAGCATGTCCTTCCATTCTCGATCGCCCGCTCTAATTACCGGTCACAAGCACCGAGAATTCGTTCATCATACCGGACAACTAATCCATGCCAGAAAATTATTTCACTGAGATAAGGCGTCTTACTGCATTTCTCGCC
Organism: Aplectana chamaeleonis; assembly: GCA_029168955.1. Classification (NCBI taxonomy): domain Eukaryota; kingdom Metazoa; phylum Nematoda; class Chromadorea; order Rhabditida; family Cosmocercidae; genus Aplectana; species Aplectana chamaeleonis. Next base: position 382,151 of record JAPDOI010000464.1, read on the forward strand.
GTTTCTTCGTGCTTTTTGTGACGCTTGGTGGCCAAGCAATTGTTTTAAGTGGCGAACTCGGGAATGAAAATCATCATGATCACTGCCTTCAAATATCAAGTATTGTAGAACGAACCTTGATTTAGTTTGCTTTGCAACTCACCTTTTTAGCACCGTTGTCTTCGGTAATCAGAATGTTTGTCTCGTTAATGTCAGAATGGATGATGCCTTAATGTTAGCAACATTAGAAAACCATGGACAGTCAGCACGAAGGGCTTTCACTTCGTGTTGAATATATTATGTATACATGAGAGGGAGGCGGGGTAGGGGGAACGTGAGAGACTCGCCTGTTCCTCAAACTGCTGCTAAAGCCAGCAACTTATTCTATCAAAAAGGGGTCTCCCAAGCAAAAGAGGTTTGGTTGGCGTCAGAAACGTTCCAACAAAAAGGGAACAATAGGTAAGTAGAATGAGGAGAGTCTACAAAAGTGAACAATATTTTCTCAGACTGATTTTCCTGGCCGATACTTCTTAACAGCGAAAACAGACCGTTGCGGTGTTCTACACGAAAGCACTCTGTAGTTCCAAAGTGGTCTTGATTACGCGAGAACCGTTTGAATGAAAGTGCATGTAAACCTAATACTTACCATCAGAATAGAAGATGATGCCAAAATCATAGACGGACGGTTAGCTCCAGTTGCTACGAGAAGCGAAACCAAAGTGCAGCATCTAATGAGAGTATTTTCTTATAATCTCGTCAAAATTGAAGCCCATACTTGGAAACCACTGAACTCTTCCTCGTGAAATACCACAAACGGTTTGTTTTTGCTGTTAAGAAGTATCGGCCAGGAAAATCAGTCTGAGAAAATATTGTTCACTTTTTGTAGACTCTCCTCATTCTACTTACCTATTGTTCCCTTTTTGTTGGAACGTTTCTGACGCCAACCAAACCTCTTTTGCTTGGGAGACCCCTTTTTGATAGAATTGTTCACTTTTTATTGATATTACGAAGTAATATCTCTGAAAAATCTTCAATATTTTTCGAATAGCATGGATTGCTATAATAATCAGTGAGCAACAAACTTGTTGCGCACGCTACAAATGAAGCGCTACTCACTTCCCACGACGTCCTGATGACGTCAGAAGATGCCCTATGCACTTGGCACCACCTTGGCACGACGTCCTGATGACGTCACCATATGCTTTATGCACTTGGCACGACCTTGGCACGACGTCCTGATGACGTCATCAGATGCCCTATGTACTTTGCATGACATCCTGATGACGTCATCAGATGCCCTATGTACTTTGCATGACATCCTGATGACGTCATCAGATGCCCTATGTACTTTACATGACATCCTGATGACGTCATCGGATGCCCTATGTACTTTAGATGACACCCCGATGACGTCATCAGATGCCCTATGTACTTTAGATGACACACTGATGACGTCCTCAGATGCCCTATGTACTTTAGATGACACCCTGATGACGTCATCAGATGCCCTATGTACTTTAGATGACATCCTGATGACGTCATCAGATGCCCTATGTACTTTAGATGACACCCTGATGACGTCATCAGATGCCGTAAGTACTTTACATGACACCCTGATGACGTCATCAGATGCCGTATGTACTTTACATGACACCCTGGTGACGTCATCAGATGCCCTATGTACTTTGCATGACATCCTGATGACGCCATCAGATGCCCTATGTACTTTACATGACATCCTGATGACGTCATCAGATGCCCTATGTACTTTAGATGACACCCCGATGACGTCATCAGATGCCCTATGTACTTTAGATGACACACTGATGACGTCATCAGATGCCCTATGTACTTTAGATGACACCCTGATGACGTCATCAGATGCCCTATGTACTTTAGATGACATCCTGATGACGTCATCAGATGCCCTATGTACTTTACATGACATTCTGATGACGTCATCAGATGCCCTATGTACTTTAGATGACACCCTGATGACTTCATCAGATGCCTTATGTACTTTACATGACATCCTGATGACGTCATCAGATGCCCTATGTACTTTAGATGACACCCTGATGACGTCATAAGATGCCCTATGTACTTTACATGACATCCTGATGACATCATCAGATGCCCCATGTACTTTATATGACACCCTGATGACGTCATCAGATGCCCTATGTACTTGCATGACACCCTGATGACGTCATCAGATGCCCTATGTACTTTACATGACACCCTGATGACGTCATCAGATGCACTATGTAGTTTACATGACACCCTGATGACGTCATCAGATGCACTATGTACTTTAGATGACACCCTGATGACGTCATCAGATGATCTATGTACTTTACATGACATCCTGATGACGTCATCATATGCCCTATGTACTTTAGATGACACTCTGATGACGTCATCAGATGCCTTATGTACTTTACATGACATCCTGAAGACGTCATCAGATGCCCTATGTACTTTACATGACATCCTGATGACGTCATCAGATGCCCTATGTACTTTACATGACATCCTGATGACGTCATCAGATGCCTTATGTACTTTACATGACATCCTGATGACGTCATCAGATGCCCTATGTACTTTAGATGACACCCTGATGACGTCATCAGATGCCTTATGTACTTCACATGACATCCTGATGACGTCATCAGATGCCCTATGTACTTTACATGACATCCTGATGACGTCATCAGATGCCTTATGTACTTTACATGACATCCTGATGACGTCATCATATGCCCTATGTACTTTAGATGACACCCTGATGACGTCATCAGATGCCGTAAGTACTTTACATGACACCCTGATGACGTCATCAGATGCCCTATGTACTTTACATGACACCCTGATGACGTCATCAGATGCCCTATGTACTTTAGATGACACCCCGATGACGTCATCAGATGCCCTATGTACTTTACATGACACCCTGATGACGCCATCAGATGCCCTATGTACTTTGCATGACACCCTGATGACGTCATCAGATACGCTATGTAGTTTACATGACACCCTGATGACGTCATCAGATGCCCTATTTACTTTAGATGACATCTTGATGACGTCATCAGATGCTCTATGTACTTTACATGACACCCTGATGACGTCATCAGATGCCCTATGTACTTTAGATGACACCCCGATGACGTCATCAGATGCCCTATGTACTTTAGATGACACACTGATGACGTCATCAGATGCCCTATGTACTTTAGATGACACCCTGATGACGTCATCAGATGCCCTATGTACTTTAGATGACATCCTGATGACGTCATCAGATGCCCTATGTACTTTACATGACATTCTGATGACGTCATCAGATGCCCTATGTACTTTAGATGACACCCTGATGACTTCATCAGATGCCTTATGTACTTTACATGACATCCTGATGACGTCATCAGATGCCCTATGTACTTTAGATGACACCCTGATGACGTCATAAGATGCCCTATGTACTTTACATGACATCCTGATGACATCATCAGATGCCCCATGTACTTTATATGACACCCTGATGACGTCATCAGATGCCCTATGTACTTGCATGACACCCTGATGACGTCATCAGATGCCCTATGTACTTTACATGACACCCTGATGACGTCATCAGATGCACTATGTAGTTTACATGACACCCTGATGACGTCATCAGATGCACTATGTACTTTAGATGACACCCTGATGACGTCATCAGATGATCTATGTACTTTACATGACATCCTGATGACGTCATCATATGCCCTATGTACTTTAGATGACACTCTGATGACGTCATCAGATGCCTTATGTACTTTACATGACATCCTGAAGACGTCATCAGATGCCCTATGTACTTTACATGACACCCTGATGACGTCATCAGATGCCCTATGTACTTTAGATGACACCCCGATGACGTCATCAGATGCCCTATGTACTTTAGATGACACACTGATGACGTCATCAGATGCCCTATGTACTTTAGATGACACCCTGATGACGTCATCATATGCCCTATGTACTTTAGATGACACCCTGATGACGTCATCAGATGCCGTAAGTACTTTACATGACACCCTGATGACGTCATCAGATGCCCTATGTACTTTACATGACACCCTGATGACGTCATCAGATGCCCTATGTACTTTACATGACACCCTGATGACGCCATCAGATGCCCTATGTACTTTGCATGACATCTTGATGACGTCATCAGATGCCCTATGTACTTTACATGACACCCTGATGACGTCATCAGATGCCCTATGTACTTTGCATGACACCCTGATGACGTCATCAGATACGCTATGTAGTTTACATGACACCCTGATGACGTCATCAGATGCCCTATGTACTTTGCATGACACCCTGATGACGCCATCAGATGCCCTATGTACTTTGCATGACATCTTGATGACGTCATCAGATGCCCTATGTACTTTACATGACACCCTGATGACGTCATCAGATGCCCTATGTACTTTAGATGACACCCTGATGACGTCATCATATGCCCTATGTACTTTAGATGACACCCTGATGACGTCATCAGATGCCGTAAGTACTTTACATGACACCCTGATGACGCCATCAGATGCCCTATGTACTTTGCATGACATCTTGATGACGTCATCAGATGCCCTATGTACTTTACATGACACCCTGATGACGTCATCAGATGTCCTATGTACTTTGCATGACACCCTGATGACGCCATCAGATGCCCTATGTACTTTGCATGACATCTTGATGACGTCATCAGATGCCCTATGTACTTTACATGACACCCTGATGACGTCATCAGATGCCCTATGTACTTTGCATGACACCCTGATGACGTCATCAGATGCCCTATGTACTTTACATGACACCCTGATGACGCCATCAGATGCCCTATGTACTTTGCATGACATCTTGATGACGTCATCAGATGCCCTATGTACTTTACATGACACCCTGATGACGTCATCAGATGCCCTATGTACTTTGCATGACACCCTGATGACGTCATCAGATACGCTATGTAGTTTACATGACACCCTGATGACGTCATCAGATGCCCTATTTACTTTAGATGACATCTTGATGACGTCATCAGATGCCCTATGTACTTTACATGACACCCTGATGACGTCATCAGATGCCCTATGTACTTTGCATGACACCCTGATGAGGTCATCAGATACGCTATGTAGTTTACATGACACCCTGATGACGTCATCATATGCCCTATGTATCGAAAAGTACAGACTACGACGTGTTTTAGCGAGTTGATCTACCAACTGATAATATCACATGATATGATAAGCAGTAAGAAGTAAAGTAGTTAACGTGAATCAGTAAATAACAAACTTGTTAGTAACTTTCTCTGTCCCTTCCCATCGAAAAGTTCAGCCTACGACGTGTTTAGCGATTTGATCAACCAACTGATAATATCACATGATATGATAAGCAGTAAGAAGTAAAGTAGTTAACGTGAATCAGTAAATAACAAACTTGTTAGTAACTTTCCCTGTCCCTTCCCATCGAAAAGTTCAGCCTACGACGTGTTTTAGCGAGTTGATCTACCAACTGATAATATCACATGATATGATAAGCAGTAAGAAGTAAAGTAGTTAACGTGAATCAGTAAATAACAAACTTGTTAGTAACTTTCTCTGTCCCTTCCCATCGAAAAGTTCAGCCTACGACGTGTTTAGCGATTTGATCAACCAACTGATAATATCACATGATATGATAAGCGGTGGGGGTGTGTATACAAGTCTGTTGGTACCTGCTCGTTGGTGCCCCTGCTTCTACTGAACCCAGCAGACGTTTGAGTGTACACAGGGAACGTTCGAGCGATATAGCGTGCACAACTATATCGCGAAAGTATCCCGCACATTGCATAAAGGTGTCGCCGTCCGGCACACTAAGGCCTCTGGTCCATAACACCTTAGGATCCGTACCTAGGGAGTCATGGAGTCTTTGGCCACAAGCCACAATTTCGCCACCCTGAACTGTCGATCGCTGTCGAGTGATATCCAAAAAACTGCGCTATCCAGACTTCTGAGCTATTTCCATGCACCGTTTGCTGCTTTGCAGGAAACCCGCCTCAAGGATAGACCCGTCATCAGCGTCGGAGAGTACACCATCTACTGCGGTAACGCTGACGATAGGAGAGTGGGAGGCTGTGCAATAGCTGTAAGGAAGGATTTCAATGGTATGGTCAAGGAGTTCGGCTCAACGTCGTGTCGGAATGCATTCGTACGACTGCGGGATCACAGAGGATTCAATCTGTGGATAGTGAGTGCTCATGCGCCCACTGAAACCGCCGAAGACAATTCGAAGGATGCGTTTTATGAGGAACTCAATACGTTGCTGGCCAGGATACCTTGTCAACATGCTGTTGTCGTGGGGATTGACGCAAATGCGAAGATGGGACTTGATCAGGAATCCGAAGTACTCGGTAAATGGTTCTACCCAGTGGAGCAAACATCGGACAATGGCTACCGCCTTGTCGACTTTGTGAACGCAGTGGTCTGATTATTGCATCGACATTCAAGAGGAATCATCGCCGCCATCAGCTTACGTGGCAGGGACCAACCCGGCTATCTCCAGAAGAGCAGCGGAAGCGGAAGATGACAACTTTGAAACTACAGCTTGACTATGTCCTGACGAGGAATATTCCAGTATCGGACATTCGAAGATCTAGAGCTGTGTGGGATGTCGCATTCGATTCGGATCACCGTCCTGTTCTGTTGAACTTCACTGCGAGGATTCATAAGAGGAAGCGAGGGGCTCAGCCTCTCCAGAGGATTGACATGACAAGTCTCAGAGATGAAGAGTGCAGAAGGAATTTCCGACAACGCGTTTCTATTCACATCGGAGTACGGACTAAGAAGAAACTTTGCGACGCGGATTCTTTTGTCAAGTGCATCCAGGACGCTTCGAAAGAGGCACTCCCGGTTGTACAGCCTAAGAAGAAGTTCGCCTACGTCTCAGAAGAAACAACATCTACCTACAACAGAGTATGTGCTCTCCGAACTGCAGGAAACTTCGTGGAGGAGAAGCGTCTGAGGAGGAAGTTGCGTCGGCAGCTTCAAAGTGACCGCGAACGAGAGTGGACGTGTAGAGCTAAGGAGTTCGAGAAGGCTTGGGAGGAGAAGAATCCGAAGAAAGCCTACACGTTGCTGCGACAGTATAGCGGGAAGATGAAGAGATGTTCTCCTGTCTTGAACACTACCAATGGAGTTGCAGTTGGTGATGCGACGCTGCCAATATGGAAGGATTACTTCAGTTCACTACTGAATCGTCCAGCGCCATCAGTACCTGAGCTCCCGCATGTTCAGAGAGCACATTACGATGTCAGCGAGGAACCGCCGACTGAGTCTGAAGTTTTGGATTGTGTCCGGAAAATGAAGAATGGAAAGGCAGGTGGAGATGACAACATCACTGCTGAAATGCTGAAAGCTCTTCCTCCGTCTGGGATTCGTGAAATGACCAACACCATCCGTGCCATATGGATGAGCGAAAGGATACCCGATTCGTGGAGACATGCGATCATCGTACCTCTTCACAAGAAGCTATCCGTCACGGATCCTAAGAACTACAGAGGAATCTCTCTACTTCGTGTCATGTACAAGGTTTTAGAACGTATCATTCTCGAGCGACTTATCAAACATCGTGAAGGAACGACCAGAGATGAGCAAGCCGGTTTTCGACCTGGAAGATCGACCATCGACCAAGTGTTCGTCGTGAGAAGAGTAATTGAATCGTGGCAGCGGTTTTCGAAGCCATTACAGCTTGCTTTTTGGACTTTGAAGCCGCGTTCGACTCTCCTCATCGTGATCGATTGCTCAATGCTCTGCGAGCAGATGGAGTCCCGGAAAAGTATGTTCGGTTAATCGAGGACATGAACAAAGGAACAACAGCAGCAGTTCGTACACCTGTCGGATTTACGTCAGCTTTCGAGGTGAAAACAGGAGTAAGGCAAGGAGCCGTTGCAGGACCTTTTCTTTTCAACTTCGCCGTTGATGACATCATGCGTAGAGTTGCAGAACAGTTTCCTGCGGATGTGATCCTAACACCATCAGGACGCTCCTTGTCGACCTGGAGTACGCCGACGACATTGTGTTATTCGCTGAAAACAACGCAAAACTGCAAAGGATTGTGAACCTCGTTTCGAAGTATGCCGCAGCCTATGGACTTCGTCTTCGTCCCGACAAATGCAAGCAGATGTGGGTCTCTCAGAGGCCTTCAACTGGAGTTTGTGTGGACGGACAACGTATCGAACTGGTGGACGATTTCTGTTATTTGGGCTGTTTGCTGAAGAACGATGGTAGTTATGCAGCGGATATTCGACAACGATGTGCGAAAGCTACGTCTGCATTCAATTCTCTAACCAAGTGTTTGTGGTCTACCACCATCGCGAAGGAAGTCAAGTTGCGCGTCTACCTATCCGCTATTCGCCCTATCATGATGTACGGATCGGAGACGTGGGCAGCTTTCGAAAACGCAGATGGAAAGGTTGGATTGCACGGAGAGGAAGCTTTTTAGGCGTTTGCTTGGATATTTCTGGCCGCGTGTATGCCATAACGAAGACCTTTACAAGGAAATCGACGCAGTACATCAACGCTTGACACGAGGGAGGTGCCAGCATCTCCTAACGCCATCTCAAGCAGCAATGGAAAGTCGACTTCGACTGCTCGGGCATATACTAAGAAGAACGCCGGATCGTCTCGTACAACACGCTTTAAAAATGCTTCCAAATCCTGTCTGGAAACGGCCACCTGGGCGTAGGCAAAAGTTCTGGACGGATGTGGTTAAAGAGGATTTAAAGTCACTCGGCATCGAAAGACAGTTCAGGCGCGATGTTTCGTTTCGCAGGAAATGGAATAGTGACAGCTGGATGGAATGTGTTCAAATTGTGGCTGAAGACCGTGAAAAATGGACACGGCTGACTACTAGGACGGCACACCTCGGTGAAGATGCGGAATGACCGCGTCAGGCGAAAGCCAACCGATTAAGTCAGTAAGTCATGATAAGCGGTAAGAAGTAAAGTAGTTAACGTGAATCAGTAAATAACAAACTTGTTAGTAACTTTCCCCGTCCCTTCCCATCGAAAAGTTCAGCCTACGACATGTTTTAGCGAGTTGATCTACCAACTGATAATATCACATGATATGATAAGCAGTAAGAAGTAAAGTAATTAACGTGAATCAGTAAATAACAAACTTGTTAGTAACTTTCTCTGTCCCTTCCCATCGAAAAGTTCAGCCTACGACGTGTTTAGCGATTTGATCAACCAACTGATAAAATCACATGATAAGAAAAGCGGTAAGTAAAGTAATTAACGTGAATCAGTAAATAACAAACTTGTTAGTAACTTTCCCCGTCCCTTCCCATCGAAAAGTTCAGCCTACGACATGTTTTAGCGAGTTGATCTACCAACTGATAATATCACATGATATGATAAGCAGTAAGAAGTAAAGTAATTAACGTGAATCAGTAAATAACAAACTTGTTAGTAACTTCTCTGTCCCTTCCCATCGAAAAGTTCAGCCTACGACGTGTTTAGCGATTTGATCAACCAACTGATAATATCACATGATATGATAAGCAGTAAGAAGTAAAGTAGTTAACGTGAATCAGTAAATAACAAACTTGTTAGTAACTTTCTCTGTCCCTTCCCATCGAAAAGTTCAGCCTACGACGTGTTTAGAAGGATTTGATCAACCAACTGATAATATCACATGATATGATAAGCAGTAAGAAGTAAAGTAGTTAACGTGAATCAGTAAATAACAAACTTGTTAGTAACTTTCCTGTCCCTTCCCATCGAAAAGTTCAGCCTACGACGTGTTTTAGCGAGTTGATCTACCAACTGATAATATCACATGATATGATAAGCAGTAAGAAGTAGAGTAGTTAACGTGAATCAGTAAATAACAAACTTGTTAGTAACTTTCCCTGTCCCTTCCCATCGAAAAGTTCAGCCTACGATGTGTTTTAGCGATTTGATCAACCAATCACATGATATGATAAGCAGTAAGAAGTAAAGTAGTTAACGTGAATCAGTAAATAACAAACTTGTTAGTAACTTTCCCCGTCCCTTCCCATCGAAAAGTTCAGCCTACGACGTGTTTTAGCGATTTGATCAACGAACTGATAATATCACATGATATGATAAGCGGTAAGAAGTAAAGTAGTTAAGGTGAAACAGTACTAACAAACTTGTTAGTAACTTTCCCCTGTCCTTCTCATCGAAAAGTTCAGCCTACGACGTGTTTTAGTTGATTTGATCAACCAACTGATAATATCACATGATATGATAAGCAGTAAGAAGTAAAGTAGTTAGCGTGAATCAGTAAATAACAAACTTGTTAGTACCTTTCTCTGTCCCTTCCCATCGAAAAGTTCAGCGTAGGGCGTGTTTAGGGATTTGATCAACCAACTGATAATATCACATGATATGATAAGCAGTAAGAAGTAAAGTAGTTAACGTGAATCAGTAAATAAACTTGTTAGTAACTTTCCCGTCCCTTCCCATCGAAAAGTTCAGCCTACGACGTGTTTTAGCGAGTTGATCTACCAACTGATAATATCACATGATATGATAAGCAGTAAGAAGTAAAGTAGTTAACGTGAATCAGTAAATAACAAACTTGTTAGTAACTTTCTCTGTCCCTTCCCATCGAAAAGTTCAGCCTACGACGTGTTTAGCGATTTGATCAACCAACTGATAATATCACATGATATGATAAGCAGTAAGAAGTAAAGTAGTTAACGTGAATCAGTAAATAACAAACTTGTTAGTAACTTTCTCTGTCCCTTCCCATCGAAAAGTTCAGCCTACGACGTGTTTAGCGATTTGATCAACCAACTGATAATATCACATGATATGATAAGCAGTAAGAAGTAAAGTAGTTAACGTGAATCAGTAAATAACAAACTTGTTAGTAACTTTCCCTGTCCCTTCCCATCGAAAAGTTCAGCCTACGACGTGTTTTAGCGAGTTGATCTACCAACTGATAATATCACATGATATGATAAGCAGTAAGAAGTAGAGTAGTTAACGTGAATCAGTGAATAACAAACTTGTTAGTAACTTTCCCTGTCCCTTCCCATCGAAAAGTTCAGCCTACGATGTGTTTTAGCGATTTGATCAACCAATCACATGATATGATAAGCAGTAAGAAGTAAAGTAGTTAACGTGAATCAGTAAATAACAAACTTGTTAGTAACTTTCCCTGTCCCTTCCCATCGAAAAGTTCAGCCTACGACGTGTTTTAGCGATTTGATCAACGAACTGATAATATCACATGATATGATAAGCGGTAAGAAGTAAAGTAGTTAAGGTGAAACAGTAATTAACAAACTTGTTAGTAACTTTCCCTGTCCCTTCTCATCGAAAAGTTCAGCCTACGACGTGTTTTAGCGATTTGATCAACCAACTGATAATATCACATGATATGATAAGCAGTAAGAAGTAAAGTAGTTAATGTGAAACAGTAAGTAACAAACTTGTTAGTCACTTCCCCTGTCCATCCCCATCGAAAAGTACAGCCTACGATGTGTTTAAGCGATTTGGTCTACGAACTGATAATATCACTTGATATGATAAGTAGTGAAAGGTGAAGTAGTTAATGTTAAAGTAAGTGAGTAAGTAATCATATCTGTCCACATACCAACTTACCTACCTGCCCAACTGGGGTGCGTTCCAAGAAGATTTCCACGGGAGGAAAAATGAATCTGATGAGAGCCGACCAGTGATAGATTGAGAGACCGCATGAAATGAGCCTATCTGTTAGATTATCATTTGTTATATCTTATCAGACCCATTTTCCTCCCATGGAAATCTTCTTGGAACGCACCCCTGATCGCCTGGCAGTGGCCACTGGCAGTGGCTAGTGGCAGGAACGAGGAACGAGGAACGAGGAACGAGGAACGAGGAACAGGACACGAGGGACGCGTTACAAGAAAAAACGCGAATTTTTGCTAAGCTTCCGCCGATCTAACTTTGTTAATTTTCAATCGATTTGGCTCAAATGTTGTCAGCGGGTGTCTTCTAGACTTTCTTACTTATATCCAGAAGGAAATCTCTAGAAAATTTGTTTTACAGGTTTTATTAACTACTTTACCAAAATCTAAGTGATCACAAGTGCCAGGCAAAACCAAACCTCTCCAGCCGCTTCGCGGCTGGAGCGATTACTTCGAGCTCCAGTGAGTGCAGAATTCGCTGCTTCTCACTTTGCCTCGCTCTCTCCCATCTTTTCTAAAGAGAGATGGGAATTCTCAAATAGGAGCAGAGTGCTCGTCGAAAAACAACTAGGAACTTAAATATCTTGATCAAGGTGGAGCAGAAAAGTCCTCGCGCTGTAGAGCAATGGGGTTAGCAGCACATCCTCGTTGATCTTCTCGCAGCACGAGCGAGGGGGAAGGTTTTTTGAGAGCACAACAGGGATTTCACGGACAGACGAACGTCCAGTGGAACCCCGCGTTGTCAGCAGTAGGTTCTGCCAACGCATACAGGGATTCCACTCTCCCCACCCCCCCCCCTCATTGGCTACCTGCTGCTCACAACAAGGGTTTGAATCCGATGGCGATCTTAGAGTGCAGCTTTGCATTATCAGCGGAATGTACTGCTAGCTGCAGCACATTTGGAGCGACTTTGGGTGACTACATCCTCCACGGAGATGAGGCACGTTCCTCGTCATGGTTCACAACAAAGTGGTCAACCTCGCTAAGGTCCGCAGCAAGAACATAATCCTCGCCACGGTCCACAGCAAGCCAAATTCCCTCGCAAAGGACTTTGAGAGCGATCCTGCAGCGTTCGAAAATATTGTCGACAAAATGATCCAGTTAACCGGCATCGAGCGTCCAATTGCCCCTTGAGTGAGAACGGCTGCCTTATCTGTATACCCGCCACCGTCGTTAGAGGCAGGGTTTGCGATGAGAACGATTTTTGAGTTCTGTTTATGGGCATGTAGATTTGGTCATCATAAAAGTACAAACAAATGAAAAACCCCGGGCATTTGCAGGTGAAACGCTCAAAAGCAGGGCACAACGGCTAATTACAGGTGTCGGCTGGCCCCCTATACAAAGGCAAAGTACACCCTCAGACATGAATTTCGCGATTTTCATTTATTTGTGTATTAGATCCCTTCTGTATAACACATGCCAAGTATGAGATCTCAATTGCTCCACATAAGCGGGATACATATAAGCGACCACGACAGGCCCGACCTCCTTTGCTCACCACCACGGGCCCCACCCCCTACCAGATTTCCAAACTCGATATCGGCTAAATGGATCAAGGAATTCTCAACAAGTCGTCGTTCTTCAGTCCACTGCCGGACTGTCTCCTTATAGTGGCTTGCTCTCGCGCAACGATTGTGAATGAAGAGAAATACAGGCCTGAGACAACTCGTCCACCAGTTTTTCATCTTCAAAATATAGGAATCTTTGACAGGCCATAACTTTGTTCATGGGGGAGGGTCGCCCATCCTCTGCTGGGGTCAATACTGGATAGGCAGGACCTCCAGATGCTGGGCGGGGCCAAAGTACCGCAAACTTGGGTAATTGAACTCGTTGTGCTATCATCATTCGCAGCATGCCTGAAAAATGCGTCGTATACTTCCCTTGTATCTGGAGCGCTAGCTGTGCAACAGCTCGACATCGACCAGATCATAACTCGCGGCCAGGGCCCCGCCAAATATCGGCGCGTTGGCCAGCGGTGACTCATGGTGGGTGGATCAACATGTTGTCGACGCCCCAGTTCGCCTGAGTAAGCATGCTGCGAATCTATTTGACGAACGGTTCGCTTGATTTTGTGCCGACATACAACCCCTCGAGCGCGTGAGGGAGAGCTTTCCCATGTTGCCCAACTCAATACGCATTGTTTATTGATCGTCCGATAAATAGTTTGCCAAGCCTTGTTCAGCTTGTCAGTTTTCTATTTTAAAAAATGAAAATTAGGGAAAGCAGAGCTGAATTGTGACCCTGAACCATGAGCCACAGAAGGTTCTCCGATTTCCCCATAATCCAGACACCGACCCTGAGCGGCAGCTGCACTCTGCGAAACGACCATGAGCGTGGACACATCACTACATTGTATAGATTACGTGTTTTCTTTCTGCGCTCACCATGCCTAAAGATAGAACAGCAAAATGTTCTCCAGAGAGAGCGTCCTCTTGTTCTCTCACCCTTTTCCCCTAGATATGGTAACGAGAAAAAAGTCTTTCTTTTTTGGGGGATTCTTCCCTTGAGAGTGTTTTGCAAGCCTTGAAAGCTGTGTTCACGATGAAAATTGGTTCAGTGTTTTCGCCAGAAGTCGCATGTATGGTTGGCTAGTGTGAAAGTCCTGCAGAACGAAAATTCTCTAAAGTTTCTATGAAAGAGGTTAGAACCGCCGCTGACAGACTAAGACGATCAACTCGAGTGGTTGTTCTAGCTGTTTATCGTTTTTGACTAAGGATAATGATGAGATTTTGCTGAGCTCTTTCACCAGTGTTCCCTATCATAATCAATAGTCAAGGGAAGTGAACAGCCAGCCCGCTCATCCATTTCTTCGGCTTCCTCTGTTGGCGGATATCTGGCTTCTACAACAGCGATTTTCGCGGCGTTTTTTCGTAAAGAATTTCCACAGTTGCCGTACATGTTTGCGATTTTTGCCAAAACTCTTGAACGCTTGTGTTCGTGAAAACTGCCTCTAAAAACGTCAGATCATTGAGTCATGCTGAGAGAAAGAGAAGAGCCTCTGCTCTACAGAAGGCAGGTAATGCTCACCAAGATTCGTCGACAGGCATCCATGCCCCGTCCGGCGACATCATTCCTTCTTGCGGGTCGAGGCGCAGATTTTTTTGCGTAACGACAACTAGTATACGTCATAGACGGCTTCGACACAGAGTCGCCTTTCAGGGTACATCGTGGAGGGTAGAAAAAACTCTATGAGCTTTGTGGCACCTTTTATGTAGCAGTTGAGGCAACGAGTGAATGACGAAGACATGTGCTCTCCAGGAGACCAAGACACTCCTCATAGAGCACGTTAATAATCTGTGCTCCTTCACTACCCTCGTTGAGATGAAAACCCTCCGTACTCCAATTCGAACCTCTCCCGAATCGGAGGGGCAGAACATTGATAATGTAAGCTCTTGATATGAAGTACCGAAATCGTGCAGATCTTGATGCTTTCCAATCCGATCATCGAACTCTGCAATGCAATCTGTAATCAGCTGTTTCTTCTCACTGGAGATCAGGGATTGCTCCAGTTGTAATTTCGCCTCCTCCAGAATGCTTTTTCTGTGCTCAACGGCTATGTAAGGAACATGGGCTACAGTCACTGAAAATCGGAATCTCAACATTGTCCTTCAAACCGAACCAGTAGGCGCAAACTTCTGGACCCACTTTTCAACTTATCAGCGATTCCATGAAACTTCGCGAGGAGTTCGCCAATACCTTCTACAAGTGAAGGCTCAAAGAGAAAGTTCTCAAGATTAGAGCCAGGAAGCACCTCGAAGAGTCGCACTGGCAGGTGAACTGAAAGCGTCAAGGTTCAATCCAAATTTTCAAAAAGAATATCCTCCTATACCTCCATCAATGATCTCTTCTAATGCCCACTCTCGTTTATCCTCACGTTTGATAACTTTGGGGCAAGGAATTCCTCTGTCTATGAGAGCTTCACATAGCTTCACCTGGAAGTCTGTAAGAAAAACCAGCGTGAAATGGAAATGTGATGGAAATACGGGCGACGCCGAGTCATTCGTCGAATCGGTGTATGCCCGATTAATCTGCGTCTCTGAGCGTCTATATTTATAACGACACTCTCTAGGACTTTACCAGGAACCACTGATCCGATAAAACATACCACGTCAACCCTATGTGACTTCTTTATTGGACATAAAAAAATATATACCATAGTATTGTCCAGATCGCGAAGCTCTCAAAAAGCGTGCGATCCATAGTCAAGCTTTTTGACTTTGTACATGGGGCATTTTTTACGTCGAATTTTCATCAACATACGACTGGTAGTTTTGAAAATATCAATTAGGGCAACTAGATGTCGCAAATGGATAAACATGCAAAATAAACATGTGTAGAAAAAAAAATTGCCATCTGAAAAAAACTTCTTTTATGAACACAACATAGATATACTGCCTTTATTCGGGAGTGCACAAGCTCCCCTTTTCACCCGCACTCGCTTCTACAGTATCGCACCACGGCGGCGCGGTCTGTCGTGGCCCTCTCTCATCCAATCTCTCCCGACTCATGTGGCAGGCATCGACATTCGTATGACCACCCTCCGATCGTCCGCATGAGCGGCGATCATGTTCAGAGACGGTGAGTTTTTTCGAAAATTTTCACCGTCTTCGGTTGTTTTGGTACTAATTTAAATATAATCGCAATGGGTAGTGTATAGATGAGCCACTGATTCGAAATAGCAATTAATGTTCAAAAAGAATGACTTTTTTGTTGAAAATAAAGAGAACAAATGATTTCTCAATTTCTTGGTTGCGAGAAGGATTGTGTAAATATTCGAGTAAACCCTAATCTCTGCCAACACGATGACATTTAAATTAACACCTAAACAACTGAAGACGGTGAAAACTCTCCGTCTCTGAACATGATCGCCGATCATGCGGACGATCGGACGGTGGTCATACGAAGGTCGATGCCTGCCACATGGGTCGAGAGCAGGGGTGTGCGGCAATTGCCGTTTGCCGATTGCCGTTTGCCGGCCATTTTTGGGGTTTGCCGTTGCCGTTGACGTTTGCCGAAATTTTCGCTTAAAACGGCAAATTTTCGGCAAAATGCGTTAAAACAACAGGGCCTGGTGTGCGCCCTCACCTCAGTTTCTGTATTGGTCAGCGATTCGAACCTGCAACAAATACCTATTTTGGCTAGTTCCAGCTACTAGTTCCAGCTCATGCAGTGGGTAATTGTACCCAGTTATCCTGTGACTAATGAAGATATTTAGACTAGACTATCAGAGGAGTTTGTTTAGGTTCTAAGTTGGGAGCCTCCAAATGTCTCTTTTTAATCATGAAATTTTTAACCCCTTAGAGATCCCTAAATCGCAAAAACGCTTTTCCAGAAGCATACCGAT
This sequence comes from Aplectana chamaeleonis, assembly GCA_029168955.1. Lineage (NCBI taxonomy): Eukaryota > Metazoa > Nematoda > Chromadorea > Rhabditida > Cosmocercidae > Aplectana > Aplectana chamaeleonis. The sequence goes on from JAPDOI010000464.1 coordinate 399,231, forward strand.
TGCTGCAAGTTCCGGAATTGCAAAAACAAATGGTACAAAAGTTTTGGCGTGAAAGCATCTTTTTTTAGACATATGAACCACTTGAGAAATAGGCCCGCTTATCGTCGGTTGATTGACTGATGGTAATAAATGGGACAGGAAAATGATCAATTCTGCAAATACTTTGTCCGGCTTTTTAAAAATTGAACAATGTTCACAGCGGTCATTATAGGCAGTGTTTAATAATATTTTCGATGTCGAGATCATTAGCTGAAACGAAGGGTTGACGGTGCTATCGCAGTGAGGGGGGAGGCACTTGACCACGCCCATTTTTCTGCTCAGCTTCTACTCTACTAATTTTGGAATGAGAGGAAAACCTTGGGTTGGTCCTCAAAATGCGCGGCGGCACGAAAAAATGGCATGGTCATGTGGGATGGCTAAATGCCCCCTCCCCGCTGCGATAGCACCGGGTTGACTCCTTGGCAGAGCTGTGTTTGTTATGAAATGGTGTAGAGTTGAAAAAACGAAAAATTTTCGGAGGCAACAATTGAAACCGCCTTCAAAATTGTCACCTGAAATCAAAATGTCCGAGGCACATTGCAACAATAGTGTCGAAAACCGGCTTAAAGCGAGCAATCAATAGCAATATACTGCCAAGAGATTTGAATGTGGGGTGCTCGCCCCACTCACTTCCTCGGTAACCACAGGGGAAGTGGGTGGGGCGGGCACAGCATATTCAAGTTTTGGTACCGTATAGAGTGATTTATTGTTTGTTTTTTTAGCCGACATTGTTGTTGTATTGATCCTCGTGCCGGCTTGTTTGCTGAATACACAGAATAGGAAACACCCATGAGCAGTCGGCTGGCTAAACGCACCGTGCGCGGCGCTCCAGCGGCGACACCGACTTTCTGTCGCCCGCGTCGCATGTGCCAGTCGAATTGGCACTAGGTGCCTCTCATTCTGTGTATTCGATCAAAATGCCACTCAGAGCTCTTGATATCCGGTGAAAATTCGGAGACTGCTTTAATCGTGTGCACTGCATTTATTTAGACTAGTCTCACTCCACTCCTGTAGCTTCAAAAGGGGAACGATTTGAGCGAATTTTTCGATGAGCGAAATAAGGAACCCTGAGTCTACTATTTGTTACTAACAGCAAAAATTGTGAGTGACTCCGGTCATAAACTAAACCGCGCGCTGCTGATTGCGGTATGGACTGTCTTCCTCCGAAAATGTCGACCAATCAACGCGTATTCATCCATTTATTCCCATCTGATTGTGGTACCGGTATCGGCCACAGTATTTGGGTCGGCGCACTCTCCCACCGCACTAAGCTTGCTTACTCTTTGCTGCATGTGCCCGGATCGACTAGGCTGGGTCGCACAATCAAACGGTCTAGTTGAACTTGATAGAAGCTCCTATACTATCACACACAAAACAGCGCTCTGATCACCTGAGGCTCTCAAGTGGCTTTTGATAAATGGGATTTTCCCTTCTTATAAAAGCTAGTTAAATCACAGATACATAGTAACTGGCAAATATTGCATGGTTCACCACACGACTAATCAAATGTGGGTGTATTATAGCACAGAACAGCTTTTGCCGTTTGCCGTTTTGCCGTTTGCCGTTCGCCGGCCATTTTTGGGGTTTGCCGTTGCCGTTGCCGTTTGCCGAATTCTCAAATTCCTTTGCCGCACACCCCTGGTCGAGAGAGATTGGATGAGAGAGGGCCACGGCAGACCGCGCCGCCGTGGTGTAATACTGTAGAAGCGAGTGCGGGTGGAAAGGGGGGCTTGTGCACTCCCGATTAAAGGCAGTATATCGCCTGGAACAGAAGAAAAGTTCGCGCCAAAACACAATAAGGAACACAAGCTATCAATGCGACCAGTTTCGACTGTACTTTAGATGCAGTATATAAAGGTTTCTCACCGAATTCAGTCGGAAGAATGGACGTGGTGCGATCGGCGCCGCGGGCTCTTACGGCATTGGAGACATGACTATCCTATCCCGCTGGGTTTAGATCGCGAGCGGAGCTCCGTCCATTTACTAGATTGAAGGCATCGGTCACAATGGATTTCGCTTTCGAATTTTCAATATATCATGGGAGCTCTAGTACTATGTATGACAGCTACGTTGAGAAAAAACCGCGAAAAAGTCAATGAAAACGAAATTTCCTCAATCGACTTTTTAGAAAGGAAGAGTCGATCGCCAAAAATTGCCGTGTTATCACGGAATTATATAATATATTTCATCAATTTCCACTCATTCGCACTATATCATTTGTTGATAAGTTAATTTCTTTTCTAATTTGATGCCAGATGGCTGTCGGAGGGTCGGCCTCTTTTGGCGAGGCGTGAGGCATTCGATCTCCTACCATATCATCACAATAAAGCCTTGGTGACCTAACAATCTCTACCGATGTTTCCAGGGGGTCTCAGTCAATGATTCAAACCAAAAAAAATGGTAAGTGGTTCTCTGTGCGTACAAGATCTCTAACGCTACGGAGACACTAAGGACACGTACTTCTTCAGGAGGCAGAAAATTATCCAAAAAAGTCCAGTATATGCGGCAAATACAAAAAAGTCGATGCAGTAAAACCCACCAATGTTCTGTCCACTCCTTGCTTCGAGAGGATTCGTCACTTTGAGAATGGCCTCGGCAGGGCCATCTGTCTCCCAGACGAGATCTTTCAATAGAAAGTTGCAATCTTCGTAACCTGTGAGCTCCAGCAGCGTTGCTGGAAGGGTTCTAGCATTTCATGACCACAACAATCTTGTTTGGGAACGTCAGCTGAACACACCTTCATTTATACCATAACTGGATTTGAGAAGTCGATGAAGATGATAGTGGTCGGGTACTGGAGCCTGTGTGACTTCATCACACGAATAAAGCTCCATAGAACCGAAAATTCTTGATCTTGATATATTATTATTCGTATATTTTTCCTCGATGTTTTTGTGTAGCTTGGCCTCCCTAATGAACGAAAATCTTGAAGGGACCTATGAAAAACCTTCATTTGTAAAGAAAAGTCAATCGGAACACATTGTAAATACGAATTTAAATTTCGCGCCAAAATCGTTTTTGAAGTTTTTCTCTATTTGGAGACCTCGTCACTGCCATTTTCGAAGTTTTTATGCATGTGGAGTCTGTGTCGTGACTGTTTTCCATGTTGTTTGACGGTCGCGTCAACATTCTGTGACTAAGTGGTAGATGACTGGTGAAAACTGGTGGCGTATCCTCATCTTTAACCCTTTCCAACCTCATCTCATAACTCTAGGTTTTTGACGCGCCGAAGCTCACCGGTGTGGTCTACCGGGCTCATTCATGAAATTGAACCTGCTAAATGTTAATTGGTTTCCAACCGCAAACGAAGCCTCTAAGTTCGGAAGTCCGCAAAAGTCCGCGAAAGTACTCATCGGAGCAGTACTCGTTTTTTTAACAAATTTCCTTCATGTGGTACCATTTGCATCATGTCGTCAACTAACATTGATACGAATTTCGATATCTTGTCGGCTTCTGAAAAAGGAGCAGTAAAGGGCAAAGTAAATACGATTGGGTAGAGACTGGTTCATAATATTCAATGGCAAGGTTTGGTCACCTTCTGACTTTTCCGAAATTCGTATTAGGTAAGCCGACGTGGACTAGATAAACACTAACTAGAAGTTTTGTATGCTACATTCCTCATGGATAAAATGGTCTTCAGGTAAAGAATCACACTATTCACAGAATCTCAGGCAAACTCAAATGTCGTCAGCAGGTTGACCCGAATCTTCCTCGAGCAACACAGCGATAGCAGAGTCATTCGGGAGTAAAACATGGAACTCTTATCGACCAGCTATCAGCCGTCGATAGCAGGTTTATGGTAGGTTGATAAGGCAACACATCCTATCGCCGGTGATTATTGATGGCCAAGGTCTCCAAATGGGTGAAAAACTCAGTCGGTTAAAGGCAGTGTTCACGATGATTTCCGTTCCCGAGTTTTTCACATAAAACAATGCCTTGGCCTACAAGTGTTACCGAAATTACGAAGAAACGGCGAGAAACGCATTAAAACGTCGTATTTCAGTGGCATTATTCTATAGCATGGACTAGTTAGTTTTCTGGTTGGATGAACATGTCCATGTGGTTGTAACCGGTAGAAAATTGGGTCAATCGAAAATAGAAGAATATTCCATGCAAAGCAGGATTAGATAGGGCCCTAAGGAAATGATGGAGCAATAGAGAGTAGAGGATTGCAAAGGAGTGGTTCGCAAAAGATTTCATTGTCACAACAAACACTTCCTGTGATACTTAAGAGGCGGGGTGATACTTCAGGATTTCATGTACATCTAGTGCATTTTTCTCAATTTCTACGTCATTATAGTTCTACCCGGGGGCCACTTAATCAATATAGCGAATAATCTCAAAATTGAAGATTATCGTGAACACTGCCTTAAAGGCAGTGATCACGATGAAAAACGTTATCGAAAAAACTACAAAAATCAGCTCAGCTCAGAAACAGCTGAAAAACTATGAAGGTAGCGCCGTGAAAAACGGGCTAGAAATAGAGCTTTTAAGGCCCAAAGATGCTAGTTCGTGCACACGTGCACAGCGCCGACGAAAAAGATCGCAGTCTCATGCCGAGCAGTCAAACATCATCGACTTTCAGAGGAAAAAATAAATGCAAATTTACCTAATAAAAACAGTTGAACAATGAAAGCAAGCACTTCAGCCAATGTTTTTGACTCTGTGTGTACATAAATCCGAAGGTTCATTGATTGAATATCAATTTAGAGCCAGCTGATGTTCTTGATATAAGAGGTCATCGATGCTGATGATGTGGAGTGGGCTCGTCCACCACCAAGAGACAAGAATGTTCAGGCTTCAAATTTCGCTCAAAACAGTGGTTTTTTCGCGATTTTTTCTTATAGGTCCTACTGCTCGAGACTTAGAAAAGGTTTTAGACAGAAAAAGACGACAAGCATATTTGATCGCGACCACTGTCTTTAAAGGCAGCAGACACGCTCGAAAAAGTAGTTGAGATAACTACGTTACTAGGATCATATGGACCCTAGTAGAATGCTCACGCCGTTGGAAGCGTCAAAAACGAGCCAAAACTACTGAACTTGAGCAATGCAAATCGAACAATTTCTGCAACCCCGCCCCAAGTAAAATTTCGTCCAGATTGATCGTCCGAATACGGTCGCTTTGGCTTGAATTTGATGCTTCCAACGGAATGAACGTTCTAGTACAAGCTGTAAGGGTGTATAGGCTTAGCTATCTAAACTGTTTTGCCGCTTATATTTGCTGTTCCAACCGCGCTCTGGAAAACTCGTCCAATTTCACCCGATAACAAAAACAACCCCTACTCCTCTATTTGCATACAGTTTTTATTGGTTTTTTCGTTAGTTCGGCATACTACCAGTCTCAAACCTCCAATTTATGTCATAAAATCGATATCATTTTTGAGCGTGTCTGCTGCCTTTAAGCAAATGAAGAACCTGCTTCTTTTCTTTTTCTTCTTCACTCGTGGAGCACACCTGCTTTTGTGCATCAACACACATATCAGGCCTTGGACTGAATGGGATCACTACTCGAATAGTGTTCTTAGATTTCTTCACCTCTTCCAAAATTTAATTGACTCTTGGGATATTATGCGCTTTTTCGAACAGTGAATACATTCGGGAACCTGAAACATCCTTTTTCTTGGGACTTTGGAAGAAAAAGAAAAAAATGCATTCTAACAGTTGAATTGCCCGATGGCTTGAATACTCGTCTCAATAAGGCTCAAAAAATTGTTCAATTGTACCAGCATATTATTTGAAAATCATTTGAAATTCAATATCGAGTAATTTCCTGAGTGTTCGGGCAAATTTACACATATAAGTACGTTCGAATCGAATACGGGCTATGTTTCAGAATCTGTTCTTTGATCACAAAGCTTCCAAAGGTCTCACTCCGAGCTTTCAATTTTTTTTGGGAGCCTAACAAGGGAGGCTTGTTGCCTTCCGGTGGCGATTTGGAAAATCATGTTGTTGTTGCTGTAGGTCTGTGAGAGTATATAAATGATCCGTGCTTGAAATCGGCTAAATGGCTGCGGGGATTCTAAGAACGGCATTTTCATTGCTTCAAAAAAAGGTGAGGATACCTACTCGTCAGGGAACTTTTGGAGCTATCAAAAATTTTTCTCCGGATTCGGCTAAAAACTCTCAACTAGGGGTTATTTAGGGCGCTGAACCCGAATCTGGGGTCTATTCCTCGCCAGACGTAGGGTTACTGTAGGTTACAGTAGGCACAAAGCCTTTCAACTGCCGCTACTCACCTTAACATTTCGATATCGAAAAATGGATCTAAAATTCGTGGTCAGCGTCCCAAATAACACCCACAGTGAAATTTTGAGTCAAATCTGAGACTTTGACCGAGATACCGTATACCCACCGTAACCTACCGTAATTTATCGAAAATCGATAAACTGGTTGCAGATTCGTATTAGGCAGCCCGGGTAACCCCTACGTACAACTTTTGAGGCGATTTGATTGTAGGATTCTCGAAATCGTCAAAGGTCGCTTTTTGCCAGCAAAATTTCCCTCATTTCCAAGATTCGGACCAAATCAGATGAAATTTTTCAAATATCGACAAATGGTCCCAGGATTCGTAATCAACACCCAAAACAACCCCTAGAAACAAGTTTTAAGCTCAGTTCGAGGAAATTTTTTAAACGTCATAAAAATTGTCATTCGTGGTACCCCTTTTCTATTGGCAAAGCTATGGAAAGGCCCACTTTTGGAAATCTCCTGTAAATCTCTGAGGCATTTAGCCGATTCTGAGTATAGAATATTGAAGCACTGTCCTGTCTCCAGAACATATTAAAGTTGCATCTCGAAACTCCACCAGAAGTTGGCAAGCCTCCCTTGTAAGTGAAGATCATATAATAGAAAATTATTCACATTCTATCTAGTATTAACGCCAATGTTAAAAGGCATAGACATTCGACGCTAGGTCTTGAATAAGGGAATAATTAGGCCATCGTATTTTCAGAACAAACACTTCGATTGAAGGAACAATCCGGAAAATCTATGCTGTAAATTTTTGGATAGAAGAATTTTCGATTATAGCTTTTTCAAAATCACCGAATGGATGAATAAATTCGAATGGAGCATTTTTTAAATTTTCCGAATGGAAGAATTTTTCGATTACCGTGAAATTTAAGATTTCGGAATCTCCACTGTGTATACAGGGGAGGCACCAGTGATTAACGGTATTCTCTGCTAGGTGCATGTCAACAGAGATCAGCCGTGTTTTCAAGAAATCCATCCTCAAGAAAAGTGGGGACTCTCTACACAAAGAGGGAGTAGTTATTCCGTTTTTGCAGTTTTACACGTCAGGCTACTTAATTCAAGTGAGTAAGCCCAGAGTAGTACATATTACATAAAGCCGCATAAGGCGATACAACTCCTTCCTCAATGTGTAGAGAGCCCCTGCCCAAGGATAAGTATAGGACGCACTCTTGAAGCAGGACTCAAATTTCAACGGAGACACTGAGATTTTCATTCACCTATGTTTGAGGTACTTGTTCCCGCCCTACCGCTGGTGTCGCATTGGCCGCGTTGGTGCGCCAGCCGCGTCGCGTGTCGGTGTGCTATTCGAGTCGACTGGCAATTCATCCCTCAATCAGAGTTTCGGAGAACTTAACCCCACTTGATTTTAAGCTGTTACTTGAAGTCGATTTTTCAGTAGTTTGACCTGATAGGCTGCAGTTGAGAGGAGTGGGTGGGGAGCGCGGGGCTCCTTCTTGGCCGTTTTTACGGCATTGTTGTTTCAATGGGCCCCAGATCTTTCCATTTCAGGTCAGAACTCGGAGGCTGTTTTGACACTGCCTTTAGGAGAAGTTGATGTGCTCAGTGACGACACCTCAGAAACCTTCCGTCGACATTTCTGGTGTTCAGCCGTGCCAGATATCGCTTTTTCTAACACGCACTCACGGTCGTGGGTGGCTGGTTTAGGCGCTCCTCTTTCGACATGATGCGAGTATCTGCATTGTTTGTGATTTATACTCACACACGAAGAACTCGATAATATCAGCCCGCAGTGAGCTGCATAGAAAGACCCACCTTTTCTTGCTCTTCGTGCTTGTTCATCGCTAGGATTACTTCAAGGCGTCGGTAGTACGTTGAAGTGTCAGACTCGGCCGCCTCTCAACCTGCCACTTACGCCCGCGACTGCAGGAGCGAGCACCCGTGTGTGATCGCTTCTATCGCGTCCAACACGCGAGCATACTTGCAATCAGTTCTTTAAGACAGTGGTCACGATGAAAAACATCATCGAAAAAGCTACAATAATCAGCTTAGATCGAAAACAGCTGAAAACTATAAAGGTAGCGCGGTGAAAAACGGGCTAGAACTAGAGTTTCTAAGGTTCAAAGATGCCAGTTCGTGCACACGTACACATTGTCGACCGAAAAGATCGCAGTCTCATTCCGAGCAGTCAAAACTCATCAACTCTCAGAGGAAGAAATAAATGCAAATTTACCTAATAAAAACAGTTGAACAATGAAAGCGAGCTGAAACTTATTGTTCATTGATTGACATTCGAATTCAAGTGAGCTGATGTTCTCGATATTAGAGATCATCGATGTCTATCATGGAGAGTGGGCTCGTCCACCATCAATATACAAAAGGTTCAGGCTTGAAATCCGGCTCGGAACAGCGGTTTTTTCACGATTTTTTTTTCTTGTATCTCCTTCTACTCTAAACCCAGAAGAGGGTTCAGAGAAGGAAAGAAGAAAAGCATATTTGATCGCGACCACTGCTTTTCAAGGCCCACCATGGAAACTGTCTCCGAGTTATCACAGGAATTCGAGGGGTCCGTGACTCACGGCAACAAAAATTTCCTATAAATGACTAAAAATGAGTCCTAAATTGTCACTATACAGCCCCAAACATCAATGTAGGGTGCATTCCCCGCTAACTTCCCTCCTTCAGCGGCGACTGATCGAAGCAAAAAACTGAAAAGTCGACCCCAAGGGAAAATAATATACAAGTGGGGTGAATCGGTTCATGCCGAGGAGAGGACTAGTTATAATCATTTGTTCCCGGTTGTTCTCCTGAAGTCGATTTTTCAGATGTTAGCTATAATCGGGGGGGGGGGAAGGGGGGGGGCTGCTCCCCCAAAGAAGTTTAAAAGCAGTGATCACGATAAATCTCGTTCTCGAGGTCTCGGTGTGAAACACTAAGTTGGCAGGTGCTGTAGAGGACAGGGTCGGAAAAAGCAACGAAAACTGGCCAGAAATAAATACAAACGGCTTTGAAAGCTCTCCCGGTGCGCCTACCTATTCCGGTCCGCCCCACGAACGGACGAGCTTGTGGCGCCGCACACGTTTTGATAGCAGTTTGCCAAGCAACTCTGCCGCAGTCAGAATTATCGATTCGCGCAGATTTCGCCATTAGCGCGCGCTGGCCGAAATCAGCAGGGCCTATGATTCTTGTCCACGCCCTGAATTTAGAAACCGTTATTTTGACTTATTCTGGACGTTTTTCTTCCCTGTTTCTACACTATTAGTTACCTCACGACCAAACAATCCCATTTTTGGTTCGAACTCAAGTGCGATATTAATCGTGTGCACTGCCTTTAAAGACAGTAATCACGATGAAAATCATATTTGAGTTCGACTCAAAAATGGGGTTGTTCGGTCGTGAGCTATTAATAATTGAAGAAACAGTCATGAAAAGCGCTCAGAACAAGCTAAAACAGCGGTTTCTAACGTTTAGGGCGTAGACAAGCTTACGGGCCCCGCTAGCGCGCTAATAGCGAAATGCGCGCGGATCGAACAGGCTGGACGTGGCTCAGTTTTTTGCCAGTTTGCCCTCGCAAAAGTCCGCGGCGCCACAAGCTCGTCTGAACGGGGCGGGACGGGCTAGGAACAGGCCTAATGGACTAACGAAATCTTCACTTCGCCGTCGTTTTATCAATTTCTGTCCCGTTTTTGATGTTTTCTTCAACCCTATCCCCTCCAGCATCTGCCAGCGTAGTGTTTCACACCGAAAACTCAAAAACGAGATTGATCGAGAACACTGCTTTTAAAGGCGCAGTCCAAGTTCAGGGACGAAATATGAGATTTCCACATAATTGTGAAGTTGACCCACCCTATATAGCCCCTACCAAATGCCAGCTCTCAATGAATAAGCGAGATATAGGGGAAGCCACCCTGGGGCGCCCATACCAGGAAGCCACTTCGGCATGCCCCTTTTACGATCTTTCGAGCTCAACAGCGGCGAGATGAGCGATGGTTTCCGATCAGTAACCCCGTTCTTCCCTTCATTCCCAGCCTCTTTATTCAGGTCGGTTCGCATACATCGGTTGCAAATGGCGGAAGTTACGAGCCTCGGACAACTCATCCACCATGCTTCCATTGCAAAATTTTTTAGGGGCCATACCTTCGTTCTTAGGAGGTCTTGTACGATTCCAAAGACATCATTGGAATCAGTGAGAGACCGTTCTCAAAATAGGCAGAAAAACAGAAAAACGATACCGAGGTTGGACTGAGCCTTTAAGGTCGCAAAGGCCATCTCGAGCACTTTTTTCCCATTTTTTCGACATTATTGACACAATAAGCCTTTAACCTTCTGCTTTTGGGTGATACCTAAGAGATGGTTTTCATTTCTGATCGTGATATGCTCTGATCGCCAGTTTTCGCGCGCGTTCAGCAGGCATTTCTATGCGCAAAGAAAAAGAAAGGAAAAAGGAAAGCGGAAGAAAGACATAGACGATGGAAGACAATAAAGAGAGGTGAGAACCTATGGGATCCCGTAACAAGGGGGAAGAGAAAACTCAGAAAAGTAAAGACAGGAGGAGGGGGGAAACTGGATCCGATAAAGGTTAGGGCGGGATCGAAAATTCAAAAACAGTAGTGATAAGAACGACAAAGTATGATGGAGGAGAAGTAAAACAGAGAAAGGAAAGGTTGATTTATACGAGGGCAGGAAGTGATGACAGTACTGATTTCGTCCAATTCCTTGGAGTAAATTCTCCGCCCACCTTCTCTTTGATGTCCATTCGCGTCAGAGTTTGCTGCGCCTGTAATAAGTCAACTGCAAGGAAATAGACGGTAAGTTCTCTTCCAGCGAGACGTGTAAATGAATGCCGTGATGACCATTCAGGGTCAGGCGGGCGTTGTCCAGCTGGACAACAGGGGAGACGTGAAAATTTTTGAAATTTAGATTTTTTCAGGGGAGGAAGTAAAAACTTCGGGCCAAAACTTCAAAAATCGGGGGTGTTTTTAGCTGCGTTTCTCTTTCTGTGAAGAAAACAGGTCGCGGAACGAGTGGTTTGAACGTGGTTGTCTCACATATTGTAATAGCAACATCAAAAACTGGACAACTTAAGTCCCCCCATGAAGTTTCAGATTTTCTTTTCAGAATTCAGAAAAAAAAGATTCAGATTCTCCATGAAATTCCCCACAAACTGATACCTAACACACCTTCCATCACCTAAAAATGACGAAGAAAACTGCCTGAAGCACGTTTTGCCGTTGTCCAGAACCGTTGTCCAAAGCCGCGCCTTCGTCCGAAATCGGACAACGCTAATTTTTTCTTCAAAAAGGCAATATTAAGATATTGAAGGTAAAATGTTCATCCTTGGCCTATTGCCTAATAACTACCACGATGTCGCTCGGAAACTCCTCAGTTTAGAGCATTCCGGAGCGAGGGGCTTAACCAACCACTGCGGCGAGCCGTCGAAAAATATCGCGCTCCAATGTCAAACCGCGTCTGCCACTGGCGGTGGTTTTGCGGGCACTGCTGCCATCAAACCTCCTCCGGTGACACCCCCTCTCCCACCCGCGCTCGCACCCCTTCTTTTTAAACAATACTAGTTAGGAATCAAACTTTTTTAAACTGTAAAGGTTTACGCACCCATCAAAGGGTTCCACCCACCCGGAGGTCTCGATGCAAACCTACTTGGAGGTGGCCACTCAATTTTTATCCGTCAAAATGTAGACTTCTGCCGCTATCTGTCGTTTGATAGTGCTATCAGTCATTGTTCTTACCAGGGGTGTGCATTTTCCGTTTACCGATTTACCGATTTTCCGGATTTACCGGTGTTTTTCGGTAAATTTTGATTTTCCGATTTACCGAGTTTTTCTCGAAATTTACCGAATTTTTTTTCGAAAAAACTTGGGTGTTTTTTTGCCTGTGCGGCCTACTTCTTACTCGTAATTCACCGGTTTGCTACAGTTAAAGGCAGTGTTCACGATAAATCTCGTTCTCGAGGTATCGGTGTGACACACTAAGTTGGCAGATGCTGGAGAGGACAGGGTCGAAGAAAGCAACGAAAACTGGCCAGAAATAAATACAAACGGCTTTGAAAGCTCTCCCGGTGCGCCTACATATCCCGGTCCGCCCCCAGTAGGACGAGCTTGTGGCGCCGCACACGTTTCGATGGCAAATTGCCAAGCAACTCTGCCGCAGTTAGCATTATCGATTCGCGCAGATTACGCGATTAGCGCGCGCTTGCCGAAATCAGCAGGGTCCATGATTCTCGTCCACGCCCGGAATCTAGAAACCGTTATTCTGACTTATTCTGAACGCTTCTCTTCCCTGCTTCTTCACTATTACTTACGTCACGACCAAACAATCCCATTTTTGGGTCGAACTCGAGTGCGATATTCATCGTGAACACTGCCTTTAAGGCATGCATTTGGCGCGACATCCTTCTTCATCCTTCTTTTTGTTACTCTTTTTTAACCCTTTGGCTTACTTTTCGAATGTTCAAACGATCTTTTCACCTTTTATGTCACGTACTTCATATCGTGATACTACTCCGAGAAATACATATTTTATGCAAAAATGTCAACAGGTTTGTAACGCAGCAGTCCTGAAGCAGATATTTCAGGAACTGGAAAATTTCTTTCGGAATCCACCGACACAACACTGAATCCACTACAGTTCTAGAACGACTCCATTGTGAAATCATCGTACCCGCAGCTTTCCTCATTGACCAATAAGTACTTTTGCGCGCCTCCTGTCACAGCTGCTCAGAAAAATGAAAACATGTTACATGTAATATAAAGCGAAAGATACTAGAGACATTCAAGTATATTGCCTTTATATCGCATGTAACCTACACTTATATTACATGTAACATACACTTATATTACATGTAACATAGACTTATATTACATGTAACTTAATTAGAGCTTCAAGTTGAAGCTCGATGCTTTAAGGGTTAGAGCCGCAAGTTCCAGGCTTCTGCTTCAGGTGCGAATAAGCAAGCTTTAAGCTCTCTTGGACATCCCAGAGCTTAAAGCTCGCTAGTTCATGATTGAAGCAGCCAGCTCTGATCCCACAGTTTCTTACAAGAAGCAGTGGATTAAGCTTGCTTCAAAATTATTTCATTTCGCTCCCTCTAATCCTCCCTACGATTAGCACGAACCGTGAGGAGTGAGAGATCACCAACTCGGCCAGGGCGAGTGACCACTCGGTCGAATGTCCATCCTATGGGCCTGCGCTCATCGGTAAGTTATGAGGCGACCCGTATGCTGTGCAGGCTTACAGAAGGTGTTCAGCATGGGCCCTCACTTGCTTGAGATATTTGAATTATGCTACACTTATACTACATGTAATTTACTTGAGTAGAGATAATTCAAATGTAACTTACATTGACGGATATGTATTACAAGTATACTGCTATCGTCTCTTATGCTACAAGTAGTATATTTTCATCATCAAAAACATATTACGTGCGACAATTGGCCTGGGAGCGAGAGACCGATACATTAGATGTAGCAAACATCGGTCGAGATAATTTGCAAGTATTATACATTGGCCAAATTATATTACTTGTATATTAATTCAGGCCTTTTATATTACATGTAATATGTTTTCATTTTTCTGAGTGAGGCGGAAAGGACGTTTTCCACAGCTGGCCTGATTTTGAGTGACTACAGGAAGGCCTCACTTACAGAAAATTTTGAAATGTTACTTTTTCTCAAAATCAACTTCCCGCTGATCAGGTTCAGCCGTTGAGCTCAGTTTGATAAGTGAAACTCACTCATATTTGCACTATCCTCATGCACTATTGAAAATGATACATAAATATTATCGGTCATTTGTGCTATCGTATGGGATAGGCACCAGAAAGCCGAAGTCAGAATTTTTACCGAATTTTCCGTTTTTACCGTATTTACCGAAAAAATAATTCGGTAAAAAGTTTCGGTAAAAAACTTACCGAAAAGAATTTTCCGCACACCCCTGGTTCTTACACATACTCCATCAAAATGCGTCGATTTTTGAAAGTGTATCACTCATTCTTCCCGCGTATCCCGAATGGCCCCATCTAACTAGGTTTGCACTCAGGTGTCGTGAAGCCTTATGATTAGTGAGCTGTTATCGAGAGTCCAAAACGTCCCTGAATAATGCTCGGCATACGCCAGAGTTTTGCCGATTCCGAGGTTGGCATCCACTGAAAGTTAGGAAACGTTCTTCATTCTCACCGTAATTTCCTCCACCACAAAAGTTTCTTATCAGCTCAAGCTCGCCTACTGCGTCTTTTTTAAATAATTCCTGACTTTTTGTTAGCTCACTGCACGATCAAGATTAGGACAAAACTCAACGCGAGCAAGGAACAAGTATCCAGCATTTTTTGATTTCTGCTTTAATTTGACCACATTTTTCTTCATCAATATGCAATCAAGAGATTATGGTGCGATTTGCGTCACAATTTCAATTACTTCTTTCTCAATACAGATGCTGTTGCTCAAGGGCAATTAAAAACTACACTCTCCGAGGCTAATCAGTCGTATAGGAAGTGCAGTAATTATTTTCTGAAAATTCAGGTTGAAGGACACTTTTTAAAAATTTTTTGACCACAAAAAATGTTAAACTGTTTTGTCAGAACCCGAGGAGGACGTAAAAGTCTTGACCATTTTTCAAAAATTTTGATCTCCAAGGCGGGGACCTAGCTTTGTCGAGGTCCTGGACAACGGTCTGCCCGACCCTGTGACCATTCAATGTCCTCAGTTCAAACGAGTACCACCCGGATAATCGAAACCTTTCTACTGGGGTTTATAATCAATAAGCCCACGAGGTGCTAAGAATCAATTCCAGAACAACTAGGTCTGACAATGGAATAACAAGCATTTTATAGCTTTTCTTCGAATCAATTACGGATTTTATCGCAAACAGTCAACAACGGAAGAGGACAATGGAATGGTGAAGGTCAGACAGTCGAACTGTTCGTCGATAAGTGCCTGACTCCAAGCCAGTGCAGGAAATGAAAGATAAGATAAGAAAGAACAGTCGACAAAGGACAAGGCGATTCATCAAGGAATACAAACATTATTTTGACATCAAAAATGTCTTTAAAGGTCTTATTCTAGTGCGGCATTGCTATTTCCAACTGTTAGCTCCCCACAAAAGGGTCATGATTTGGCATAAAAAAGTAATTTTCCAGAAGCTCGTCAAGTGAAATGATACACTTCAGGCATTTGTTTTGGCACGCGAGTAGATTCAGGAGAAACACAAAAAATATCAAAGAAATTATTTATCACTGATCTGGATATGCCATCTCTTTTTACTAAACAGAGAAAATTGAGTGTGGAACGATAGAGCAAAATTGCGCACATTTTTTGGCCATTACTAGTAAGCAACATCTACATTTTATTGACTATCGATTGATGCCACAAAAGACGCACGTTATTTGGCTCATCCATGCCACACTCGATTTTCTCTTTTTAGTGAAAAAATGCACTTACAAATCAGTGGTTAATCTTTTCATTGATTTTTTTTTGTGTTTCTCCTAAGTGCGCTCGAATACCAATTTAATGCATGAAGCATTTCAATTTTCTGGCAAGCATAATATTTCTAAGCCAAATCATGATCCTGTCGTAGGGAGCTACCCTCTATAAAACGTCGTAATTCACATCATTCAAGGCGAAAGAGGCGCGCGCGACGCCTCGGCCTCTGTCTGCCCTACGCTCTCTCACTGTCTCTAACCTCCGCTCCGCACCAGCACGCGTAGGAACCATGTGAATGTCGCCATTTTATAGCCTGTGAACAGTAAGGAAATTTCACTTTTTTACCAAAGGTTTTCCTTTAAAAAAAAGGAAAACATAACAAATCCATGCGCATACCCCTGTTTATGAAATGCAATGTTGCACATGACTAGACGAAAAATACCGTGCGGTACCGATTGCCACAGAGCCGTAAAATACTCTGCAATTTTCATTTTAGAATTTGAGTTGGTCGGTCTGACATAGCAATACAACTGATATTATCATTTTATGCCCTTGTGGCAATCGGTAGCGTACGGTACTTGTAGTTTACTTTGCACATGCCACATTTCGTAATTAATCGATAATATTGATCAGTACTTATCAACTACCTGTGATGAGTATAATTTTCAAACAGTAACCCACACCCTTCAACAGTCACCACCAGGGATGAGCAGAATTCCGATTTCCGATGGTTTTGGACCTTCCCATTTCCGATTTCCGAAAAAAAAAACCTAAAATTCGGAAGAAATTGGAAATATCCACGTGATTTTTTACACTTTCCCTTGCCAAATTCTGAGGGCGTTATTTCGGACGCTAAATTCGACTTCGAGGACCGTCATCTTTTTTCACAAAGCCAGGGGTGGTATTAAATGGTTTTCCAGCGCGAGTTAACCACCACCTTTAAACACGGATTTACTGCCAACTTTTCGCGAGCGAACCGTCAGGTTTGTTGGAGCTTTCTATTAGATAAAGGGACGTCCAGTACGCCTTTAAAAGCGCGCAGGACACCAATGAGAATGTGCAGGATGTGCGCGGGATCCAGTGGGAGTGAACAGGATGTGTGCAGGACCCCGCTGGGAGTGTGCAAAATGTTTGCAGGACCAGCTATTGAAGTCTTGATCACATTCTCAGACTTCCTGCACACTCCCAATAGAATCTTGCACACATTTCACGACTTCCGGTCCACGTTCAGTCAAGTTCTGCGCACAATGCCCGATTTCCTCCACACTTCTAGTAGAGTCCCGCACACATCCTGCACACCCCCACTGGGTTGTCGCGCACACAATCTGCTTACTCCCTTGGGAGGCCTACACCTCCTGCACACTTTCTATGGGATACCGCGCCAATTCGTTAACGTCCTGCAACCTTTCAAACCACGACATGCGTACTCTATAGCAAACGCAATCGTCAAGGAACACGCGTCAGATCTCGCGTTAAATTCGCGCAAAGCTGCAACTTGACGCGAGTTGACGGAGAAAATGGAAACAGGCTATGAACGAAGAAAATGATAGATAGCTTCCGTGAAAGTCCTCCTTAGAACTTTCTCGAAAGCAATCCTTCTTTCTTCTCAATCAAACACTATTACCAATTTATCTGTCAGCTCGCGTTAAGTTGCAGTTTTGCGCGAAAAAAAAGAGACAGAATGAAGCTTTTTCTGGGGATTTTTTTTTACAAGATGCTTATCTAGTGGCTCATGACGTGGCATGCGAGCTTGTAAACTCTGGTACCGCCGTAGTGACCTGTTGATTTCGATCAATACCAGCAGCGGAGCGGTGGGCCTCGGTGAAATATAACTAGTGATAAGGAGGTTCCGACGAAAAAGCCACCGCTCCGCGCTGTGATAATCGAAATCAACAGGTCACTACGGCGGTACCAGAGTTTAATTTCGACGATTTCTAACTTCCCGCCTTAAAACCGTCGACTGGATAGCTCACGCTAAGCTGCAGTTTACCGAGAACTTACCGCGAGTTAACTCGCGCTCCCAGGATCAGTTACTATGTATTAACCCCGGGTTGACTGTGTTTACTGGAAAATACCTCAATAAAAAAGGATTAGCCCAAGTTTTTTGATAGGCATTGTCACCAGGGAAGGGTTAAGAATTTCGCTGAACGTATTTCCGATTTCCAATGGTTTTTGGCGTTCCGATTTCCGAAATTGAGAAGGTCCTTCCGATTTCCGAAGTTCAGAAAAAATTTACGCTCATGCCTGGTCACCACCCATTGCCGCGTTTAGTCCAACAAACGCAAAAATTAATATTATTGATCGGCATCGATCGATGATGTGTAATAAGGGGCTATTCATACTTCTCAACGCCAGCGCGTTACGCGCGGGCGTGCAGTTGCAGTATCAATACTTTCTACGCACGGCATGGATGTGAAGCGCGTAGGGGAACTATGAACACTCCAGCGGCCACGCTATAGTGGAGATAGGTAACGGTGGCCTAAGCTATGCTGTTCAAGCAAAATCTGTACATCCGTTCTCCGCCATGGTAGCCCAGGGTAGTTTTGAAATCAATTATGTTGAATCGGAAGGAAATCGATGTATGAGTTATGAAACAATTGAGGGAAAAGAGCGTTGCCGCCATGGCGGAGCGGAATCGGCGTCAGGACATTCATACTCGAAACCACGCCCGCGTGTGTCGCGCTGGTGCTGAGGAGTATGATTAGCTTTGCAGTACAGTTCTCAAATCAAGTAACTACCCCATCAATATTCACTGCCCTCGTTTCGTTCTACAAGCGCAGAAACCGATGTTATATTGATTATCGGTTCGAAATTTCTGCACACAGACTCACGCACGCACTCATAACATTGGCATGGATCCTGAAGAGACTTTGCGTTCCCCATTGGAGGTTGGCGCAAACTCAGTGCACCTATGTTATAACATATGGCACCGAATTTGCGCCAACCATCAACAGTGATCCATGCCGACGTTACACACACTATGAAAAAGGTTGTGCGCGGGGACTGTACTTGAAAAAATCAAGTGCTCGCTTGGCGCGCACCACATTTCAGAGTTAATATGGATTGGAAAGCGAGGTTGACAATATATACAGATGAAATGAGAGCAACAATAGGTGAGAGTTGGACAATTATGGAAGCATCTAAGAAAGGGAGGATAAGAGCCCGTATCTCGTCGTCGAGGTACCCAGTTTGTTCCAATTGAACTTGTATTGACAGAAGTCATGGACGATCTCTTTCAAAAGTAGTTCAACTCTCCATAGCCATCTTTGTAAGTCCGTTGGTAAACAAATTCGCTCACGCACTGAATGATGCCATGGTCGAAATACGGATCCGCCTTCACGAACAAATTTCGTGACTTCCTGAAAAGAATACTGTTCAGCATTGGGGTAGGGGAATTACATACTGTCGTTCTCGGAGCCGAATTCCCTTCCGCATTTGCGGACCCCGGCTGTAGCATCACGCAACAAGATGATAGTCATGCTGGGACCACTTGGTCCCGGCACGATTCACCTTTCTCCCGGCACAGTGATCATTATGTCGCGCGATGCAGCAGCCATAGTTCGCAATTGCTGACTGGAATTTGGCTCCGATAACGACAGTGTTCCTCGTGATGCGGGGATCGTGGTTGCGTCGCGAGTGAAAATGACACGGACGATATGAGCATTTATGTACAGAATCTCAAATAAATCGGCCAAATTTCAAGTACCCCGATATTACTTAGTTGCCTCGCGTGAACTTACGTTGTGTACTCGTAATCTTCCATGCCGACGATGCAGTTGCCCTTTGGGTCGAAGCGATTCGTATGGCACACGTCCAAGGCGACATTCTTGTCAAAGTCCTTGGACAGTGGCTAAATGCAGATTTTATTGAGAAATCAAGTTTTCAGCTCAAATAAGTTAGCTACTTTTCATTTTTTGAGAATCCTTTGCTAACCTCACAATTTTCCAAGTTTTGTTCGGATAAGAATCTGAACAGAGATGTCTGGAAACTTCGTGGTAGAGTGAGAGGAAATCGGCGGCCTGTCAGCCAAGTACAAACGGATCGTCGCAAGTATTCTATAACAAAATGTGATGTGAAGTGTGCGTTTTCTCTTTTTCAGTATTGATCTAACCCTGATCTCTTGGACTGGCGTTGAAGAAGTCGTCGTCGAGGATTCTCGCGTGTTCTTCAGATATCGTGACCCTTCCGATCCGAGCCGCTTCTGCAAGTCTTCGCGCATTATCGGCAATGTAATGAATAGAATGGATTGGCATGTCGTTCTCCTGAATTTATTGCTTGGAACCTCAAGCATCGCTCTCAAGGTTGGTGTCACCTACCGCTGTCACAATGGTGTGCTTCCATGGGAACTTCTCCATTCCCACATAGCAGGCGTTCAATGCTTGGAACGTTCCGTGAGCAGTGCTTGAATCGTACAAGCCGGGTGGAACGATGATGTTAAGAATGCATTCGCCGAGTGTTCGCACCTTAACGCGAGGCTAAATATCGTTGACTACAGATGTCATCGATTGCAACGACCAACCAGCTTTTGGAATTCAGGTGATGAACTGATGTCTATTGCGAAGCAGTAAAAATGTAGTGGCGAGTACATCATCGTCATCACTTCTTCCAGAAAATCGTAGTCCTGAATGGATTCACTTTTTGCAGCCTCTACTCCATTCTAACTTTCGACGTTTGTTTAGTCAATCTATTATGAATGAAACCACATGAGCGGCTTTGGACAACTAAGGAATCACCGTTTGCATCTTACGCGTGGAAAGGCGGGGTCCGACTGACAATGAGAATATTGGCCAAGTATGGAAACACTTGCCAGAGTCGATAGAAAATCGTTTCTGGGGTGCGTTCCAAGAACGTTCCCACGACGCCGTGAGAGGAAAAACAACCTTCCCATGAAGGAAATTGCTTTCCATTGATGCGAATTATAGCTGGGAATCGCTCCCACGTGGCCGTGGCTACGTGTCCTCTGATGAATCGAGGGGAACATGGCGCTCTCGATAAACATCCTTCCCCACCGTCAGAGCCTATAGTATCCCTAAAGTGGGCGGAGTCGGTCCCTCATAAGGGGTTCGTGTGAGGGGAAAAGTGTTCTTTATGAGGTGATCGTGAGTTAACCTGACTCAGATTCACCATCGAGCTCCCTAATGGCTCACAACAAAGCCACAACCCCTTTCATCATAGCTCTTTTGTCCTCACTTTGGTACTTCTGGTCCCTTCCTCCTATGAATCGTTTTAGGAATAAACCATGCTTATCAAGGCTCTCCTATTCGGGAATTCACTTTAAAACACCTAGTCGCTTCTTAGCTCTCACCTAATTTTGTTATACCTATATCCTACCACTTACTGTTCAAATGTGTAAGCAGACGATACAAAACGCTTTCACAAACGAATTCATTTCTTATAATACATAGATAATAGGGCCTATGATCACCAAAGATTGAACCACGTGAAATCCTAGATGAGACGTAAGGTTATTCCCAGAGAGCACAATTTGCACAACAATTACACGACATGTGAGAATGAGGAATACCTTTAGGAATCTCTTTGAATAAATAATACAACTATAGTTTCGGATTAGACGACCCTCTAGAGGACCCACTGAACATAGCATCTTTTTTCCGCATTACAGGCCGCTCGGTTAGTCACACCAACCAGTTTAGTGCGCTTGAAACGTACTAAATCATTCGAAGGCTCATGTGGGATGAACTAATTGGAGAATTTCTCTAGTGGTCCGCCTACTCCGAAAGAGTATATAAATTAACAACAAAAAAACCCATTACACAAAGAGAGGCGAAGACAGCCCAGAATGAAATAGACAACAAAAAGTTAAATTCATAGCTCGACTTCGAACCATAGAAATAAAAAAAACGCATAATCATGAAAAAAGCGGTATACATAGTGAATACAAGGAAAAAAAACAGTGTGGTGTGGAAATCATGGAGGCACTACAATTTTTGCCATTACAGGCTTCACGTTCAATTTCGATTTATGGAAACACATTTTTTAGGGCCACGGTAAACCGCAAACGCCGACTTCACATCATTACTTGCAGCAAAAATGAAATCAAATGAACATTTTCAAGCAGAAAATCAGCAATCTCGCCTGGTGCCAAATTATAGGAGTTTTGTGTTCAACTCAGCTACATATTTTGTGATGATATTCTATACCACCAAAAGGCATAAAATACTTTAGAGAAATTAAACATTCATGTAGCTGGTATTAATGAAAATTGATGTGCCTGCATGAGTTCGCACCGCATCGCACTAGGGACTTGAAGACGGCTTCACAAAATATGGAGTGAGTTGCTTGGATGTTTGAGTATCCATGTCGTTCTCAACAGCTTCCTCAGCAGCATTAGTCAGCCTTTTTCTCTTCTGTAATGAAGCGTGAAAAAGGGAAAGTTTAATTGTTGCATGCAAGATTCTTTTTTATACTCTATAAATCTGAATCTCAATAAATATAAAATATTTGTAACTGTTTTGCTTCGCTACAAAAGGTTTGTGATTTGGCATTGAAGAAATTGTGAGAATCTTGCTGAAAGACGTGAAATACCTCATGCGTATGATTTGGCATGCAGCTCGGAGGAAACGCTAAAACTCCAGTGAACTGAGGGGCCATTGATTTGGCTGTGCACTTTTTTAATAAATAGCGAAAATTCTGTGTAGCATTGGAAAAACGAATCACGCAGATTTAACTGAGCACCCGTTTAAATTCGTTTGGCCGCAATTATTTTAGTCGGCGGTATTTGTATAAACACGTTGTGTGATGTTGTTTTCACTTTTATTGAATGAATTTTTTCAGAATTGCTCCTGAATATTTGGGTGTAAGCCAGAACTTGGTTCTCAGCTTTGCAAACTTAAGCTGTAACTATTTGCCTGATTCTAGAAAAGACGAGCGTAATTTGTTTTTCCAATGCTACACTGAATTTTGATATTTATTAAACAAGTGCACAGCCAAATCAATGGTCCATCATTTCACTGAATTTTTAGCGTTTCCTCCGAGCTGCATGCCAAATCATACGCATGAGGTATTTCACGTCTTTTAACGGGATTCTCACAATTTCTTTAAAGGCAGCATGCACGCTCGCAAGCATAGTCGAGATAACAGCATAGATAGGAGTCGAGATAACAGCATAGATAGGTCCGCACGGCCCGTACTATGTCGTCAGCGACGTTTGAAGCGCTGAAAGCTGTCCAGGATGACAATATATGACGATGTTTGAGCAATCTTGCCTTCCACTCCCGTATTTTCACACCCCTTCGAGTAACAGAATGAGAATCGATACTTGAGAAAACATGTGATAACATAGAATGATAGCACTATAAAAAGGGAGTGCAGTAGAGAAAAAACTCGATTTACCTCAATATAACATGTTTGTGCACTGATAAAATCCTCCATTTCAAGAGGTCAGCCAAAGTAGAGCGGCATTCTCGAAAGTGGACAAGAGTCAATAGGTATGCAGACATGTTATACTCAAGTAAACCAAGCTATTTCTCTCGTGCACTCCCATTTGATAGTGCTATCACTCTAACTTACAATATGTTTTCTCAAGTATAACTTTCCATTCTGTTACTCGAAGGGGTGTGAAAATACGGGCGTGGAAGGCAAGATTGCTCAAACATTGTCAAATATTGTCATCCTGGACAGTTTTCAGCGCTTCAAACGTCGTTGACGACATAGTACGGGCCGTGCGGACCTATCTATGCTGTTATCTCGACTATGCTTGCGAGCGTGTATGCTGCCTTTAATGCCAAATCATAAACCTTTTGTAGCGAAGCCAAACAGTTACAAAATTCATTTTATTTTATCAAATGTCCCCTTGGAAAAAAAGAAACAAAAGGTCCTTCGTGATTCTCCGGTCGTTATCTTCCGTAGTCTACCGTAAACATGAAAGCGAACTTTATATTCGTGTTCATCGCTTCAAATAACGTGCCTTTACGAAGTTTGGGCACAAAACATTTCCTTTTTTGAAATCCGCAATCGCGTACGCTCGGTCAGGTTTTTTATTCTCCGGTCTTTTCCTTACTTAGTTTACTGAAAACCTGAAAACAGACTCCAAAATCGCGTTCGTTGCCCCAAATACCGTGCCTAGACGAATTTCGGACCCGAATTGTTTCGTCTCAGAATCCGCAATTGCAGACATTCGATCGTTTTTAAATTCCCTGTCCTTTCTTTTCATAATTTACAGAAAACCTTAAAACGAACTCAATTTCATATTTTTCCCCGAAGGTTCCCTTTCTGGTTTGATTGTTGCTCCTCGATTTCCATTTTGGAGAAGTGAAACCTCAAACGGACAATATTGTGGGATGGGTACAAATTTTAAAACTTGTGACCCACACCCATGCAAAACGCCATTCACTGTCGCATTTTGAGCAACAGGTGAAAAATCGATAGTATTATTAAGGAATATTCGATATTGCGTGATGATTAGAATTTCCCAAACAAGTGACCCACACTCATCAACAATCATCACTCCTGGCCTCGTTTTGTGTATTGCGCGCGAAAATCGATAATGTTGATTATCGATCGATGATGTGTCATGAGAACGAATTATGACAAGTTCAGTACTTACTCGAACGAACTGTGTTGATTGACTGCAGATGCATCCACGCACCCTGGTTTCCACAGCCGTTGTATTTCCATGGGGCGCACTCCCACTGGGGTCCCGCATATTTTTCCCGGCACTTGGCGCCCTGTCAGTTGGATCTCGCACTCGTTTTTCGGCGCTAGGCGCACTCCCAGTTGGGTCCCACATGCTTTACCCGGCGCTCGGCGCTTTCTCCGTTGGGTCCTACAAACTTGAGCCGGCGCTTGACGCACTCCTATTTGGGTCCTACACACTTTCACCGGCGCTCTTCAGGACGTCTCGATGACGTCATCAAAACCATTGGCAGTGGCTTATACTGGTGTAGTAAGGAATCAAAAGCGTGATGGCCCACGGATCACGGCCTACGGCGCACACCATGAAATTTTCTTAAGCTTCGTGGCTCACAAATTCGTTATTTGATAACCGATTTGGCTCAGATTTTGTCAGCAGGTCCCATCTCCCATGGTCAGACAGTAGCAATAACAAACGCTAGAGTGAAACACTTGACCCACCTCCGAAGCCTTGTTGACGACTGATGTACTTCGCGCAAAATTCACGCAGCTTTGGCTACGTCTCTGACTACTTTGAAGTGATGAAGCTCCCTTACCAGAACCGTAGTGCGCTTCGAAATGTGGCGAACGTGTGCCTAAATTTCTACGGTATCAAATAAATCCCAAACACAACAAATGTGCTGAAAACACAGACTTACCTATGAACAACTCTTTTCTCAAACTTCTCGGGTTACCCTGGTACACTTCAGTTCTTGGAGTCAGTGAACCTCTGAGTCCAAAATTTCTGTTATCGGGTTGATTAGTGAAAATTCCGAAGAAATTGTGTCTAGCAAAGACGACCTGGATGTGGATCCAATCGCAGGTGTTATAATTGTAATAGTGGGCAAGTACATACAGTTCTTCTCCATCTTTTCAAGCCGGTCCACGTGGTCCACGTTGGCTGTGGAGGGCCGAGAAAAGGAGAAACACCACAGCTAATTACGAGAATCTTGTCATGTTACAGAGCTTCACTGCTTACCTGGACCACGTGGACCGGCTCGAAAAATCGGAGAAATGCTTTACATACAGTCCGCCTTAAATGCAATGGTACATTTCCGTATTTCCACTAACTAGGGACTGATCTCAGCATAAACTGAATTTTTGAAAAAAAAAGTCGTGGGAGAGATAAAAAGAAACAATTTGAAGTTTGCTTAATGTCATTACTGCACCCGGTTAGAGCGAAAACGACAAAAAAAATTAATTTTCTGAATTTCAGAAACTCAGACAAATTTGGCCCAAATTTTCGTTAAAGGCACAGTACACCCTCAGATATGAATTTTGAGATTTTCATGTAATTGAGTAGAAGACCCCTCCTGTATAACACGTGCCAAATGCGAGATCTCAATTCCTCCAAATAAGCGAGATATAAGCGACCACCAAAGGCCCGACCCCCTTCGCTCACCACCACAGGCCCGACCCCCTAACAGATTTTCGGACTCGATAGCGGCTCGATGGATGGATGAATTCCAACAAGTCGTCGTTCTTCAGCCCATTACCGGACTGTTTCCTTATCCTGGCTTTCTCTCACGCAACGGTAGCGAATGAAGAGAAATACAGGCCTGAGACAACTCGTCCACCAATTTTCCACCCTCAAATTCTAGGCATCTTTGAGGAGCCATAACTCTGTTCGGAGGGGGTCTTGAACGATTTCAGAGATACCACTGTGATCAGCGTGTGACTCTCTCCAAGACAAGCATGAAATCTGAAAAATAATTTCCTGGGTGTCCTGTGCCTTTAAGGAGGGGGTAATTTGGGGATCTGAATAGGAATATAAGGTCCACTTTCAGTTTTTCGTGAGATAACTGTAGCTCTTGGTGGGAAAAAAAACAATTTATTCAAAGAAACCTAACATAAACTTCTGAAAAGAACGCAAATGGCCACTGTATTAGTCGCCAGCACCCCATATAATCTTCGTGGGCAAAAGTTTGGGCTGAAAATGTTTCAATCTCCAAAATCCAGAAATTATATCTTTCTTTATCATCCTACCAACTATATTTGGCTTAGTCTGTGTGTGTGTCTGTGTGTGTGTCTGTGTGTGTGTGATTGTGATGATGAACGGAAAATAGTCATGTCGTGTCGTTAACAATGGACACCCGGCTGTCACACCCACCGTCCACGTATGCAGCCGTGGTGATTGACCTCCCTTTGGCGTAAATGGACAAACAAGGGATCAATCAGTTCTGAGCACTGTTATACTGCATATATTTAGCTTTATTTGTGCCTGTTGCTTCAACTGTTCATTCATAACCACTTTCTGAAGCGACAGTTTTCTGGAATGAGCTCAAGAACTGGACAGCACATCAATCTACCCCGAAAGGTTCACCAATCCATGGAGAAGTGTGACATAACTTTCTCAGCAAACCCTCTTTTTTCAATTCTGTGCCAGAATGTGAAGGATTATGCATTGCATTGTTGATTTCCGTGAAAGGTACATTACCGCAACTTTTTTTGCAAAAAAAGCGTTTTGTGGCGTTTTTTGCGCATACAACCCTGAGAAATATTGCCGCGATTCCGGCGCTTTTCCTCCGGCTCAGCGCCTGCCGTAGAAGTTTCGGGCAGTACTGCGGACGATTCTCTATTGACCAAAACGCGGTAAGGTTGCAGAAGAGTCTCGGGGGAGTCGCGAACGAGTGGCGGAAGCCTGACCCACAAAAAAGTTGCGGAGGAGTCGCGGCAAAGCCGCGGAAGAGTCCAGGGAACCGGGAAGGCGCTGGACAGTCCGGGATCGCGGTGGAGTCGCGGGGCAGTAGCGGAAGATTCGCAGCAATATTTTTCAGAGGTGCGCTTCATCGCCATATCTTGCTTTAAAATTGACGAAATGATGTCTAGAGGTGGTTTTCGCGTTACTCACAGTGAGGCAAATGCAAAGGTATGTGTAGTCTTTTCGACTCCGGTATCCTGTTGAAATATGAGTATTTCTGTCAAAAATTCACATCGACCGCAGGTCAAAACATGAAAGATTTCTGCTATCATAATCGTCTGACCAGTTCATAATGAGGGATTTATGGTGCAAATATGCATTCTTCGATGCACTGCTAGGATTAAATCTATTATTTTGGAACGCTGTCGTATTAGACTCAAGGAAAGCAATTCAGAAATTACTTCGAAATTGAAATCGGGCTACTTTGAAGGAGGTTATGGAGATGCGGCGCTTCGTGAGCGCGAAAAAACGCTACAAAACTCTTTTCCACAAAAAATCGCGGTACTGTATGGGGTCGAGGCTCCGCTCCGTGGATCCTAAACCACGCCCACCAGTACGCCGCGAAGCGGCGTGGGTTCGCCCCTTGTATTACTATATTTATCTCCCAATCCATCCGTAACAAAACAGCGGTGTATTTTCGAGTTTTCCACTCAAAATGATGCGTTGGCCACCGAGTGTTACTAAAATTTCAAAGAAATGGCGAGAAGCCCCCAAAAACGTCTTTTTTCAGAGACGTTAGTCTCTGGACTGGACTAGTTTTCCTGTTGGATGAGCATGTTCACGGTGGTTGTCACCGGTAAGAAGTGGGCTAACAAAAAATGGAAGAAAGAGTAGAGAATTGCAAAAGACGGTCCCACAAAAGCTTTCATTGTCACAACAAACAGGTTCTATGAGACCTAATGGGCGGGGTGATACTTAAAGGGATCGTACGCGCAGAAACCGTATATTATTTTTTCATGTTTTTGTATAGCTTGGCCTCTCTAGTCAACGAAAATGTCGAAGGGGCCCATAAAAAACCTTCAATTGTGAAAAAAGTCAATTGGAACACATTGCAAATACGAATTTGAATTTCGCGCCAAAATCCTTTTTAAAGTTTTTTCTGCTTTTGGAGGCCGCGTCACTGTCATTTTCGGAGTTTTCCTGCATGTGGAGTTCGTGCCGTAACTATTTTTAATGCTGTCTTACGGTCGCACCAACATTCTAGGAAAAAGTGCTGGATGACTGGTGAGAATTGGTGGTGGATCTTCATCTTTGACGCCTTCCAACCTCATTGCCCAACGTTTTTGACTCGCCAAAGTTTACCAGTGTGGTCTACCGGGCTCAATCATGAAATTGAGCCAGAAAAATGAAAATTGATTTCCAGCGCGAAAGATGCCTTTAAGGATTTCGTGTCCTTCTGGTGCGTTTTTCTCGATTTCGTCGTCATTTCAGTTCTACCCGGGGACCAAGCAATCGAATAAGCAATTAATCTCGAAATCCAAGGTTATCGCGAACACTGCTTTTAAGGTAATTCAGCAATCTGCGAGCTGTTCTTTTTGTTCCCCCACACAACAATCAGACGGTCATTTCTCAAAACTCCAGTTTAGGCTAGGGCCTGTTCCTAGAAATCGTGCCCTAGTGCCATGGTTGTCTGGGTTTTAAGCTTGTCATTGTTCATGAGAGGGAAACAGCTCATGATTTGTACTAGTGAGTTATTGCTTTTTTTGTTTCTTTCATTTCGTCTGTTTTTTCCGTTTGGGTCTCCAGTAAAGGTTTGTGGTGTCTTGGTATTTTGTGTATATTAAAATTCTAGTGTTAGAACGTTTTGGTCCCTTTTCCCTTCAAAACTCAGAGAAAACCAAAATTTGCCGTCGACTTTAAGTTGAGCTTTTGCGAACACTATCATAAACGGCGATGTACTTTCATTTTTTCTGAGGAAGAAAATACAAGAAACGTAAAAACGGAAAGTTTCGACAATACACACATTACTATAAAACTATAAAACCTCCAATGGAGACAAAAGCAGAAAAAAACACAGAAAGATGAAAGAAGCGATGAAAGCAATAACCCATCTAAAAAATAGTTTCCCCTCACTGATAAAAGCCAAACTTGGAAACCAACCAGCTGTGGCTACATTACTCTGTGTATAAGAAAATCTTAGTGTTTGGACTTTTTTGATTTTTTTTCCTTCGAAAACTCCTATACTTCATTTAGTGAAGATACGCGATTGCACCACAGCCTTTTTCTGTTTGACTTGACTTTTGATACCCTTGCGGATATAATTAATGCTGGATATACATATTCGAACACTGTTTTTACGGAAATGAGAACGACATAAAGGAATAGCACACACGACATAAGAACAACATAGGATAGGATGACAGGACGCGCCGTTGATCGATCGTTTACATGCCATCCGCGTCTCGTCTTGTAATTGCGCGAAAAAATCACGGAACTTGTTGTGAGGAAACGAATGCCTATAAATCCCTCACAATAAGCCCACGATCCCCTTTCTAGACCCTGCGCTGCGTGTCCCGTCGCGGCTACTTCCCATGGTGCCCATAGGGTGGAAATCGTTCCCTTCATAGGGAGCAAAGCAACATTTGCCTGGGGATGTATCCCTCGAATCACCAGAGTCCATTGACGCGTTTTGCCATGGGAATGTTCTTGGAACGCACCCCTGGTTGCATTTGACCGCGAGAAATGCTCGTTTCGAGCAAACTTTCCCGCGCAAATGGTTTAACAAAACCGCTTGTATGCAATTTTTAGAGGCTCTTTCGAAATTTTATTTTTCAAAATCAAGTTTTCACTGCAACATGGGCCACAGGATCTGCGCTTTCTTTATGTGACTAAGTACTACGCGGCTAAACGTCGGAAATCCCGATGCTTGTAACTTTCTTGAACCAGTTCCTTTCAAAATCCCATCACCCAAAAATATTCACTTTCTGATGATTTGCATTGCATTAGGCAGCGTCCATAGCAATGACAAGCGTGAAATGACGCTGGGAGTTTGTATCGTTAACCATTTGTTATTGATTGCATCCGAAAGCTACAGCTGAAGCTGGCATCAGAGACATGCCGCTGATTCCACCAGCATCATACAATACCCTCCATTGAACTTCGCAAAAAGCGCGTTTTTTTTTTGCCCCTTCGTCATAACTCTGTGAAACTTGGGGTTTTGGAGGTGTTAGAATATTGCTAGAGTTGTCTTATCAAGATTTACAAGATGATGTTAGAATTTCATTGATATCTTAAACTATACCTTGATTATAGGTATGTTGCTAAAAAACGAAAGTGCGGGCCGAGCATCCTGACGAGTCAAAACGTGTTATGGAAAGAGCAGCATACCTACATATAAACAAGGTATCGTTTAGGATATCAATGGAATTTTACCACCATCTTGTAGATCTTGATGAGAAGATTCTAGCAATATTTTTCTCACCCCGAAAACCCAATTCTGACAGTTTTTCCAAGAGGGAGCGTGGCTGACGAAAATTTTCGACTCAAATTTAGTAGTTTTCTTTCGTATTTGACGCTTCCATCGGCGTGAGCGTTCCACTAGGGGCCATACGACCCGAGTAGCGTAGTTATCCCAACAACTTTTTCGAGCGTGTCTGCTGCCTTTAAAGTGTTGTGCTTCTCACAACGCAAGTCCAACTTTTTAGGAAGTTACCAGGCATATTCAATGAGTGATTTCCGAAATTCTAACTACACGAATCTCAGGATAATCCCACCTGCATCTTATTCATAAAGGAGCCATAGAGAGCGCTCTTCTATTACTTGTACAACTACATACTACTCAAAGTTTCGCTGCACTTTGCTGCGCGCGACGTTTTTGATAAACGATTCCAAAAGCTATTTCCTCCAAAGAACAAAGCGATTTTAGAAAATTAGCACCTAATTAGGGAGCGGTTCGATCTGTGAACATGGCAGAACTCAAAAAAGCCTTCGTTGAAAAAAGTTACATAAAGGACGTTTTTTACCAAGTTTGCCAGATGCTCCCCGTTTCTACAAAACCTAGTGCGGGTATATTGTATTGTGTGAGAGTAACCATTTCGACATTTTATTCATATCACGGATTCCCTTGATCCTTCCCTTGAGAATTGCCTTGGTGATTCTCATCCTTGAATGTGACTAGTCGGGGTAAGTCCTACATGACCATCATTGTCGTATGCGTTTCCCAGTGACCTATAACTACGACATTCAGCGCTCGCAACCACCTCGTTGACTACCATTCTTGGGTCTGGTATGTATTTCCCATATAACTATCGTATCTTTGTACTATGTGAGCATGTTACTGCATTGTTGAAGGTCTGAAGAAGCCATTATTGGCGAGAGCTAGCCAAAATAAAAGGTGGAAGAAGAAGAGCCTCAATCTACCATAGTAAGAAAAACATATCACGGATTCCTAAAGGAACTGTTCAGGGTAAACTGATGTTCGAGTTTTATATGGTAAGCAGTTGTGATGGTTTTCAGAAGGCGGTCAGCGTACAGAAAACGGCTCACAAAAGTAGTACAGTGATCAAGTTGCTCCCTCCCTCAAAGCGCGATAGCAGTGCGACGCGATCGTGCGCGCAGCGATGCGAACCACGAATCTAGTCGCCGAACTGCACGACTCCAGCACTTCTTGAGACGAATTTGTCCGAAAAAGCTGCGACCTGATCGTGCATCCCGACCAGATCGATGTGTGAGGTTTCAATTCGATCGCGTCCCAGTGCGACTGCACTCTGAAAGTGGCCTTACAATAAGGCCCCAGTTGTTGTCATCAACACCGAAGCGACTGTAGCGCTGCCACATTTTGACCAGCGATTAGCAGCAGAAATTTTATACAAAGAAAGAGAGATTGGATTTGTCAACATTTCAACAATTCCTTTCAATACAATGGAACTGCTCCGCACCTTGCTTACAATACGCAATATGTACATGTTGTGATGGACCTCCATGCTGTCAGGAACTTCTGTAGGGAGATAACGTCTTTTCCTAATGGATGAGCACCTGAAAATGGAAAATACTCATACTGACTTATGAGTGTTTCCTTTTCTGAAGAACCCGACCAACTTTGCCTCATTGAGGTCGATCCTATGTGTGAGAACTGTTCGATTCATTTTGTACTCTTCCAGATGCTCGTTGCCTTCTTTTCCCATATAAATAGCACAGTCCATATGGATTCGCAAAGGAACAGGGTTGAAAATGTGAATGCTAGAATTGAATAATTTAGAATGCATTTAAAGTTTCAACTTGTGAAGCCTTGCTTAACCATTGAATTCTACCTACAAAAAGTTTCTTAGTTAATCAAGTTATCCCTATCCTACTCCCTATACTACTAACTATATTTGTGTATGTGTGTGTGTGTGTATGTGTGTGTATGTGTGTGTGTATGTGTGTGTGTGTGTGTGTGTGTGTGTGTGTGTGTGTGTGTGTGTGTGTGTGTGTGTGTGTGTGTGTGTGTGTGTGTGTGTGTGTGTGTGTGTGTGTGTGTGTGTGTGTGTGTGTGTGTGTGTGTGTGAGAATGAACGGATATTAGTTATCGCCACCTAAACAGGACATCAATATATCCTATCCTACTAACTATATTTGGCTTGGTGTGTGTGACCATCTGTGTGTGTGTGTGTGAGAATGAACGGATATTAGTTATCGCCACCTAAACAGGACATCAATATATCCTATCCTACTAACTATATTTGGCTTGGTGTGTGTGACCGTCTGTGTGTGTGTGTGCGTGTGTGTGTGAGAGAGAGAGAATGAACGGATATTAGTCATCGCCACCCGTCGTAAACAATTGACACCCGGTTGTCACACACACACACACTGTCCACGCATGCAGCCTTGGTGATTGACCTCTCGTGTCAATGGGCAAACATTCTACTGCATATATTAGGATTCATGCGTGCCTATTGCTTCAACTGTTCATTCATCATCACTTTCCAGAGAGGCCGCTTTCTGCGATGAGCTCAAGAACTGAACAGCAAATCAATCTAAACCGAAATGTTCACCAATCCATGGAGAAGTGTGTCATAACTTCCTCCGTAGATTCTCTTCTTTCGAATCTGTGTCAGACTGTAAAGGGTTATGCATTGCATTGCGAAAGTTCCCTGCGTGAGCTTGATTGAGCACAGCGTAGCTGATTTCCGTGAAAACATACAGTAGCGCGCAAGGCTTTTTTTTTTCAAAAAAAAAGCTTTTCGTGACGTTTTTTGCTCATACAACTCTGAAAAATATTGCCGCGACTCCGCCGCAACTGCTTCGGCTTGGCGCCTGCTGGAGGAGTCGCACGGAGATGCGGGGCAAAACCGCGGACTATTCTTCTTTGACCAAATCGCGGTAGGGTCGCGGAAGAACACTGAGGGGGTCGCGGTAGATTTGCAAAAGCTTGACTCACGGAGAAGTCGCAGCAAAGCCGCGGAAACGTTAAGGGTCGCTGGGGAATTGCGGGACAGTCCGAGAACGCGGTGGAGTCTAGGCAATATTTCTCAGAGAAAGCGCCACATCGCCATATCTCGCTTTAAAATTGACGAAATAAAATTTCGAGGCAGTTTTCGTGTTCGTCTCAGTGAGGCAAACGCAATGGCACGTGTAGAGAGTTTTTTCGACCCCTTCATCCTCTTGAAAATATTTATTTCCTTCTAAAACTCATGTCGATCACAGATCAAAACATAAAAGATTTCTGCTGTGATGATCGTCTGACCACTTCATAATGAGAGATTTTGAGGAAGAGATATACTTCTTTCGATGTACTTCTAGAGTTGAATCTATTATTTTGTAACACTGTAGTATGGGACTCAATGAAAGTAATTCAGAAACCACATCAAAATTGAAACCGGTTCACTTTGAAGCAAGTTATGGCGATACGGCGCTTTACGACCGCAAAAAAACGCAGCAAAACACTTTTTCTGCAGAAAAAATTGTGCGGTACTCATGGGGTTAGGGTTGCTGAGCAGGGCGAGGCACTGCTCTGCAATTCATGTAATCCATGAATCCTAAAGCGCGCCCAAATGTATGCCGCAAAGCGGCGTGGGTGCGCACCTTGTTTACATATACTATGAGTTCCAGCTTTTCGGGAATAAAATCGATGAGTTTCCCCATCTATTCTTTGACAAAGATCGCAGAGACGATCATTCACCTCCATGAGACATATCCGACCAATATGACGAAAGCCGTCACCAGCAAAGTGATTGGCACAGCTTTGAAGTAGAAGCTGGCGTTGTGCCACGACGAGGAAGCCATTCTGAAATCTGCATTCTTCCTTGATATCATAGTTAACCATGCTCCATTATAAACTTCTACCTCGCTCAGTGCTCGAGGGTCAGAAAACAAAAAAACCGAAGTGAGTTTGAACGGAAAAATATGTTTTGTAGGATGCTTTTTTTTCGAAAAAAAAAAAGAAGAACACAGCGCTGTTACGAGCCCTGGATGCAAGCCCTACGGACGTAGCTTCGTTCCGTTAATTTTTCAACAACCCTTGCGACGCTTGACGGACTAGACCTTTTAAAGGTAGGGTATGCGATAATAACGATTTTCGAGCTTTTTTTATGGGAATGTAGATTTGGGCATCACAGAGGTAAAAATAAGTGAAAAAAACGGAAATTCGCGGGAAAAACGCTCAAGAACAAGGTGTAACGGCTAATTACCGGTGTCGGTGGCCCCCATAATCAACCACATTTTCATTAATGCTTGCTTATCCGCCTTTCACTCTGCTTTTAAAGTAGTCAGTAGTTTCCAGAAATGCTCAGAAAATACTTAGGAAGCAAAATAAAAGTTGATAAAACAGGCATCCATAGAAATCTCGATAACTGGGGGCGGGCGGACACCAAGCAATAACCAAGCAATAATTTATTCCTGGGCGTTTTTTCTACAACTTTTCACTTATTTTCACATTTTTGATGGCCAGATCTACCTTCTCATAAGGACAGCCCAACAACGCCCAACAACCGTTTTTATCGTGAACCCTGCCTTCAATTATGAGAGGGTTTCTGGCGCAATCTATAGCGAAAAAAAAAACGATATTTCAAACGGCAAATAAATATGGCTTGTGGTAGCTTTCCATAAGGAATCAAAACTTCGGCTTCCATTGCCCAGAACCGGGCAGTTGGAACTGACAAAAGCCTCTCTAAGTGTACTATATTTCCAATCAAATTGAAATCCATTTGCAGACGAAGTAGAGTTATGTAGTGGATTCGGTGTACACTACTTCGGTGTATTCCAACGAATACGTACAAACACCAAGACGTAACATCGGTATGGATCCTGAAGAGACCTTGCGTTGCCCATTGGAGGTTGGCGCAGACTCGGTGCCATATGCTATAACATAGATGCACCGAGTTTGCGCCAACATTCAACAGTGAACGCGAAGTCTCTTCCGGATCCATGCCGACGTTATGTGGACTGCGGGAAGAGAGAGACTGCGCGCCGTAGTCGTAGACTAATTGAGACGCAGACTGCGAGGAATACACTGGATTGACGAACAGTTTTCTGTCAACTTTGAACACTCTCTCTTAGGATGCCTAGATGTGAGAATAAATAGGCTGTCAAATGGTATAGTAATAATTTGAAAAAATAAAAGAGGGGAAAATTTACTTCGTCCTGATGGCATTAAAGGGACTAGTGAATCAACAAGTTTTCATATACATATTTCATGCCCAAGATGGGCGACGAGGATACCGCAGCTCCAATAAGTTCATCAGTTGGGTGTTAGTGCAATCTCAGAGGGCGAAGAACTGCGAATCGGTGACGTATGTCTTCTACGATTCCCATTTTGCACTTTGCGTCTCCGTCTAGGTCACTAATACCCAGTCGTCTCAGCTGCCTGTAATGCCTACGTCTAGAAAAAAGGAAAAAAATCACTTCCCAATTTAGAGGATCCCACATAAAAAGCGGCATACGCCTCATAAAATGGTTGAGATTACTACATATGTTAATCTACTTAGCAGTATTGAACCACTCCACTCCATAGCGACACAAGTAAGAATAAGTATCTTAATATATTTTACCATGCCATACAAAAGCATAAAGTCTTACACGATTTTTGGATGTTTTTTTGCCGTAACTGCAGTCCAACGTCGCAGTGCACGTTATTTCCCTGCAAGAATCGTGTACGGCTTAACTAGGGCATCATCTTGACAGGTCTACGACTGTTAGATAGTCTCTGACGGTATACCTGTTTCATCCCGTTATGCGGGTGAAAGGATGATTGCTTCGGTGGAGATTCACCGAGCAGTTGAGTTAGAGCGGCGCTGGAGCTCCGGGGATGCAGTGCCATAAGGCGCTTCCCCGGAAAGGGAATATGCTGGTTCAATCTCAGCCGGAGCCAAGCGTTTTGCGATCAACTCAGCACCTTGTGTAAATAAAAACATAAAATATTCAATAACATTGAAATTTAATCTTCAAAAGATCTCAGCTTAACTGATTTGTGCATGCCAGACCGTACCCGTTGTCGGTTGATTGTTGTTGTGCTCACGAAGTTCATGTGTCGTAGCTGAGAAATACAGATCTGCTTTTTCTCATTTCCGAGATTTTTAATTTTTTAAAATTTTTTGAACTCGTCTTTTTTGGTTTTTGAAAGTGTATAAAGCGTGGTGCCGCTCGCTAAAGATAAACAGTAAGCCTGTTGTTGAGATTTTAAATTCCAATTTAGATCGTTGTCTGAGATTTCAGGCTTTCCCATTTTTACTTTTTTTCGAAGCGCCCCTCTAGTTTATTTTAAAAAATTTCACTACGCTTCGTCGTTGCTGCAGGAATCAGCTGTGTCCTCTCGTTGAATTTTTGACATCAATTTTTTCTTCTTTTCGCCTGGGTTCTTCGTTTTCCCATTTCGATTTCTCTGGGGATCCCTTTATTGCTTTTTCTTTTTGTTATTCTGAAATCACTGGAGGAGCAAAATAATGTGATTTCCTAGAAAAAGTCGCATAGAAAAAAGCTGAAAGCGTAAGAGGAAAATCAGAAGTTATAACTGAACGCAGCGAGAAGGCAGATTACAGAAAAAACATAAAATGGAAAATCCAAGAGAGAATTTCGGGAAGTATGGGTGAGGAAAAGTTATAAATGTGAAAAGAAGCAAAATCAGCAAGTCATGGCAAGTCGGGTTTGGAAAACGTACCACGAGAACCCAGGCTGTCCAAGAGGATGTCTCATCACAGTACCAAGTTAGGGTGTTAGAAAAGGAAAACTGACAAAAACGTGTTGGGATAAAATTCTGAAAAATGAGGGAATTTGAGCCGAATTGGCGGAAAAAAAACCAGCGAAAGCCTGAGGCTGATCGATAAATGTTCAGCGCATGGAAGACAAGAGTTAGAGAAAAAGTAGGTGCAAAAAGAACAACAATGTGCGATAAAATAAAGACGAGAGCGAGAGCAAGAGCGTGGAGTACAGACGTAGATTTTAGTTAGTCGTGGGCAACATAAAAATTGCAGACGAGGTTGATGATTCTGAGAATTTTTGTTGTTATCAAGAGGAGCATATTATGGCGAACGGGCCTATAAAGTGGCAGACAATAACGAGTAGCATTCCTGTCTTTTCATTTTACTTTGAAGATATCTGTTTTTTCCTTGCGTAACTGCAAAAGGTTTTGGGATAATTTGTGAACGTGGTCCACATCATCGAGATGTAACTTTATTTTAGTCAGATCACCTGAGAAAACCTTCGTTTTTAACTCACTAGATCAGAATTTTCTCGGGCTTCAATATTGTGCACTAACACAACACGTTATTAATCAGACGACTAAGCCCCAAACCCACTGCTAACCGCGATTAACCGCAGCCACGAGGTGCGGTTACGCGTAGCCCCATCGTAGCCCAGCCGTAACCAAACCGGACTTTTCGTGAATGCCGGTTTCTTCCGCTAGCCCTGCCGTAACCCTGGTTTGCCTTTCATGAATCCCAGCTCTGGTGTCGGTAGTGTAATGGTAACACTCTCGCCCGGAAAGCGATGCGATGCAGGTTCGAGTCCTGCCTGACCAATAACTCTTGTACTTATTTCAGCTAACATGTGATGTTAATATACTCTTACGACGAGAGCCAGAATGCCTACAGGCCATAAAACGGCCAATGTCTCACCGTCGACTGCGTACCCCGCGCTGCGCGACCGCACGCGCGTCGGAAGCGAACGAGTTTTGGCCGCCGCGCGGCGGCCGAAACGTCGCGCGGCGGTCAAAACTTGTCGCGCGGCGGCCAAAACTCGTTCGCTTCCGACGCGCGTGCGGTCGCGCAGCGCGTGGTACGCAGTAGACGGTGAGACATTGGCCGTTTTATGGCCTGTATGTCGTTGGAGGCGCCGAAAACAAGCCGAAACGAACGTATTCGAGCAATCACCTTGCGATTGGGAACTGGGATCGGCCTATGAGGTGGGCAAGGTTTTTTTTGCGGAAAGAATTTATTTATTTTAGATTCAGCATTTTTCAAATGAATGCTGATGAAATTTATGCGCTCTACATGAACAGTGAAACATTCCTAGAATGTTTTCACACTGAAAATGGAAATTAAGAGAAAATTCAAATTTCAAATTTCATTTGTTTTTTCGGGAAAGAAGATTGAAGATTTTCACGATTCCCACATTTTCGAAATAAATTCATATAATGAAGTTAGAAATACATGGAATTCAAAGAGAAATTCGGAAAGAAATTCAAATTTTGTGGTCTCAGTAAAAAATCACTTTCGATAATTTTTTTTGAAAATTAATTGGAAAAGGTTAGGAATTCTATATTTTTGAAACAATTTCGGAACAAATTCATGCGCTATACACAAAGAATATAGAACTCGAGGAGTATTTCAGAATGAAAATTGAAACTGGTCACTTTATAAAAATTGTAATTTTTGGAATGAAATTTTTTTTGAACTGTTCATTTTTGGTGCATTTCCGTACACTGGCTGATTCTGGAAATGATTTCTTTGTGTGAGAAGAAGAAACAAAGATTGCAAAGCGAATTCCTTACATGGTTGTTGGAATGAGCTCTGAATACCTACCTTTCTTGAATGTGAAATCAAATAATTAACCCGATTTCAAGGCGCGATTTTCGTTTAACTTCTGATACCTGATTTCTTCTCGAGGTTTTGCAGTTCATCTCAGAATAAGTCACTAATTTAGAAGAACTTCGTGATTTCGCCACATTAAAATCCATGAATTGTTAGGGAAAATGACTTTTTTTATGAATTTTTAGTAATTTTTTCTCTGTCAAAATGTTTCAGAAGAAACCCAGAGGATAACAAATGGCATATGAATGTGCTAAATACGAGAAAACGTCAAGAAATCCACTTATAACAACACTTAAACCCCAGCCCCATTTGAACACGATGGACATTGGATGGCCACCGTAACCCAAAATCTTCCACTGAGTTCCATCTTGAAATTTTATACATTCAGTAGATCGCATTTTTGATGCTGATTCCGAATTTGGCTTCCATTTTCTGACTGGACCAATTTGAAGCGAGTTATTCAAAAACGACCCCAAACGGCGCGCTCCGGCGCTCTTGCGCGCCCAATGACCAAAAGATAGGGGCGGTATTGTATATTACACAAATACCGTCTCGGCAGGTTTTTGACGCTTGAAACGGAGTAAACGTCCCAGCACAGGTGGTACATGTGGGTAATTATCCATTTTTCAATCACATTTGCGCGCATTACCTTAACTCTTTATTTTTTCCTTTACAGCAGATTTTTTTCGTTTTTTTCTCGCATTTCTCAATACTGACAGCTCCGAATCTTCGGTTCATGCCATGGAATCGATAACATTTTTGAGGCAGCGATCTCGATGAAGAATCTTGTCGGATTTTTGCATACAATAGATGAATGGATGACAATTTACGAATAAACGAGAGACAAAAAAACCGTTATCAAGATATGGAAGCGCTTATAAGTGAAGATGGACTAGTTGAATACATTGAATCCATCACTCCTGCTAGCTGGAAATTTGTTTTCCAGACCGGGGAAATCCAAAATTCCATGTTCTTTATTTCGAAAACTCCTTACTTTCGAACGTGTGTATTGGAAGCTTCTTACTTTAAGATAATTCTTGTCAATGAAAAGGATAAAAGATATAATCCACCTAAGAAGTTACAGGGGGTAAACCCTTTCAGCAACAGCATTTCCGACATTTGTGTATTACACCAGCCACACCGGACAGACGTGGAAATAAGGAAGCTGATTGCTCCAGGACTTTCAAACGAGTTTTTCTTCAAAATTCGAGTGTTTTGGTTGGCCTTTTTGCGATATATCACACCCTGGTGCGCCTACCAGCACAAAATAGTGAAAAACTTGAACACGGTTTTTTACGCGTACCCTGCCTTTTAGATCTACAGCATGGCTTCGTGCCAGTTTAACGGATTTTCGTAGCACAGAGGGCGAGAGGCGTTTCACAATCTATGGAAAGCTCAGAATCGAATTTCATCATTTACGCTGTCTTTAATTTTTTTTTTCATTAGAGAAAATCGAACTTGGTCGGAGATAAGAAACGGATGTCCATTCTATGACCAAAAAATGGAACTCATATATCTGCAAGTTTCGTACAGAGCTGGGTGCACCAAGAGCAAGTGGCGTGTGAGTCTGGGTTTCAGGTACGCGCGATCCTGGCGAATCTAAAAAAAACGCATTTAGCCTGACAGAGATGAACCCGTAAGTATCCCCAAAATTGAGGTTCGCTAATTTTGAAGCGAGTTATGGCGATGCAGCCCTGAGTGCGCGAGAAAGCTTCCGAAAATGACATTTCCGAGAAAAAATGCGCGGTACTACATTTTACATTATATCTCTGCTTCGGTTTGGCTATCTATACAAATAACAAGGCTTATAACAGAAAACTGAGAAAAGAGATTGAGCGCTATGTCTGGGAAAATCTCAAACAAAGAAAGAGCAAGTTTACTCCTGAGCGGAAGTGAGAAAATTATATTTAGATTCCGACGCTGCCGCTGAAATCGTACAAAGCTCTTCAGGTCATAAGCAACCACAAATTGCCTAAAACTGAGCGGCGAGAGCAAAGTGGACGAATCATCTAGGACTCGTAATTTCCATCATGTGTATGCAAGCAAACGTGAATGAAGAAAGGGGCTGAGAGTGAGGGGAAGAACGGGGCTATTGATCGAAAACTATCGTTCATCTAGCCGCCGTTGAGCTCAAAAAATTGTCTACGGGATCATGTCTAAGCGACTTTTTGCAGTTGGCGCGCCAGGGTGGCTTCCTTCTATATCTCGCTTATTCAAAGGAATTGAGAGCTCGCTTTTGACAGGTGTTAGGCCGCGATTATACTTCTCGCGACCGGCTACAGCAACAGTGCGTATCAGGCATGTCAATTTTCAGACGATATTCATGGTGATCACGGCGTCGCTCGTCGCTGGAAGTATGATCCTGGCCTTATATGTATAGGGTGGACCTACTCCACAAATATGTATATGGAAATTCCAGATTTCCTCTCTGAGGTTGCACTGTGCCCTTCCTTCAAAGACAGTGTTCACAGTGATTCTCTTTTCTGAGCTTCTCACTTTAAACAATGCGTTACCCACCTTAACCACCACGTGTAACCGAAATTAGGAAGAAACGACGTAAAACTAATTAAAACGCCCTATTTCAGTGACATTAGTCTATTTCCTGGACTAATTGTCCGTTTGGATAAACATGTTTTTGGTGGTTGTGAAAAAAGTCGGCCAGATGAAGACTTAAGAGCATTTTATGCAAAACAGTATTAGTTAGGGTCCGAAGAAAAGAACGGAGCATTATCAAACTTTTGACTTTGTTCGAAGCGAAATCAGTGCTGGCTCTGGGTTATGATCGGTCATTCACTATTCAGTGTTTCCGATTGAAACAAAAAAGTTTATTCACAAAAGAATTGCATCTAGGTGGAGTGTTAAGGCAACCTTAGCAGAAAAGACGGAAATGGGTAGAAATTCGACGAGAACAGAAAACCAGCTGATGGACGGGGGCCAACAACATTGCGCCATTGACGTCAGCATTTTGCTCATTAAATTGGTCTATTGCCTTAAGACCTGCCACTCCCGTATACTTCTACACTATTCATATTACTATTGCTCTGCAATGAAAAACAGCTTCGCTTCTTCTCAGTCTTATGTACTTTTTTGTTATTACCTTCGCAGAAACCAACATGGAGCCTCTACCGACTAATTTCGCATATTGCCCTCAAAAAATAGACACGTGCACCAGAAAAAGGAAGAATAATGTATTATGGGGAAGAAGATTTCGAAAGAGAATTTTCTGATCATGTCGAAACGTTTTTCACTGCTGGTATTTCATGAATTCAAGCGCGAGTACAAAACTTCTCCCCAACTTCGTGAAGTGTTGTGACCCCGGGTGGGAGAAATTTCGACATGGAATGCAGAACTTCACTTTGCCTCCCCATTATGGGCGATTGAGAAAGGTGGAATTCAGAACGGGCATCGAGTTCGTTGAAATGAAGCTCGATTTTGGCAATAAATTGCTTT
Source organism: Aplectana chamaeleonis (assembly GCA_029168955.1). NCBI lineage: Eukaryota > Metazoa > Nematoda > Chromadorea > Rhabditida > Cosmocercidae > Aplectana > Aplectana chamaeleonis. Next base: position 441,640 of record JAPDOI010000464.1, read on the forward strand.
TTTCCCGCTAAACCAATATAAAAGGGCATGTGCTTTTTGATAAATCACTCTAGTCGATTGATCTTCAAGTTGTTTTTTTTCTGTTCCATGATACCTTAGAGGCTGAGCAGAGTAGCATCGCGGCGCGACGCTACCTTATGGTAGGCTGATCTATTGACATATACGACGTTTTGTAAAAACGAAGAGCATCTGGAAAACTTGGCAAAAAAGCGTCCGATGCATGTAACTTCTCTGATTGAAGACTATTTTTGAATTTTGAAAACGCAATAATATTCACAGATCTAATTGCTACCTCACTGTGTGAACTGTGGGCCGAAGCTCCCTATAATCGCTTTGTTTTCGAAGGAAATCGTTTTTGCAATCGTTTTTGAAAAACGTCGCGAGCGGCAAAGTGTGGCGAAACTTTGAGCAGTGTCTGAACAAGTAATGGAAGAGCAATCTGTATGTTCTCTTCATAAATTAGTTGCAGGTGAGAGAATCTCAAGGTTTTTGTTGGTTGAATTTCCGAAATCCTTCGTTAAACACGCCTTAGAACTACCTGAAAAGTCGGAGTTTTGTTCTCTTAAACGAAAGTTTTTGAAAATTCAACCTAAACGAACCTTGAGATTCTCTAACCTGCAACTAATTTATGAAAAAAGCATACAGATTGCTTTTGATAAACTTGTACAAATACCGCTCAAAGTTTCGCCGCACTTCGCCGCGCGCGACATTTTTGAGAAACTATTGCAAAAACTACTTCCTTGATAAACGAAGCGATTTTAGGGAACTTAGGCACACAATTCGCATAATTAGGTAGCAATTTGATCTGTTAATATGATAGCGTTTTCAGAATTCAAAAAAGTCTTCAATCAGAAAAGTTACATGCATCGGACGCTTTTTTGCCAAGTTTTCCAGATGCTCCCCATTTTTACCAAACTTAGCGCGGGTACTGTAGCTACAATCTGTCAACACGGCAACCCATCATAATGTCGCGTGGCGATGCCACTCTGCTCAGTCCCTTAGAACTTTGACATTTCACCAATATGTAGTGTTTGTTATGAAACTGATAAGTCCTTAGCGAATCTGATTTCAGCAACCTGATCAATAAGCTAACACAACGGAACTTCAAGGTTCTAAATTTTGAGTCAGCTGTCATCTAGTAGCAACCCTTGCTCTACATGCTTCAATCATTCTGATTTCATGCACTTATGAGGGAGTTGGAAACCTGACAGAGAATGCAATACTGATGGTTTCAAGTTCCTTCTACCAGACAGAGAACAAATACGCTCAATAAATGGCCCACCTATTAGAGAAAGTACATGAATTAACATAACGTGTGTCTGAATGAGAATGGCGAAGTATGCGGTCGGCGTGCGTATCAAGCGGCTGTCGCGTGCGCCACTCACAGACGAGCACGCGAAACGGCGGCAAGCCTTCCCTCGCAGCTACTGACTAGGATTGAAGCCGGCAGCGGTTCGCAGCAGGAATGCTGCAGCCGTTTGAAGACCCGTCTGAGAGCGGCACACTACACGCACGCCGACGCATGGTTCGCCAGTCTCATTCGGACACACTTTACACAACGACTCGGGGCCGCTTATCGCCTGAGTAACTCCGCTGTGAATACTAGAAATACTCACACATACTTTAAAAGATAAATATGTCGATACCGTGATATTATATAAAAGTTTAAAGGAAGAATAGATCAACAGATGGGAAGGAAGCCTCACTATAATAGAGTATCTAAAGCTAAAGGACTATGCATAGTCTAATAGCAAAGTTGCGCAGCAATGATGGGGGATAGAGGGTAGCCACGGAGCTACGTATAGTGACGGCGAGACTACTGCCTCTTGAATATGCAGAGCCTTAAAGGCAGCATACACGCTCAAAAATGATATCAATTTTATGGAATGAATCAAAGGTCTGAAGCTGTTAGTATTCAGAATTAGCGAAAAAACCGAAAAAAGTTTGACTGCAATGAAGATATAACGGTTCGTTCTATATTGGTCCGAAAGTGGACGAGTTGTACCGCATTGGCTGAAATAGCGGAGCTAGCGACAAACTTGTTGGGATAACGACGGTTATGTACTCGTACAGCCCTCTCTGGAACGCTTACACCCTTAGAAGCTTGAAAAGTAATTTAAAATGACCGTCATCGAGCATGGAATATCTGAATTGAAGGGCGGAGCCCGTATCGATAGGCGGAGAAAGAATGATTTGGTGACTCAATACGGCTCAAATACGGTCATTTTAACTCGTTTTTGATGCTTGCAACTTAGTGAGGGCTCTTCTAGGGCCTTCACGACCCCACTAATGCAGCTATCTCGACAACGTTTGCGAGCGTGTCTGCTGCCTTTAAGACAGAGCTGCTTGAGGAGAACAAATTGCAAAGTAAATATGTTCGTTCTTTCTACAACAGAGCGAAATACAAGATATGCAAGAAAGATGCGTTCTTTCGACTGCAATGGCTCCCTGCCACCATCTTTGCGGCATTCGTACAAGTAAAAAATAAAACAGTTCTCAGGTGGCCTCGCTGTTGCTTTTTACAACTTCCTGGTTCATCAAAGTTACAACGTCTAGACGTTTTTGCGTCGACGACAGATCTACAATGGGCCATTCGATTGAAAACCCAGTGGTACTCTCATAGTGCCGGTCTTTGAGGGATTTAGATAGGCTCATTTTCTTTGGTGATCTGAACAACATAAGATCCCTTTTGAGGAGTCTATGACTCGGGAAGAGTTTGGATTTGCTACTTCTGGATGAATAAGGGATGTTTTATGTTTTGAAAGAGCAGCACAAAACGATCAAGCGAACTCGCCCTGACCTGACCCCAGCAAGAGCGAAAAAACTCTGAGAAACCTGTTTCATCAAAAGGGACAAATCAACAACAAAAGTACAAAACATAAAGAAGAATTTCGCTGCTGATATATGGAAAGGCACGATCGGCAGATAACACTAAAGCGTCGTCAGTCCCTATACCGTCTTTGAAATGATTTATACGAGAGGTTAAAAAAGCTTTGTGGACAAAATTCGCACCATTAAAAAATTCAATAACGAGTGCCGATAATGTGGCGACGTCACGGAAGGCGCACTCGGCAATAGTAATCTCCCTCCATTTCAAGGCGCAAGTCAATTCTGTTCCATCGCGTGCATGCGCGGAGCGAAGGGGAAAAGAGCGAGAAAGTTTGAAGAAGAGGGAGAAGCAGCATAAGCAGGCACACCCACGCGATGAACCTGAGTAGATTGATTTCCGAAACAGTGGGTACATCAGCTGCTGGCTGAGTGTTCTTTCAATTCGTTATGAACTGCTTGTAGTAACGTCATGTTCTCCTAACTACTGACGAAGCGGCATTGTGAGTCTAGAAATGGCTGATAGTGGTAGTGTATGTGGTTATCCAAACAGGGATGTTGATCGTTTGTGAAAGGCATTCTCTGCGTTGAACGACAACCAGCCCATGCAGGAGCGCTGTCACGGTTTCCGCCTCACCCCATAGCCGAAACAAAGAAGCTGCGGTTATACCAAGGTCTCGATATACAGTTCACCTCCGCACTGCCGTTCAGTCCGCAAAGTGCACCCTGATTGCGAAATCTTGCTGCGACGCGGTTGCTAACATCCTCAGACAAGGATGTGGGATCACCCGGGCGCTTTTGGCCTTTGGTGCCCGGGTGATCCCACCGCCCGGGTGATCCCACATCCCTGTCTGAGGATACTTGCAGCCGCGCCGCAGCACGATTTCGCAATCAAGCGCACTTTGCGGACTGAACGGCAGTGCGGAAGTGAAGAATAGATTTCAACCACAACAATCATCAAAAGCTGCGATTACTGAGCCGCGAAGAAAGTCTACGATCCAGAAGTAGGAAGGAGGAAGAATTAAAAAAGCAATTTTTTAAATGACGCTAAAATCGTTCAAAATGCGTAGGCATTAGACGATATAGAGACAAAAATCACCGCGCAGCGGTTAAGCGCAGGGTAAGGCGTAGCGGTGTGATAGGTCCGAGAGAGGTGCGGTCCCCCCCCCTTCCAGCTTTGGAATCGGTGCGGCCCCCTCCAATCGAATTTGTGACTTTAACTCTTTGTATGAACCAATCTGAGTGAAGTCTCTTCCGAACAATGCTTCCCAACAATTTTTCAGAGAAAACGGACGTTATAGGTCAAGTCACACCGGCCGTAATCGTCTCAAAATGGTCGGACCGATCTGAGACTGGGCCGAAAGCTTTTTTGATGGTTCCCTTCAAAGTATACACTACACCAGCCCAATCCTAGAAAATTACCTTTTCGACCTCTCCAGACGTCCAAGTCCAGACAGCGGTTTTTCGATTTTTCAGCTCCCGGAATGACACCTTCATCGTTGACTGCCTGGCTGTTGGAAGATTTGACAGGTCAAAACATGACAGATTTCTGTTATGATGACCGTCTGATCACTTCATAATTAGAGATTTGAGGTGAATATATGCACTTTTCAATAGTTGACGGGTATTGACTCAGTTATCTCGTATCACTATTGCATGGTACTCGTTGAAAGCTGCTCAAAAATTACTTCAAAATTGAAATCAGACCACAAGCGGTTTGTGCGCGCGAAATGTTGCGAATCGCCGTTCTTGCCAAAAAAAACCTGCTCGGTGCTGTAGGAGGGAAATTTTTTGTATGATGACGGACCGGAGGCCTGCGGCCCCCCACCCCTACCCGACGCCCAAGGCTGCGGCCCCCCCCCCTCTGTGACCGTCACACCGTATGTACGCCTGAGCCTGACTAGGCGTGACATTTAAAAGGCCATCGATTGATAGTCGCGTCGAATGAATTTTGTTTGTACTCTTGCACTTACGAGGACGCATTCTCTGACACCTGATGTTATCACTAACGATGCCTGCAGTAGGGACCAAATCACTTCTACAGTTTAGTGGTAGTCGTCGGCGGAGATCCTTTCATATCGTCCACGGGCATCGGTCGAAATTTCGAACGGAACGATTCTCCCGGATCCCCTACGTCTCTAAATGTCCATATATGTGGGGCTCTATGACCTCCACCGTGCTCCAGTCATAGTCGGCCAAAGGCCGGACTGAGCCGTCCTCTACCGTCCCTAGCGATCTTGCGCCGGCCCTAGGGTGTCGGCTGCTCAGAGAACAGCCGCATTCAATGCGTGTTGGATATGCATTCAACTCGAGTGGCCACTCCCATCGCAATGCTCTATCGCAGGAGCACGAGCTCTAAACAGCAGCACGTGCTGCAAAATTTTATAGCAGGAGCACGTGCTGCAAGGTAGTCCAGCGCTATCGTAGCAGGCGACGTGGCCTACAAACCGAGATGCGGCGCAGCCAGCTCGCCCAAGACCATCTGAGGCCGGTTTGACCAGGCCTCCAGCAGGTGGACGGGTGAAGCACCGCAAACTTATATAATTGAACCGGCGACGCTGCTGAGATCTGAGTCCCGCCTCAAGAGTCCCATCGTGTGCCTTCCTTCCCGGAAATAGTTTTGTTGAATGTTGAATGTGTATGATGCACGCACTGAAAGTCTAATTTTTTGGGGCACGTGCTGTAATTCGGAACACAATAGAAACACGTGCTCCCCTAGCAGCTTGTACCCTGATTGTGCTCAAAACCGCCCTGTCCTTGAGTTCAATGCATAATTGACAAGCAATGAATGCGACGCTTGTCTGAGTGTATGCCAATCAAATATGCAGGCGTTTTCGAACGCACTGCGATCACCTTAGTCCAGCCACAATGAAGGAGTTTCTACTTCAGTAAGCGATACATTGTATACGTATCGTCCGGGAAGCGTATCGTCCGGGGAGCTATATGAGGACGGATCAGAAGGGCTCAGTCTGGCCGCATACGGAGGATTTTCGATCTGAGTGAGTTACATGCGTATCGATTGGAACGGCCACGGACGGCACAAGAGTGCTCAGTCCAGCCACAACGGATGAATTTTTTGACATCCGATTCGAATGATGTAGATGCTTATCGATCGGGCTTGACGGGGATCTAAACGCTGAGCCGACGGATGGCTCCGCGTGTAACGCACACACCCTGTATTACGGAGTGAAATTTACGCGAGTCGATGGCGTGTGTGTACACGCATATGCTGCGTTTCCTCCTCCCCAAGCTCTCTCGCTGCCTCCACCCTCGTTGCGCACACGCACGCGAAGGTACAGAGCGAACTCAGCTTCGCAATGGAGGATATATGGCATCACGTCGCCCTGCGATGAAGTTCCGTAAGGCTTTTTTTCAATTTCGTCGTAGATCACGACGCTCTGATAAGCTCAACGGAGAAGCTTGTAAAATCCGACCCCTCGCATTTCACTACCTTTATCAATAGTTTCTCTATGCCCGACCGACAAGCCATATTTTTTAATATTTCGCTACATTTCTCAAATTTTCCCATATATTACTGTCAAAGCTACTTCTAAAACATTTTCAAAGACTTTTCTATTTCTAACTCCACTGGGATTCCATATATATTTTTCATCGAAGTTGGTTCAAAAATATAGCAATGCCAAATCATTTCTGCTGCCAGGAAGCTTAACTTCCAGAAATTTCGGAATTGCTTTCGATTTTTTTCCATTTTGTTAGTCGCTAGTCAAACGACGTATCCTCCGGTTCCGAGCCAAATTCACTCTGTTCTCTCGCGCGCTTGTGCGGAGCGAGGGTGGTGACAGCGAGAAAGTGTGGGAAGAAAGAGATGCAGCGTACGCGCGCAGACGCACGCGATGAACGGGAGTAAATTTCACTCGGAAACAGATGATAACACAAAAAAGTCCGTCAGTTGTTGAACGTGCTGGTCGAACTGGTAGGCGTAATTGCGTATCCTCTGTCTCCGAGTGAAATGTATTTCCGTTCATCGCGTGCCTCTGCGCGCGTACGCTGCGGCTACTTCTCCCCACACTTCCTCAATGTCTCTAGCCTCGCTCCGCACAAGCGCGCGAGGGAACAGAGTAAATTTTACTCAGAACCAGAAGGCACATCCCTGGTCCCGGCCCGATTGTCTCCGCGCAGCATACTGCAACTGCGGTTGTCTGTAACTGCAAACCGGAATTTCGTTCCAATGAGGACGAAAATGATTCCCCTAACCACAGGTATTATCGAGTTCCCATTGTGCGCCGCAACAGCCATTGTCTGCAAATGCAGAATCCAATTTCAATTGTCGCGATTCCAGCCTATGATCTGAGCGTTTTTTTTACGAATTCCAAAATTTCTGAATGATTCAAACTTGTACGCTGGACGACAGTAAGCAGCCCAGTCAAATGCATTCCGCGCTTTGCTATCACTTGCAGCTTTTCTAAGAATAGAGAAACAAAGGCAATAATCACGCTTTTCCGTTTTAAATTCACTTCCTTCCTCACAGCAAATGCCTCACTATGAACGTGGGAAGATACCATTTTGTAGTTGCAATTATTTTGATTATTAGATATGCCAAAGACTAAAATTCGATTCCATCAAGAAGGATTGGATCTGGAATCGCGCGCATTCACAAATCGTAGGATAACGATGGTCTATCCAAACACAAAGGGCATTCCAGTTGAATATTAAGGGCGTATGTGTATCAAACAATATCATGTTCTTAACATGGTCTTCGTCTGCCTCTACGTGACTGTTTGACTCTCACAAACAGAGGAGTTATGAAAAACCCGAGTGCATTTACTCTTCATTCCCCTCCCCACCCCCCAAGAGACCATTGTGTCTGCAAATGAACTCGAATGAAATACTGCACTTCCTCCATAATTTGGGTGCAGCAAAAAAAAAACAAAAAAAGCTAAGTGGTTGGATGGCACTCTTTGAATATGCAATGAAGAAAAAACTGAGCGACACCAACGTCTTCCCGTACGCATTTACTCAACAAAGTTCAAGTTTGGTGAACAAAGTGCGGGCCATTACTCAGCAAATACGTAAGCAAGAGAAAAACGCACATTTATGACAGCAAAAACCCGAAACATTATACGGAAAGAAAAAATAAAGAATTCGGCAGATCATGAAGTGAAAATCTTTCCACTCACCTTTTTCCCTTCAGCTTCGAACTCCGAGGGTTACATTAGTGATGCAATCGAAAACAATGGGCGATACGGTTTCTGAAAGCGAACACGAGACAGAACTGGTTCTAAGAACAGAGAAAGGTGAGGAGCGTATGCCTGATGTCGCGAGTAGGAATGGTTGAGGTCAACATAGGAGGTATGTTAGAGGTTACAATACCCACGCTAAGTTTTGTAAAAACGGGGAGCATCTGGCAAACTTGGCAAAAAAATATCAGATGAATGTAACTTTTAAGAATGAAGACTTTTTTAAACTCTGAAATTTCTATCATATTCACAGATCAAATTGCTACCTAATTATGTGAATTGACGGCAAAAGATCCCTCAAATCACTTTGTTTTTCTCAAATAAATTATTTTTGCCATCGTTTCTCAAAAACGTCGGCGGAGTGCGACGAAACGTTGAGCAGTATTTGTACAAGTAATGGGGAGCATTCTATATGCTCTCTTCATAAACTAGTGGCAGGTAAGAGAATCTCAAGGTTTGTGGAGGTTGAATTTTCGAAAACCTTCAATTGTGTCCGGGGTTTTCGCAACAATGCTCCGACTTTTCAGGAAGCTCTCAAGCGTGTTTGTTTAAGGATTTCAAAAATGCAACCTACACAAACATTGATAGTCTTTCACCTGCACCTCACTAATGAAGAAATATACAGATTGCTTCTCCATTACTTGTACAAATACTGCTCAGAGTTCGCAGCACTTCGTTGCGCGCGACGTTTTTGATGGACGATTGCAAAAAATATTTCCTTCAAAAGCAAAACGATTTTTGTCAACTTTGGCCCACAGCTTACATAATAAGGTAACAGTTTGATCTGTGAATATGATAGCGTTTTCAGAATTCAAAAAAGTCTTCAATCAGAAAAGTTACATGCACCGGACGTTTTTTTTGCCAACTTTGCCAGATGCGACCCGTTTTTACAAAACTTAGGCGCTATTCATACTACTCTCACACGCTTGCCGCGGTGGCGTGGCGTCGGGAGTTTCATACACAAACGCCACGCCTGACGCCCGCTCCACCATGATGGCGACGGCCGTAACGACGTTTTATCATTTTCTTCATTAATTCATCACCAATCTCTTCGTAGTATTCTATGCTACCATGATGGTGAGAGCGTGTACAGAGTTTGCTTGTTTGGAAATGTTAGGGTACGCTTTATTCTTCTCCGCCATGGCGTCACCGCTGGAGTATTCATAGTCTCCGCAAGCGCGGCACGCGCGTGACGCGCGTAGAAAGTATTCATGCTCCAACGCCCTACCAGCGCGTGACGCGCGTGCCGCGCTGGCGTTGAGTAGTATAAATAGCGACTTAGCGCGGGTCAGGGCTGTGCGTAATTATGAATTACGATCTACGGGCGTCTTGGCAATTTTTCTACGATTTACGATTTGAGAAATTTCAGCCCAAAATCGTAACGAATCGTAACAAATCGTAACAAAACGTGAAAACATGGTTGATGGAACAATGCAAATTGGCGGTCTTGAGCAAAGATAAATTTAAAAATTCTTTCACACTCTTGGTATTAGATTTTTCTTTCTAAATTTAATTTCCTTAGCCTGGCATTCCAAGTCAGGCGTTGTCAGCAGTGGGTTCGGTCATGGCGAAATATAATTGTTGATAACGAGATTTAGGTATGACCGACCGCGACGCTTCACACACTGACCGCCCCAAACATTATTAGATTCCAACCTTTCATTGTTTCAAATATGAGCCAGGTCTGTAAAGCCGTGCTCCACAGCATTTTGATTCCATGAATCAATGTAGCCACATGATGAACACGGGAGACGCAAACCTTTGGTGGAGCTACGGTCTATATCGGAGCAAAATTTCGGTCCGCAGTTGCAGACAGCCGCTGTTGCAACATGTAGTGCAGACAGAATCATGCTTGGACCACGTCCACGAGGTCCTGATCCGATTGATGTTCGTCCCACCACGACTATCTTCAAGCTCTCTGCAAAGTGCAAAAGCACTCGTCTGCAGCTGCGGACAGCAATTTCACTCCGATATTGACAGTAAATATGGGACTCAACTCTAAAGACCTGGCTGGCTCACGGTGCAAAGGAAGGTTGGAACCCAATACACACTTTGCTGCCGAATTTTCACAACAACCTTCCCCACGCATCCGTCTTCAGCGGTGTAAAGGTACAAGCAAGAAACTGGTATCTCGTGAACTCAAATCTGATGAGAAACCGGGAAAATATTATTCTGACCTGAAAACAGTATTCTACGAAAAATTTTACGGGGACTCCCAAAATAACCTTTGATATATGCCTCTCTCCAGAGGCTACAAGAGGGAAAAAGGGAATTTCAAAACTCGGTTTAAATCATTTCAAATAAAAATATGGCTGCAGAGTTACCGAACTTTTCAAAAAGGTCTTCAAATATTTATTGGAGATCATGCGTTATCTAATCGCGAAAGGGAAGAGCATCAAGAAATTGTTCATTTTTGAATTAGAACTTTAGAGGAAACCCCCACTTTTTCGCAATTCAGGATTCTAAACAACCTTCACTCCTCAGAGAGCTGTCTCCATCCCAACAAACTTATGCTTGTAGGGAGGAACGCTCCATTCAGAGCAACGATTCACGAATATAGAGGGCAGACTCGATTTCTGCTTTAAAAAGTAGGTTCATAAATGTATATCCCCTCTGGGATGGCCACCTTATCCAAGCATTCAAGGCATCCTACGCGCAGAAAACCATATATTATTTTTTCATGTTTTTGTATAGCTTGGCCTCCTTAGTGAACGAAAATGTCGAAAGAGCTCATGAAAAACTTCCATTCGTAAAGAAAAGAGGTTTGAATACTCTGTGAAAATCAACTTGAACTTCGCGTCAAATTCGTTTTCCAGGTTTTTCTGCATTTGGAGGGTCTAGTCATTGCCATTTTGATAGTTTCCTTCATGTAGAGTTTGTACCATAACAAAATATTTCTGAAGCCATTACAGCTTGCTTTTTTGGACTTTGAAGCCGCTTTCGACTCTCCTCATCCTGATCGATTGCTCAACTCTCTGCAAGCAGATGGAGTCCCGGAAAAGTATGTTCGACTGGTCGAGGACATGAACAAATTAACATTAGCAGCAGTTCGCACGCCTGTCAGATTTACGTCAGTTTTCGAGGTGAAAACAGGAGTAAGGCAAGGAGTTAAAGCAGAACCTTTTCTATTGAACTTCGCCGTTGATGACATCATGCGTAGAGTTGCAGAACAGTTTCCTGCGGACGTGATCCTAACACCATCAGGACGCTCCCTTGTCGACCTGGAGTACGCCGACGACATCGTGTTATTCGCTGAAAACAACGCAAAACTGCAAAGTATTGTGAAGCTCGTTTCGAAGAATGCCGCAGCCTATGGCCTTCGTCTTCGTCCGGACAAATGCAAGCAGATGTGGGTCTCTCAGAGGCCTTCAACGGGAGTTTGTGTGGACGGACAACGTATCGAACTGGTGGACGATTTCTGTTATTTGAGTTGTTTGTTGAAGAACGATGGTAGTTATGCACCGGATATTCGACAACGATGTGCGAAAGCTACGTCTGCATTTAATTCTCTAACCAAGCGTTTGTGGTCTACCACCATCGCGAAGGAAGTCAAGTTGCGCGCCTACCTATCCGCTATTCGCCCTATCATGATGTACGGATCGGAGACGTGGGCAGCACCGAAGACGCAGATGGAAAGGTTGGATTGCACGGAGAGGAAGCTTTTTAGGCGTTTGCTTGGATATTTCTGGCCGCGTGTATGCCATAACGAAGACCTTTACGAGGAAATCGACGCAGTACGTCAACGCTTGACACGAGGGAGGTGCCAGCATCTCCTAACGCCATCTCAAGCAGCAATGGAAAGTCGACTTCGACTGCTCGGGCATATACTAAGAAGAGCGCCGGATCGTCTCGTACAACACGCTTTAAGAATGCTTCCAAATCCTGTCTGGAAACGGCCACCTGGGCGTAGGCGAAAGTTCTAGACGGATGTGGTTAAAGAAGATTTGAAGTCACTCGGCATCGAAAGACAGTTCAGGCGCGATGTTTCATTTAGCAGGAAATGGAATAGTGACAGTTGGATGGAATGTGTTCAAATTGTGGCTGAAGACCTTGAAAAATGAACACGGCTGACTACTAGGACGGCACACCTCGGTGAAGATGCGGAATGACCGCGTCAGGCGAAAGCCAACCGATTAAAGGCAGTGTTCACGATAAATTTCACTTCCAATATCTCCACGGTTTACGGAAGGTCTGGTGTCCTATATAGCGAAGCACGTTTGAAAAGGAGGCAAAAGTCGCGTTTTTGAGTCAAGATAGGTCCTCCCTTGTTTACGTTGATTTTTTAGCGTGGAGGAATTGACCGCTATGAAGGCTGATTCAATGCAATCAAGCGATCAGCTCACTCATCATCACTTTCTTAACTTGATCATTCCTGTAATCTGAATCTTCATTTTTCATATCGAGGGGAGGATCTGGAGCACGGGGCGGGTTCTGGTACACCAAAACGCTTGTTCGCAGCCGTTATTTTGTCACTCCTGGCTCGTTTTCTACCGTTCTTTCGACACTGGGAGCCTAGAGTCCTTTTCGCCTATCATTTCACTGCGGAGAGTCACCAATAATAATCATCGTGAACGCTGCCTTTAAGTCAAGTAAGCAAGTGATTATTTGACAGTCGCATCAACATTCTATGAAAAAATGCCAAATGATCGACCCAGAAGGGCTAGATGATCGACCCAACAGCAGTTTTCAGGTTTCCATAACTTTCACGGGGTGCATTATCAGAGCCTCAAGTCTCGTGTTTGATGTCAGCTAGCCCGATTTGTTCCAATGTACACAAAAAAATGAAATTAAAGTTTAGCGCCGACGATGCCCTAACTATTGAACAGTAAACTTTTTCTCATCGCAGTGTTGCCCTCCTTGGCCTCCATCGAACTTTGTTCGATAAAGCGATGATTCTATATGTTTTCGTATTTAAAAGTTGGGCGAAACTTGGCATAGGTTTAGCACTTGATTGAGCTCAGAGTTTTCATTTTATCCACTGAAGTCGTGTCTATCCCACGTACCTATGTGTACTGAATATTCACTGAAGTACTGCTAAAAATGGTGTCATTTCGAAACCCAATCTCCAACCTTCTTCGATAAGGAAACACCTCATCACTGGATTGCTAAGGTGCTTTAACATCGAATGGGGATAGGGCTATATGTGGGCTTATTACTCATTATCAGTTACGAATTGCGAATTAAGATTTACGAATAACGAGGAATTCGAAAAATTACCATATACGATTTACGAAAATCAAGTTACGCCCAGCCCTGGCGCGGGGCAGGACCATGAGCGATAATGCTAGGTCAACTTCAGGTATTCATCTTCAGTGGAGTTTTTGTATTATTTCATAGAGGTGTTGGTCTACCCTCTAGTACACTGTGGTTCACCCCCAATTGAATTACGCAGCTCAACTCCTCAACAAACCCAACAATAGACATTCGAAGTCCGTTCGAATGTGACTGTCCGCCCGCGAAGTGGGCGTGCGTTAGGCGCGGCCGTCGTGAAGGATTTTTTTGGGGCTTTCAGGAATGTCAGGCAAACACTGAATAAAATTCCAGTCAGTTGTTTGCACCGTTGGAAGACTCGTCCGAAGAATGCCTCCGCTACGGCCGCTTGACATGCACGCCTACCGCTTGGGCGAACACTCTCTTTTGGACAGATCTTACCAGCACCGCTCAACGGTTTATGGTTGAGCATCGAACGTTTTTAACTGTAGCAATTAATCCTAGAATTCTCTATCGTCAAATTTCGAATAGCAAGATACAGCTGCTGTCGTGAGTGCAGGAACTGCGTCATTTCGTGACAACCCAAGTTCTAGATTATTTTCCAAAATCAGCTTCGCAACAAAAGTTACACAAAAACTCTCTTGGATTCATGGATATTGCTTAATTCTAGCCAAAAGAAAGTGTTAAGAACATTTAGCTTCCGAGAAGTGGGTTGTCCGATAACTTTGCCCCCCCCCGGTTCTTGGACCCCAGCTCTACAAGATATTTTGAAAGCGCAGTCCAATCTCGCGGGTTAAATTTGATATTATGACCCGACCGCTGTGTGTAGCAACGCTGCCAAACGTAGCGTGACTACTTTTCAGAATAAGCGAGAAAAATCAAGCACCCTTCCCCAGCCTCATTAGGAACGAAGCACGTCGTGGACTTTGATCAAAATCTACGTTTCTACATTTATTATCGGTCTAGTTTTATAACGTGGTTAGCTCCGGTGCGAGGGCTGCGAGCGACGAGGAAAAACTGATCCGATATCACTCGTCCACGAATTTCTCATCCTCCCATTTCACATTTTTTGAGGAGACATAGCTCCGTTCGTAGTGTACTCTGAGCGATTCTGGAGGGGCCATTGTGATCAGTCCGAAATGCTCCCCAAAATAAGCTAGAAAACTGGAGAACGATTCCGAGGGTGGGGTTTGCCTCTGATACGGTGTGAATCTTCCTATAGAGTAGCGGGAAATCGAGATCAATACATTAATACAGGCATTGGATTTCCCTATTCTGCCTTAGGATCTCCGGCCGCATGCCTTTTAAGAGCTGTGGTTCATGCGCGAGCTTCATTTTTGAACCCCGGGGACCCTCTTTTTCGTGTTCGCTTGAAAGAATGCACAGTCAGAGGAGGGGATTCAATTATAACAGGTACTACTAATTTCTAACCAAAAATTTGAACTCAATATGTTTAACAATTGTGCACTGGGCAAGCAAAAGAAAATAATTACTCGTTAAAATTTGAATTGTTCCAGAAGTGATCCGGAAGTTAGTTCAAATTCTCCTCAAAGGGGTATGCCTTCGATGATGCCGATGTCATTGACGGAGTACCGGAATTTCGATCGTGGCGCAGCAAATCAAGTTAATGACAGGGGAGGAGTGTACATATCAGGATCGGTGTATGAAAATTTCATAGACTCATGAAAACGCAGAATACGAGAAAACACCTCGAGCCGACTAACAATTTCGCATAGACGGAACAAGTGCGCAGAAAAACACAGAGCAACCTGGAATATGGGACAGTATGAAAAAGACGGACTAAAATTCACGCACTATGGGTTGGCATTTATCACGATCGGGTTGCACTCTAAGGCTGACATCGATATCAACCACCCGTTGTCACAGCAGGAGGTGACAGCATGTGCTGTCAACGCATAGTGGATTTTCACCCCTTCTCGTTGCCAGCTCGTGCGCAGAAAATGGAATAGTGACAGATAGATGGATTGTGTTCAACTTGTGGTTAAAGACCACGTCAAATGAACACGGCTGACTACAAGGAGGGCACACCTCAGTGAAGATGCGGAATGACCGCGTCAGGCAGAAACCAACCAATTAAAGGCAACGTACACACTCATAAACGTGGTTGAGATAACTGCGGAAATAGAATGGTATGGCGCAAAACACAACGCCTACGCATTTTGAAGCGACAAGAACGACCCACAATGCCGCTACACGAGTATTACGCAGGCCCCGCCCTGTATATCTCCGCCCCTTGTATTTGCCGTCCTCCTCCAAAACAGGGGTGCTGGGCTATTCCCACCGTCGTCAACGTATACTTTCCATATTTGATTTAGTCTGGACCATAGACCAGGCGGCCGGCCATGCGGTGTTGGCGGCATTACTGACCAACTGTGTTTTGATTCGCACGCGGCGATCTACCGTCGCAGCCCCGTCCATTCATCAGACTAAATTCATTACGTAAACTCTTTAGCCGCTGTCATCGTGGAGGAAGATGCTGCCCCCTTCAGTCGCATCAGAAAAATAAATAGAAGGGTAGGACTTGACTACAAGTGGTTCAGCAGCACACGAGAGGAATGAGCAAATGCGGTAAATTGGATCATGTTGTAATCGTGGATCAACGTCTCCTTCAACAGCGTTCAAAACAACACTGAGATGGCGTTTTTAACTTTTCTTTGCCCTTTTCCTCCTTACACTAAAGGCAACATTTATCCGAAGAAGAGTGTAGTAAACTGGATGAGAAGTGTTAAATGTCGGAATTATGGAGCAGCGTAATCGCGTATAAGCCGTGACAGAGGGAAGCTGAGCCGAAGGTGGAACGTAGGGCCAGTTTTGGGGTTGACGTGATGTCTGTTCCGTCGATTTAATCAATCGGAATTGTCGGCTACTGCCTCTGCTCGCTCTCTCAACGGGTTCCCCCTTTAAGTCGGCCGTGTTCTTCCCACAACAAACAGCAAACGTGGAAGCTTTCACGGTCATTACCCAGTTTCCTGCAATTCGATTTTGTTCTCGCTTTGTTGGAGCGCATTTCCGCGTGTATACCAAAGGAAAATGCTTTTCTACCAAAATGTCCACACCGACATGGCCAAGGAAGGAAGGTCACTTTACAGCCGCTGAGGAAAATACTGGCCCTTACAACACTGCGTATCTGAATTCCTTCGAATGTTTTCAGGGGTACAGAGCAGATACAGTTGAACCTTTTCGAGTTTGCATGGACTTACCCCTTCCGAGAGTTTCTCATTGCGGGAGCGTCCCAATTTTCATATTGTGCGCAACCACAGGATGGCGCGACCCAATCTAAGAATGGCCACAGCTCTCTAGTAGCTCGGTATCCGAAGCAAATAGAAATGACGTTGATCAAATATGGTTAAGTGAATTCGATTTGAAGTTTTCATCAATCTATCGTTGATTTTCCCACTGATGTCGTCGTTTAGGGTAGGCTCGATAGCGGCCACCTCACACACTTCGTGGGTTAACAATTGAAAACAGTCTGATGCTGTCGACTTCCCCCCCCCCCGAAATTTGACAATTAAGAAAGGTCGCGAGGTAGCGTATGAGTGCTTTGTTCATTTCTGAAGAATTAATGAGCATGCTACTAACATACAGTCTACTGTTCCGGAAAAAAGGCGATGCTGCGGTAGTGTGCTACACACTAAGCTTCCGGTAGGTTGGATGGCGCTTAACCAGGATACCAAAATCGTGCTTCTTGACTACACGGACCAAATGAATGAGTGAATATATTCGACTTCTTTTCGAATGAACGAGTGAATGAATATATTCGATTCTTTATTTCGAATGAATGAATTTCGAGTAAATACATTTTTTCTCCCTGTCGAATGGATAAAATTCGAATAATTAAACTTTCAGGAATCGAGTCGTTTCCACTCTTGCAGCTGTCCGATGCCACCCACCGCGAGCCTAAGGGGTCATTTATACTCCCGCCGCCGAGCGGCGCGGCACAGTGCTTTTCTGTAATATTGAACACGCGGCGCGGCACGATCGATATTGCAAGATTGCACTTCGCCGCGCCGCCCTGCGGCGGAAGTATAAACGACGCCTAACTCATGCAACCTGAGGCGTCGACAACAGGTTGACCCGCCCACCATGAGTCACCGCTGGTCAACGCGCTGCCGAGATGTCATACGTTCGTGCCGTGGCAGTGAGGAGGAAAGAAAGCCACCTCCGTGCAAACCGACGCCAATCCTTCCGGGGAGAGGGTTTTTGTCCTGGGAGAGGTGTTGGCTGGCTGCAGTTCTCCTAAGGACTCTTCTACAAATGGCCGGCGTCGAAAGGAATCCAGGACCTGCTCAGAAGAAGTACCAATGTGCCTTATGCGACAGAGATGTCACTTGGAATGGGACCAGCGTGCAGTGCTCTGGATGCCAAAGGTGGGTGCACTCCCCTGTTCGGGTCTCAGTTCTGTGAGGCGCCACGATTCTTCCTTTGGTTGTATTGTGTGCTCCGCCTCCAGTAACTCAAATTCCTCATCTACCAACCGCCCCCTATCTATTGTACACATCAATCTGAACGGCTCTAGTTTTGTTCTATCCTCGCTTCCCTCTCACATAACTCCAAACACTCCAGTGGATGGCACTCTCGAGTACATCCCCATCCATTTGCCTCTCAAAACACCTCTATCTCTTTTCAATATAGACATTCCTCCCTCCACATCCTGCCCACCAACTTACAACCCTGTCCCACTTCTCAAGAAGCTGTATGACTGCTCTCTATCTCCCTCAATCGTCTTTGCGGGTGACTTCAATGCTCCCACGTTCTGCTCGTCGCTTAACTCTGATGCTAAAGGAAATGACGTCGAAGAATGGGCGCAGGAGTGCGACCTGGTTATTCTAACGATGGTCAGCCTACTCGTCTCCCTGCCAACTGCCGATCTTCTAGCCCAGACATCTCCCTCGTCTCTTCCAATCTCTCTAATGCTTGCTCTTGGTCGACATCCACAACTCTTTCCAGCGGTCACATCCCTGTCTTTGTCGATATTGATCTCTCTAACTCTCCTGCTCCCTATACAGGTGTTCGTCATCGTTTTTATCTTAATTTAGGCCTTGCAGACTGCAGCCTGTTCAGGAAGGTTGCGCTCCGCCAAGCGGCTGATTATCCGTGGAATGGCGGTGTACACCAGAAGGAGCGCCACCTATCTGATGCTATCTTGAAGGCTATGAAAGCTGCGATCCCTGAAGGCCGCGTCAAGACCTTCTTCCCCAATGTCACCAGGGAGACACTGCAGAAGATAAGGACAAGGGACGCAAAGAGAGCACCATGACGCGGACATCGCTGAGCTGGATAAAGAGATCAGGAGGGACCTTGACAGGCACAAGAAGGAAACTTGGGGAAAGTTCACTGAGAAGATGAACTTCAGAAATGATGCAGCAGCAACGTGGAAGTCCTTGAAAAGGATCTTCGGAAAGTTCACCTCCGCCGACAATTCCACGATTGAATTTGAAGGTGGAGTCTTCAAGTCAGGGAAGGAGGCCGCAAATGCTCTTGGGAAGCATTTTTCCATCACTAGAACCAAAAGAGAGAAGCAGAACAGAATAACTGTGCGAGAGCTCTGTAAATTGCCTCTCATGAGTGTAGATGAAGCAGTCACGTCTGCTTAGGTCGAGAAGGTGATAAAGGAGATGAGCAACTCGAAGGCAATAGGGCCAGACGGTTTGAGCCCAGCAGTCCTGAAGAGACTGCCCAGTGAACTACTGCCCTTTATTGCTGACGTCATAAATACATCGTTTCGTAAATGTACTTTACCCCAAAATTGGAAAGTGGCTCGCGTTATACCACTGCCGAAGCCGGGAAAGTCACCATCCACGGCTAATGGGTACCGGCCGATCAGTCTGCTCTCACCCATTGCCAAAGTTGCCGAAAAACTGGTCGTGGAGGAGCTGGCCGAACACAACAACAAGCAACAGCATCAGCATGGTTTTCGTAAATTACATTCCACCACTACGGCCTTGTTGGAAATTGTGAGCTATGTTCTGGACGGCTTCAACGCCATGAAACCCCAAAGTACTGTTGGTGTGGCCCTCGACTTAACAAAGGCATTTGACACTCAATCTAGGCCTACTATCAGAAAGTCTGTTGAAGTCTACCATCAAGCCATGGCAGAAGCGGTGGATAACTGCCTTCACTAAAGGACGTCGGGCAAATGTGCTATTCCAGGGACATGTTTCCAATAGCATCCCCATCGCCGCTGGTGTCCCTCAAGGAGGAGTTTTATCGACTGCACTTTTCAGTTTATATCCAGAAGATCTGCCCGTTCCCCCTCAAGACATTAAGGTCGTTGCATACGCGGATGATATTACTATTCTGTGCCGAGATCGCGACATTAAGGTAGCCGCCAGTAAGATCAACGACTACTTGATCGTGTTAAAATGTTTCTTCGATCGCATAATGCTCACAGTCTCTGCCTCCAAATCGTCCGTCACCGTCTTTTCCACTGATAATGCAGAGCATAGTGCCCATCCCATGGTGAAATGGGACGAAACTCAATTTCCGGCCACCCGATTCCCCAAGCCACTTCGACTCGTGTTGGATCCTTCGTTGAAGTTTCATAAGAACACTGAGCAGAAGCAAGCCACAGTGAAAACAAAAAAACGTCCTGCGTGCTCTCGGTGGAACGTGCTGGGGATGCAATAAAGAAACGATCCTGACCACGTATAAGGCTATTGTGCAACCCGCCTTGGAGTATGCTGCGCCAGTCTGGCAGCACATCGTGTCGGACACCTCTTGGTCCAAGCTGCAGCGCGTCCAAAATTGTACTCTGCGAATTGCAACAGGCTGTTCTAAAAGCTCTCCAATAGAGCACTTACATGCCGAAGCTCGCATATTGCCAGTTAGAGACCACTGCCAACTCCAGGCGCAACAAATGTAAAATAACATCGTGAAGCAGCCGAATCATCCGTCGCAAAGAGTACTAAACCCAGTAAGAGAGAGATGCATCAGGAAGTCCTTCGCCGATGCTCCCTTGATTAGTAGATGCGCAGAGATGGACCGAAGCACAACAAAAACGCCTCCGTCTCTTGCGCGCGGAGCATACCCGATTCGTGAAGGAACACTTGAGCAGAGTTGCCATAAACTCCATCCTGGGAGTCGCACCTCCCAAGGTCAGCGAGACTGAGATGGAACTTGGCAGGCGTGCGAGGTGCACCCTTGCATCATTACGCTGTGGACACTCCCCCATGCTTATGTCATACTTGCATAGGATTGACAACAGCAAACCTGACGAGTGTCCTGATTGCGGTAGTCAAGGGCATACTACTGCGCACCTGTTCAATTGCCCGAAGAGACCGACTACATTATCGACAATGAATCTGTAGGTGAACCCAACGCTAGTGACCGAGTTTCTAAAGCTGTGACGGGACCCCTCTCCGTGGCTGCAAAGAAGTAGAAGAAGAAGAACGCGCCGATATTCGGCGGGGCCGTGGCCGCTAGTTATGATCTGGTCGATGTCAAGCTGTTGCACTGCTAGCGTTTTCGCGCTCTAGTCAAAAGGGGAGCACATGACGCATTTGTCAGGCATGGTTCAAATGACAAGAGTGCAGCCGGTTCATTTACCTAAGTTTGCGGCACATTGGCCCCGCCGAACATCTGGGGGCCCCGCGCATCCGGTGGAGGCGACCCAAGTGCGAGGCGTGTCAGTGCACCGATCGCGGCGCTAGTCTGTGTAACATAGTTCCTAGGCTAGATGAAACAGTCCTGCAGGATGTGAACTGCAGCTAAAGAGGCCGCTAAACGCTACTTATCGGAATGTCAACAGCCCGACAACAGTCTCTGGGCAACGGAGAGGTCTCAGGCTGACAATGCGAGCGATTTGAGTTGTCAAAAGGGAGCGGTTCATGAGATTACAACTTATCAACCTGCTTTCGACGCTCCAGTTTGCTCGAGAAAGGACCATTGATATTTACTAACGCCAGCGCGTCAGATGCGGGCATCGCGTTAGAGTTCCTATGGCCTGACGTCTCGGCCGCGCTTCACACGTACGGTGCCCTCTACGCCAATGCGGCGACGCTCGCGCCGACTTTTTTCATCGTTTTTATTACTATTACATCATCGAATCCATTCCACTTGCTGATTATTCATTTCGGTACTACCCATCGCTAGCATTGTGGGGAGCGGTTGTATTGAAATGGCTTGTACGGCACAGTTTAAGCCTTTTTTATTCCGCTGCGCCACAGCGTTGCCGCCCGCTATAGTATTCATAGTCGCCACAAGCTCCTGGAGTGTATTCTCACTGCAACGCCGCACGTTAAGCGCTGACTTTGAAGAGTATGAATAGCCCCTAACAATGGTATGGTAAAATGGTAAAAATGGTAGGAAAGTAAGAACTCTGTAAATTTTATTCCCCCCCCCCCGAAGTTCCACATTTTTTACTTCCACTCCCCCCCTCCTGCTGCCCGTTCGGTCCAGAAATTTCTGTGGAAGGATATGGTAATGGCTACGTCATATTATTCTAATACATATATTCGAAGATCGAATATGTTCGAATAATTGTCAGAGTCGATAGTCGATTTCAAATAATAATCGAATACTTGAATTTCTCGTTTACTCGATCATCGAAAAAATAATAGATTAATCTATTCGAATGTTTATTCAATTGTAGTTATTCGAACACAACTGCCTATATATGGTTGCACAACGTGGTGATCTACCGTCGCAGCATCGTCCATTCATCGGACTAAACTTATTACGTGAACTCTACAAGACACGTCATTCAACGACGCAATCAGCTTTTATCTACTGGAAATTCAGTGTTTTTCTAGTTTTTAAAAACGTTCGACAACGAATATGCCGACGAGTTGTCCATTCAAACTAGAGTGATAAGGTAAGATGGCCCTCGTTTGACTTTTCTTCATGAACCAACTACAAAGATGAGAAGGGTTCCAAAGCGGGAAAATGGAATTCGTTGCTCACGGAAATCACTCATCCTCTCTAGTGATAAACAAGTATGAAAAGAACAAAAATGTTCTAAAAACAATGAAAACAACAATTCACCAGAGCCGACATACAAATCGCAACGATGAAGAGTGGAACTCCTCCACCTACTGCTGTCGGTAACTAGCGTTCAAGTGCCGTCCCGGCGGCTAATTCACAGGTGAAGAATTCTGAGGTCGTAATAATGAGTGTAATGAGGAAACCGAGCTCCAACCGCGTGATAGAAAGCCGGCTGATTTAGAAACTGTATCGGCGATCTTGGACTTGCTCCAAGTTGATGCAGTGCCTACCCATGTCTACCGCATGGGAGTGTAAGATGAGAGCAAGCGCCGACCGATCAAAGTGGCATTTAGTAATCATCACGATGCCATCCAATTACTCCGCACTAGCCACAATCTGAAGTCCAAGGACGGAGAATACAGCCGTGTTTATGTTAGGCCCTCTTACTCTTCAGAACTACGCGCGAAATTACGTGACGCTCGCAAGGTCGACGACACCGCCGTCATTTATCGTGGCCAAGTGATGAGTGTCATCCCAAAAAAAAAAGGGGGAGCCTGAGCCGTCGGTGGAGTACAACGCTGCTTCATCGCAGTATTCTCCGCCTTCTCGGGCGGCCCCCGCGGTACTCTCCTTCGCTTGACATGTGAAATGACGGGGAGTCCGGACCGCCCTCAAAAGCTAATAAGTCCTTGAACTGTATTTATTTTAACGCTCGCTCGATCAGAAATAAACTTGACTCTTTACACGCTTTACTCGAATTCTCATCTGCCAATGTTGTCGTTATATGCGAGACATGACTTACCGAGGGCGACCCGATGCTCTAATAGCGGCATCCCATTCCTATGTAGTCTATAGATGTGATCGTGTATCGGGTACTGCCGGTGATGGAGTTGCGGTCATTGCAAAAAAGAGTATTAAATTGTAGACTTTGGGCTTAGATCGTTCAATTTCCATTGTGAGCTCCTGCTTTCGTCTAATTGCAGCTTACCGAAGGCCTGCAACTAGTTGCCAAGATTCCAGCGAGATGCTCGAGACTAAAGCGGACTGGTGTACTGTGCAGTGCCCTTCAGTAGCTGTTGGTGATTTCAATAACCCATTTTATTGTGGCGATTCTTGTATGTGTTTTACTGCTTCCTTTGAACATTTTCTAAAATCTACAATTTTAATACTCTTCTTTACAATGACCGGAACTCCATCACCGGCAGTACCCGATACACGATCACATCTATAGACCACATAGGAATGGGAACGCTAGTTACCGACAGCAGTAGGTGGAGGAGTTCCACTCTTCATCGTTGCGATTTGTATGTCGGCTCTGGTGAATTGTTGTTTTCATTGTTTTTAGAACATTTTTGTTCTTTTCATACTTGTTTATCACTAGAGAGGATGAGTGATTTTCGTGAGCAACGAATTCCATTTTCCCGCGTTGGAACCCTTCTCATCTTTGGTCGTTGGTTCATGAAGAAAAGTCAAACAAGGATCATCTTACCTTATCACTCTCGTTTGAATGGACAACTCTTTGGCATACTCGTTGTCGAACGTTTTTAAAAACTAGAAAAACACTGAATTTCCAGTGGATAAAAGCTGATTGCGTCGTTGAATGACGTATCTTGTAGAGTTCACGTAATAAGTTTAGTCCGATGAATGGACGATACTGCGACGGTAGATCACCACGTTGTGCAACCATATATAGGCAGTTGTGTTCGAATAACTACAATTGAATAAACATTCGAATAGATTAATCTATTATTTTTTCGATGATCGAGTAAACGAGAAATTCAAGTATTCGATTATTATTTGAAATCGACTATCGACTCTGACAATTATTCGAACATATTCGATCTTCGAATATATGTATTAGAATAATATAACGTAGCCATTACCATATCCTTCCACAGAAATTTCTGGACCGAACGGGCAGCAGGAGGGGGGGAGTGGAAGTAAAAAATTTGGAGCTTCGGGGGGGGGGGCATAAAATTTACAGAGAGTTTTTACTTTCCTACCATTTTTACCATTTTAACATACCATTGTTAGGGGCTATTCATACTCTTCAAAGTCAGCGCTTAACGTGCAGCGTTGCAGTGAGAATACACTCCAGGAGCTTGTGGCGACTATGAATACTTTCCAGCTTCTCCTATCTTGCAACCTCGGCATTTTCGTATAGTAGTTTTAAACTGTTTTTCTGCCTTCGAGGTTAATATTGTGGACAGATTTTATTTGTTCGGCCTGAGCGTTTCGACGATGATCGTCGTCTTCAGAGGCCTGGAAAGCAGTACAAGGTTATGATGTGCTCTCTAGACCATCAAATACTGCCACAGCTCTAGCGTTTCCGAGAGCTCCTCAAGTTAAAAACGCGAAAGCTCAGTCAAAAAGATTCAGGAACTTACACATCTATTTGCCCACCGAGCAGCGTTACGTCTGCTGTTTAACGAGAGACCAGTAAAGAATGGATGGTGCCGCGCGTTGTGCCATTTGATAGTAGATGATAGGCACGCACGCTCCACTAACTGGCCAAATTTAGAGGTCGCAATGCGGAATGAACGGCAAGAGGTTGTTTGTTATGGACGGAATCTCGAAACGGCTGTTCATTGTTGGGTTCCTGGCGTATATCCAGAAAGCCTCCAACGCTTTTCGCGCCGAAATATCCGTCTCAACTGCCAAAATGGCGCACGTGACATTAAAATCTTCACCGCTGTGATCGTCAATTCTTTGCTTGCCCAATGGTGTTGTTATGACGCTACGCCTTTTACCGGCCAGATATTCCTTCACACGTGTAGCGAGCATTCTTCCTGTCTCCCCAATATAGGTAGCTTGACATGCTTCACATTCAATCTGGTAGATTACCCCTACCTTCGAACAGTCTCCAGCTGTACCATATTGGCATACAACACAGTTTTCTGACACACACTCAACGTCGTATAACCTATTTCTTACCAACTGACGTTTGATGTTGTCATTAGGTATGCTAACAAGGACAATATCATTGTCGAGGTGTACTCGTGCGATGCTACGCTGTATTGCAGCACTTACGTGGTCAGAAACAAAAGGTACGCACAACGATATCCTATTCTGATGTGAGAGCTGTCTCGGCGTTACATGACGTCCACCATTTCGGTTGAGTGGTACATCGTAACCGTTATTTATAGCTACAAAGGAGGCTAATCTTCTCGATTCTTGGCGCTCACCTTCGCCTGTGCACATTTCTGTTGCTGTTCGAAACATGTTACGAACAACCGCTCGTTTCATGGCAGTGGGGTGAGCTGATGTTGAATGAATCAAGATGTTTTTGCAACTTGGTTTTCTGTACCATTTAACTCGAACAGTGCCTGCAGGCAGGTTGAATTGCGTGTTGAGGAAGGCAAGCCACCCATTGCTCGGGGTTTCTCGTGTAAGTCGTATGTACTGTGCCTGTTCGTTGAGTATTTGAAAGCATTCATCGATCTCGGATTGTGTTGATGTTATGACACAACAGTCATCTATGTACCTACAGTACATTCATTGAGTGCGAGCAAGGACCGGCTCTTCTATTCTGCCCATAAAACATACTGCGAGCACCGGTGCCAGACGTTGTCCCATGGCTAACCCTCTTATTTGAGAGTAGTAGGCACCTGACCATTTGAATATGTTGCAACACAAACATTCCTTGATCAACGTCATAATCTGCTGTTTACCGAGTCCGAAGGTGTTTATGGTGCGTATATACCTGTCGAGCATCTCAGATAGTGCCTGTAATGCTTGGTCATTCTGAACGTTGGTATAGAGCGAAGTGACATCGAAGGACTCGAATACGCAACCTTCTTGATAGGTGGAATTGTGGAGTTGTTCTAAGAAGTGATTTGTGTTGGTCAGATGAGAAGGAACCTTGGGCAGTAATTGTTTGACGATGTTGTTCAAGAACCAAGAGATACGATCACTTGGCCCACCCACGCAGCTTATAATCGGGCGTATCTTTAACGAGTCTGGTGGCAGTGACGTCATGTCCCGTTGAGCGATTTTATGGGTCTTGACTAGACCATAAAAGACTGGACATCGCGGTTTCTCCAATCTCAGTCGACTTATGAGCCTTTCATCAACACCTGCTGTTCTTGCAACCGTTGTCCAAATATGGTTGAGACGTCTGAATTGCGATACATAACCTCTTTCGTTTGTGAGACGATAGATCGAGTCATCCTGTAAGTGCCGTTTCGTCACTGCTCGATCGAGTGATTGTTTCATCACAACAAACTCCCCACCTTTATCGCTGACGGATACGCGGATGGTACCATTTCCTCTTAGTTCTTTCAGCTCTTTAAGTCCTTCCCATTGAGCCCTGCTGAGATTAGAATTGTGCAGCGTTCTATAACGATTCAGGATTGTCAGAACGTCTGATGACAAAATGCGAAACTTGACGTCCATGTCAGGCGCTGGATCAGGTTCTCTATAGAGTGTGCGTGGGAATGGTATCGGAGGCAAATGATTCAGCCTGTGATTACGAGTGCTATCAGCTGCTCCATGTGACGTACTGCTGCTCCTGATTCGCAACGAGTAACTCAGTTTTTGCAAACCTCCCACTACTTTGCGGAATATAAGTGCATTGACCCTTTGCGCAGGAGAGAAAGACGGTCCCAGGCTTAAAAGACTCAGCACGTTGTCAGAAAGATGGACGTCGCCCAGAACAGTAACCTTGACCGGTCTAGCCTCATTTTGAACCTCAATGTTTTCGTTGTGGTGGATAAATGGTGCATGTCAATGAAGCATGCCGAGCTACCTATATTGGGGAGACAGGAAGAATGCTCGCTACACGTGTGAAGGAACATCTGGCCGGTAAAAGGCGTAGCGTCATAACAACACCATTGGGCAAACCATTGGGCAAGCAAAGAATTGACGATCACAGCGGTGAAGGTTTTAAAGTCACGTGCGCCATTTTGGCAGTTGAGACGGTTATTTCGGCGCGAAAAGCGTTGGAGGCCTTCTGGATATACGCCAGGAACCCAACAATGAACAGCCGTTTCGAGATTCCGTCCATAACAAACGACCTCTTGCCGTTCATTCCGCATTGCGACCTCTAAATTTGGCCAGTTAGTGGCGCGTGCGTGTGCGTGCCTATAATCTACTATCAAAGGGCACAACGCGCGGCACCATCCATTCTTTACTGGTCTCTCGTTAAACAGCAGACGTAACGCTGCTCGGTGGGCAAATAGATGTGTAAGTTCCTGAATCTTTTTGACTGAGCTTTCGCGTTTCTAACTTAGGAGTTCTCGGAAACGCTAGAGCTGTGGCAGTATTTGATGGTCTAGAGAGCACATCATAACCTTGTACTGCTTTCCAGGCCTCTGAAGACGACGATCATCGTCGAAACGCTCAGGCCGAACAAATAAAATCTGTCCACAATATTAACCTCGAAGGCAGAAAAACAGTTTAAAACTACTATGAATACTATAGCGGGCGGCAACGCTATGGCGCAGCGGAATAAAATTGGCTTAAACTGTGCCGAGCAAGCGAATTCAATACAACCGCTCCCTAAAATGCTAGCGATGGGTAGTACCGAAATGAATAATCAGCAAGTGGAATGGAGTCGATGATGTAATAGTAATAAAAACGATGAAAAAAGTCGGCGCGAGCGTCGCCGCATTGGCGTAGAGGGCACCATACGTGTGAAGCGCGGCCGAGACGTCAGGCCATAGGAACTCTAACGCGATGCCCGCACCTGACGCGCTGGCGTTAGTAAATATCAATGGTCCCTTCTCGAGCAAACTGGAGCGTCGAAAACAGGTTGATAAGTTGTAATCTCATGAACCGCTTCCTTTTGACAACTCAAATCGCTCGCATTGTCAGCCTGAGACCTCTCCGTTGCCCAGAGACTGTTGTCGGGCTGTTGACATTCCGATGTGTAGCGTTTAGCGGCCTCTTTAGCTGCAGTTCACATCCTGCAGGACTGTTTCATCTAGCTTATGAACAACATAAACGCTTATAAAACTGAGGAGGATGAATGTGGCAGTGTTTCCCTGAAGTAAGAGAGGTACTGAATTTTGAGGAAATCAAGAGACACGCTTTCGTTCCAGCAGAACTCAAAAACGAAGACGAGTAGATGAGAAGCGTGGCAAGCCGGGTTGAAAGGATCGATAGATGGCATGGCTGGTTTCAGCGGCACTGTTATTTTGCCGCAGTAGCTCCGCAGTAGTACCGCAATCATTGAGGCGTTATTGCGGTATTTGACACAAGTGAGAGCCCTCTGCATGCTCATAGCGGTACGACTGCGGAACTATGGGGACTGCCGCACGGTTGCGGTACTACAGCGGCCAGTTCTCTCAGAGTTAGTCTAACCTCCTCGATGTGTAAAGTCCTCGAGATTATTGTCAAAGACTACCTAACATCAACTAAGCTCCTCAATCCTGCCCAGTATGGTTTCCTGCCTGGCAAGTCAACATTGTCCCAGTTGTTATCCTCGTTTCATGACTGGTGTTCGGCACATAACGAAAACTGCCAGACTGATGTAGTCTATATAGATTATGCAAAAGCTTTTGAATCTGTATGTCAACACAAATTGTTAATTAAGCTCAAAAGTTCCGATATTTGCGCTGATATCTGGAACTGGCTAAAGTCCTCGTTAATATCTCGAACTTTTTGTGTAAAAACTGGCAGTTTCTGTTCTCGTCCATACCCGATCACCAGTGGTGTTCCTCAGGGTAGTATTCAGGGTCCATTGTTGTTTCTTATCTACATAAACGACGCTCCGGATAGTCTATCAAGTTTTGTAAGCTCTATACGGGCAACCTCAAGATCTATCGGCTCTTTATGAGCCTGCAGTTGACTTATATGAGCTTCAATGTGACCTTGATAGACTAGCAGAGTGGTCGAATGTGTGGCAGCTACAATTTTCAGAAGAAAAAGGCAGCTTGCTGCATATTAACTTTCGTCATGAATGCCCGCTGCGTTTAAACGGGGTGGAGCTCCCTGTGCACGAGGTTATCAGGGACCTAGGCGTACTCATTAGTTCGCATCTTAGGTTCCGTATATACGTGGCGAGAACGCCCGCTCTCGCTCTTCAACGCTGATAGGCGCCCGTGCAGGCAGAAAGACTCCGGCAAATGTACCCTGCCTCATGTTGATTCGATTGAAAACGCTTGACCTGGTGATCACTCACTGGAATCGACTCGTTTGCTGCTCATTTATCACGGTTTGAGATGTTCTTGGTCGGCGTATTAGACACGATGGCATTTATTTTGAGGTAGGTTTAGCTTTTATCGCTCGAGGGTTAAAGCAAATCGCTCGAAAGTGGCTGCATCTCTCCCGAATTATCCGTGAGCGAGCGAGAGGAGGCGGAAACGCGCGGCAGCGGGCGCGAGCGCACGAGAGCGAAAGTAAGCGCCCTTCAGCGGCTGGCGAATCGTGTTTTAGGCCCTAGTTATACACCGGCGGGATGCTGCGGAAATAGCATGACAACTATCACTTATGGCCTTAACTGTGCCGAGGCACGCCAAAAGGAACAGTAGTCGCAGAAAAACGCGCCGGAACGCCGCACAGAGCAGTTACACACGCCGCGGCACCGTATCCTTGCGGGACCTGTCCTGTTGGAAATTGGCCAATTTCCACCAGCTGATTATTTTTCTGATTTAAAATTGTTAAAACATAATCAGAACGACATAACGAGCACTGTAATGACGAGAAGAATTGATTATCATACACCAGCGGCGTCGGCCGGCTGACGCCGGCCTCTGCCGCTGGGTTCCGGCTACGCCAGCCCATTTGCCGGCTTCGCCGGCATCTTAAGTATTATATAATCGACATCCGCTGATTCTACGTGAGTTGGCGTTCAGAAGTTCTCACACTTGCCGGCTATCGCCGGCCTCTGTCGCTGGAGTCCGGCTGCGCCGGCCCATGAGCTAGTTTCGACGACAACGCTCGAGCAATCAGAAGTTACTAAGCATTTCAAACCTTGCAAACCTTGCTAACCTACTTTCTTATGCAGTTGCACACCGACCTTCTCTAGTTTTAGGAGGTCCTAAAATGGTAGCTCATTTATATCCATTTCTGTCATGTTTCTGTTTTTCTGTCTTTCTGTCATGGGGGTGTGTATACAAGTCTGTTGGTACCTGCTCGTTGGTGCCCCTGCTTCTACTGAACCCAGCAGACGTTTGAGTGTACACAGGGAACGTTCGAGCGATATAGCGTGCACAACTATATCGCGAAAGTATCCCGCACATTGCATAAAGGTGTCGCCGTCCGGCACACTAAGGCCTCTGGTCCATAACACCTTAGGATCCGTACCTAGGGAGTCATGGAGTCTTTGGCCACAAGCCACAATTTCGCCACCCTGAACTGTCGATCGCTGTCGAGTGATATCCAAAAACTGCGCTATCCAGACTTCTGAGCTATTTCCATGCACCGTTTGCTGCTTTGCAGGAAACCCGCCTCAAGGATAGACCCGTCATTAGCGTCGGAGAGTACACCATCTACTGCGGTAACGCTGACGATAGGAGAGTGGGAGGCTGTGCAATAGCTGTAAGGAAGGATTTCAATGGTATGGTCAAGGAGTTCGGCTCAACGTCGTGTCGGAATGCATTCGTACGACTGCGGGATCACAGAGGATTCAATCTGTGGATAGTGAGTGCTCATGCGCCCACTGAAACCGCCGAAGACAATTCGAAGGATGCGTTTTATGAGGAACTCAATACGTTGCTGGCCAGGATACCTTGTCAACATGCTGTTGTCGTGGGGATTGACGCAAATGCGAAGATGGGACTTGATCAGGAATCCGAAGTACTCGGTAAATGGTTCTACCCAGTGGAGCAAACATCGGACAATGGCTACCGCCTTGTCGACTTTTGTGAACGCAGTGGTCTGATTATTGCATCGACATTCAAGAGGAATCATCGCCGCCATCAGCTTACGTGGCAGGGACAAACCCGGCTATCTCCAGAAGAGCAGCGGAAGCGGAAGATGACAACTTTGAAACTACAGCTTGACTATGTCCTGACGAGGAATATTCCAGTATCGGACATTCGAAGATCTAGAGCTGTGTGGGATGTCGCATTCGATTCGGATCACCGTCCTGTTCTGTTGAACTTCACTGCGAGGATTCATAAGAGGAAGCGAGGGGCTTAGCCTCTCCAGAGGATTGACATGACAAGTCTCAGAGATGAAGAGTGCAGAAGGAATTTCCGACAACGCGTTTCTATTCACATCTGAGTACGGACTAAGAAGAAACTTTGCGACGCGGATTCTTTTGTCAAGTGCATCCAGGACGCTGCGAAAGAGGCACTCCCGGTTGTACAGCCTAAGAAGAAGTTCGCCTACGTCTCAGAAGAAACAACATCTACCTACAACAGAGTATGTGATCTCCGAACTGCAGGAAACTTCGTGGAGGAGAAGCGTCTGAGGAGGAAGTTGCGTCGGCAGCTTCAAAGTGACCGCGAACGAGAGTGGACGTGTAGAGCTAAGGAGTTTGAGAAGGCTTGGGAGGAGAAGAATCCGAAGAAAGCCTACACGTTGCTGCGACAGTATAGCGGGAAGATGAAGAGATGTTCTCCTGTCTTGAACACTACCAATGGAGTTGCAGTTGGTGATGCGACGCTGCCAATATGGAAGGATTACTTCAGTTCACTACTGAATCGTCCAGCGCCATCAGTACCTGAGCTCCCGCATGTTCAGAGAGCACATTACGATGTCAGTGAGGAACCGCCGACTGAGTCTGAAGTTTTGGATTGTGTCCGGAAAATGAAGAATGGAAAGGCAGGTGGAGATGACAACATCACTGCTGAAATGCTGAAAGCTCTTCCTCCGTCTGGGATTCGTGAAATGACCAACACCATCCGTGCCATATGGATGAGCGAAAGGATACCCGATTCGTGGAGACATGCGATCATCGTACCTCTTCACAAGAAGCTATCCGTCACGGATCCTAAGAACTACAGAGGAATCTCTCTACTTCGTGTCATGTACAAGGTTTTAGAACGTATCATTCTCGAGCGACTTATCAAACATCGTGAAGGAACGACCAGAGATGAGCAAGCCGGTTTTCGACCTGGAAGATCGACCATCGACCAAGTGTTCGTCGTGAGAAGAGTAATTGAATCGTGGCAGCGGTTTTCGAAGCCATTACAGCTTGCTTTTTGGACTTTGAAGCCGCGTTCGACTCTCCTCATCGTGATCGATTGCTCAATGCTCTTCGAGCAGATGGAGTCCCGGAAAAGTATGTTCGGTTAATCGAGGACATGAACAAAGGAACAACAGCAGCAGTTCGTACACCTGTCGGATTTACGTCGGCTTTCGAGGTGAAAACAGGAGTAAGGCAAGGAGCCGTTGCAGGACCTTTTCTTTTTCAACTTCGCCGTTGATGACATCATGCGTAGAGTTGCAGAACAGTTTCCTGCGGATGTGATCCTAACACCATCAGGACGCTCCCTTGTCGACCTGGAGTACGCCGACGACATTGTGTTATTCGCTGAAAACAACGCAAAACTGCAAAGGATTGTGAACCTCGTTTCGAAGTATGCCGCAGCCTATGGACTTCGTCTTCGTCCCGACAAATGCAAGCAGATGTGGGTCTCTCAGAGGCCTTCAACTGGAGTTTGTGTGGACGGACAACGTATCGAACTGGTGGACGATTTCTGTTATTTGGGCTGTTTGCTGAAGAACGATGGTAGTTATGCAGCGGATATTCGACAACGATGTGCGAAAGCTACGTCTGCATTCAATTCTCTAACCAAGTGTTTGTGGTCTACCACCATCGCGAAGGAAGTCAAGTTGCGCGTCTACCTATCCGCTATTCGCCCTATCATGATGTACGGATCGGAGACGTGGGCAGCACCGAAAACGCAGATGGAAAGGTTGGATTGCACGGAGAGGAAGCTTTTTAGGCGTTTTCTTGGATATTTCTGGCCGCGTGTATGCCATAACGAAGACCTTTACAAGGAAATCGACGCAGTACATCAACACTTGACACGAGGGAGGTGCCAGCATCTCCTAACGCCATCTCAAGCAGCAATGGAAAGTCGACTTCGACTGCTCGGGCATATACTAAGAAGAACGCCGGATCGTCTCGTACAACACGCTTTAAAAATGCTTCCAAATTGTGTCTGGAAACGGCCACCTGGGCGTAGGCGAAAGTTCTGGACGGATGTGGTTAAAGAGGATTTAAAGTCACTCGGCATCGAAAGACAGTTCAGGCGCGATGTTTCGTTTCGCAGGAAATGGAATAGTGACAGCTGGATGGAATGTGTTCAAATTGTGGCTGAAGACCGTGAAAAATGGACACGGCTGACTACTAGGACGGCACACCTCGGTGAAGATGCGGAATGACCGCGTCAGGCGAAAGCCAACCGATTAAGTCAAGTAAGTAAGTCTGTCATGATAAAGACAACCGCTGTTTCAGATTTAGTAAAGGCCTCCATGACCAACCGACACCCTGCTACTTTTATTGCCAAATGAAGTATAATGATGTTTGTGTTTTCTGGATGCATATTTTGATTAACTCACATTTCCATCGTATATAAACCTGATTTAGAAAGGTTGGTGCATATAAACAGCCAAGCAGTTGAAATGAGTGGTTAAGGGGGAGGGGACTTGAAAAAAGGGGTGGTATACACTCTCTTATAGACGCACAAAACGATTTTGAAGTTCTGCGCTCACCCACTTCGGTCCCGCACACTTTCTACGGTGTCCAGCGCACTCCCACTTAGATCCCGCATACTCCCTATGGCGTCTGGCGCACTCCCACTTGGGTCCCACACACTTTACACAGCGTCCGGCTCACTCCCACTTCGGTCCCGCACACTTCCTACGACGTCCGGCGCACTAGCATTTGGGTCCCACACACTTCCTGCGGCGTTCTGCGCATTCCCACTTGAGTCCCGCAAACTTTCTACGGCGTCCTGCGCACTCCCACTTGAGTCCCGCACACTTTCTACGGCGTCCCGCGCACTCCCACTTAGGTCCCGCACACTTTTCTACGGCGTCCGGCGCCCTCTACCTTGGGTCCCGCACACTTTCTACGGCGTCCGGCGCCCTCTACCTTGGGTACCGCACACTTTCTATGGCGTCCTGAGCACTCCTACTTGGGTCCCGCAGAGATTTTCTATGGCGTCCTGAGCACTCCCACTTAGGTCCCGCCCACTTTCTTTGGCGTCCGGCGCCCTCTACCTTGGTCCCGCACACTTTCTGCGGCGTCCTGTTCACTTCCACTTGGGTCCCGCAAACTTTCTACGGTGTCCGGCGCACTCTACCTTGGGTCCCACACTCTTTTCTACGGCGTCCGGCCCACTCTACCTTGGGTCCCGCACACTTTCTACGGCGTTTGGCGCACTTCCACTTGGATCCCGTATACTCCCTACGGCGTCCTGCGCACTCCCACTTGGGTCCCGCACACTTTCTACGGCGTCCTACGCACTTCGACGTGGGTCCCGCACACTTTCTACGGCGTCCGGAGCACTCTACCTTGGGTCCCGCACACTTTCTACGGCGTCCGGCACACTCTACCTTGGGTCCCGCACACATTCTACGGCGTCCTACGCACTTCCACTTGGGTCCCGCACACTTTCTACGGCGTCCTACGCACTTCCACGTGGGTCCCGTACACTTTCTACGGCGTCCGGCGCACTCTACCTTCGGTCCCGCACACTTTCTACGTCGTCCGGCGCACTCTACCTTGGGTCCCGCACACTTTCTACGGCGTCCGGCACACTCTTCCATGGGTCCCGCACACATTCTACGGCGTCCTACGCACTTCCACTTGGGTCTCGCACACTTTCTACGGCGTCCTACGCACTTCCACGTGGGTCCCGTACACTTTCTACGGCGTCCGGCGCACTCTGCCTTGGGTCCCGCACACTTTCTACGTCGTCCGGCGCACTCTACCTTGGGTCCCACACACTTTCTACGGCGTCCTACGCACTTCCACTTGGGTCCCGCACACTTTCTACGGCGTTCTGCGCGCTCTTGAGCCCGTACCCGTAAGGTCGCCCGTCTTGAAAGTCAAGCCGAATAAACGGTCAAACAAACACACAGAGAAACGCACACATACATACATACATACATACATACATACATACATACATACATACATACACATACATATACATACATATACATACATACATACACACACGCACACACAAATTTACCAAAATATATATAGTAGGATAATAATAAACGGCTAAGAGTTGACCGTTGACCGTTGACCGTTGACCAGGGAATGTGCGGGATCCAGTTAGGAGTGCGCTGAGTGCCGGGAGGAGTGTGGCGGACCCCACTGGGAGGGCGCCAAGCGTCGTTGGAAGTGTGTGGGACCCAATTGGAAGTTCGCCACGCGCCGTGGAAAGTGTGCGATACTCGACTGGAAGTGCGCGACGCGCCATGGAAAGTGTGCGGGACCCGACAGGAAATGCGCCACGCGCTGTGGATAGCGTGCGTGACCTGACTGGAAGTGCGCCACACGCTGTGGAAAGAGTGCGGGACCCGACTGGAAGTGCGCCACGCTATGTGGAAAGTGTGCGAGACCCGAGTGTAAGTGCGCCACGTAATGTGGAAAGGGTGCGGGACCTGACTGGAAGTGCGCCACGCGCCGTAGAAAGGGTGCGGGACCCCACTGGAAGTGCGCCACGCTATGTGGAAAGTTTGCGAGACCCGAGTGTAAGTGCGCCACGTAATGTGGAAAGTGTGTCGGACCTGACTGGAAGTGCGCATCGCGCTGTGGAAAATGTGTGGGACCCAAGTGAAAGCGCGCCACGCGTCGTGGAAAATGTGCGGGACCCGATCGGAAGTGCGCAACGCGCCGTGGAAAGTGTGCGGGACCCAACCGGAAGTGCGCCACGCGCCGTGGAAAGGGTGCGGGACCCGATTGGAAGTGCGCAACGCGCCCTGGAATGTGTGCTGAACCTGACTGGAAGTGCGCCACGCGCCGTAGAAAGGGTGCGGAACCCGACTGGAAGTGCGCCACGCGCTGTGGAAAGTGTGCGGGACTCAACCGGAAGTGCGCCACGCGCCGTGGAAAGGGTGCATGACCTGACTGGAAGTGCGCCACGCGCCGTAGAAAGGGTGCGGAACCCGACTGGAAGTGCGCCACGCGCTGTGGAAAGTGTGCGGGACCCGACTGGAAGTGCGCCACTCGCCGTGGAAAGTGTGTCGGAACCCACTGGAAGTGCGCCACGCTATGTGGAAAGTGTGCGTGACCCGACTGGAAGTGCGCCACGCTATGTGGAAAAAGTGCGGGACCCGAGTTGAAGTGCGCCCCGCGCCGTAGAAAGTGTGCGGGATTCGACTGGAAGTGCGCCACGCGCTGTGGAAAGGGTGCGGGACCTGACTGGAAGTGCGCCACGCGCAGTGGGAAGTGTGCGATACTCGACTGGAAGTGCGCCACTTGCCGAGGAAAGTGTGCGGGACCCGACCGGAAGTGCGCCACGCGCGGTGGAACGGGTGCGGGACCTGACTGGAAGTGCGCCACGCGCCGTAGAAAGGGTGCGTAACCCGACTGGAAGTGCGCCACGCGCAGTGGGAAGTGTGCGATACTCGACTGGAAGTGCGCCACTTGCCGAGGAAAGTGTGCGGGACCCGACCGGAAGTGCGCCACGCGCGGTGGAACGGGTGCGGGACCTGACTGGAAGTGCGCATGCGCCGTAGAAAGGGTGCGTAACCCTACTGGAAGTGCACCACGCGCCGTGGAAAGTGTGCGGGACCCGACTGGAAGTGCGCCACTCGCCGTGGAAAGTGTGTCGGACCCCACTGGAAGTGCGCCACGCTATGTGGAAAGTGTGCGTGACCCGACTGGAAGTGCGCCACGCTATATGGAAAGTGTGCGTGACCCGACTGGAAGTGCGCCACGCTATGTGGAAAATGTGCGGAACCCCACTGGAAGTGCGCCACGCTATGTGGAATGTTTTCGAGACTCGAGTGTAAGTGCGCCACGTAATGTGGAAAGGGTGCGGGACCTGACTGGAAGTTTGCCACGCGCCGTTGAATGTGTGCGGGACCCGACTGGAAGTGCGCCACGCGCCCTGGAATGTGTGCGGGACCTGACTGGAAGTGCGCCACGCGCCGTAGAAAGGGTGCGGGACCCGACTGGAAGTGCGCCACGCGCTGTGGAAAGTGTGCAGGACCCGAACGGAAGTGCGCCGCGCGCCGTGGAAAGTGTGCGGGACCCGACTGGAAGTGCGCCACTCGCCGTGGAAAGTGTGTCGGACCTGACTGGAAGTGCGCCACGCGCCGTGGAAAGTGTGCGGGACCCGACTGGAAGTGCGCCACTCGCCGTGGAAAGTGTGCGGGATCCGACTGGAAGTGCGCATCGCGCCGTGGAAAATGTGTGGGAGCCGAGTGGAAGTGCGCCACGCGCTGTGGAAAGTGTGCGGGACCCGACCGGAAGTGCGCCACGCGCCGTGGAAAGTGTGCGGGACCCAACTGGAAGTGCGCCACTCGCCGTGGAAAGTGTGTCGGACCCCACTGGAAGTGCGCCACGCTATGTGGAAAGTGTGCGTGACCCGACTGGAAGTGCGCCACGCTATGTGGAAAAAGTGCGGGACCCGAGTTGAAGTGCGCCACGCGCCGTGGAAAGGGTGCGGGGCCTGACTGGAAGTGCGCCACGCACCGTGGAAAGTGCGTCGGACCCCACTTGAAGTGCGCCACGTAACGTAGAAAGGGTGCGGGACCCGAGTGGAAGTGCGCCACGCGCTGTAGAAAGTGTGCAGGACCCGACCGAAAGTGCGCCACGCGCCGTGGAAAGTGTGCGGGACCCGACTGGAAGTGCGCCACTCGCCGTGGAAAGTGTGTCGGACCCCACTGGAAGTGCGCCACGCTATGTGGAAAATGTGAGTGACCCGACTGGAAGTGCGCCACGCTATGTGCAAAAAGTGCGGGACCCGAGTTGAAGTGCGCCACGCGCTGTGGAAAGTGTGCGGGACCCGACCGGAAGTGCGCCACGCGCCGTGGAAAGTGTGCTGGACCCGACTGGAAGTGCGCCACGCTATATGGAAAGTGCGCGTGACCCGACTGGAAGTGCGCCACGCTATGTGGAAAATGTGCGGAACCCCACTGGAAGTGCGCCACGCTATGTGGAATGTTTTCGAGACTCCAGTGTAAGTGCGCCACGTAATGTGGAAAGGGTGCGGAACCTGACTGGAAGCTTGCCACGCGCCGTTGAATGTGTGCGGGACCCGACTGGAAGTGCGCCACGCGCCCGGGAATGTGTGCGGGACCTGACTGGAAGTGCGCCACGCGCAGTGGAAAAGTGCGGATCCGAGTGGAAGTGCGCCACGCGCTGTGGAAAGGGTGCGGGACCTGACTGGAAGTGCGCCACGCGCAGTGGAAAGTGTGCGATACTCGACCGGAAGTGCGCCGCGCGCCGTGGAAAGTGTGCGGGACCCGACTGGAAGTGCGCCACTCGCTGTGGAAAGTGTGTCGGACCTGACTGGAAGTGCGCATCGCGCCGTGGAAAATGCGTGGGAGCCGACCGGAAGTGCGCCACGCTCCGTGGAAAGTGTGCGGGACCCGACTGGAAGTGCGCCACTCGCCGTGGAAAGTGTGTCGGACCTGACTGGAAGTGCGCATCGCGCCGTGGAAAATGTGTGGGAGCCGAGTGGAAGTGCGCCGCGCGCTGTGGAAAGTGTGCGGGACCCGACCGGAAGTGCGCCACGCGCCGTGGAAAGTGTGCGAGACCCGACTGGAAGTGCGCCACTCGCCGTGGAAAGTGTGTCGGACCCCACTGGAAGTGCGCCACGCGCCGTGGAAAGGGTGCGGGGCCTGACTGGAAGTGCGCCACGCTATGTGGAAAGTGTGCGTAACCCGACTGGAAGTGCGCCACGCTATGTGGAAAAAGTGCGGGACCCGAGTTGAAGTGCGCCACGCGCCGTGGAAAGGGTGTGGGACCCGAATGGAAGTGCTCCACGCGCCGTAGAAAGGGTACGGAACCCGAGTGGAAGTGCGCCACGCGCTGTGGAAAGTGTGCGGGACCCGACCGGAAGTGCGCCACGCGCCGTGGAAAGTGTGCGGGACCCGACTGGAAGTGCGCAACTCGCCGTGGAAAGTGTGTCGGACCCCACTGAAAGTGCGCCACGCTATGTGGAAAATGTGCGTGACCCGACTGGAAGTGCGCCACGCTATGTGGAAAAAGTGCGGGACCCGAATTGAAGTGCGCCACGCGCCGAAGAAAGTGTGCGGGATCCGACTGGAAGTGCGCCACGCGCTGTGAAAAGGGTGCGGGACCTAACTGGAAGTGCGCCACGCGCCGTGGAAAGTGTGCGGGACCCGACTGGAAGTGCGCCACGCTATGTGGAAAAAGTGCGGGACCCGAGTTGAAGTGCGCCATGCGCCGTAGAAAATGTGCGGAATCCGACTGGAAGTGCGCCACGCGCTGTGAAAAGGGTGCGGGACCTAACTGGAAGTGCGCCACGCGCAGTGGAAAAAGTGCGGGACCCGAGTTGAAGTGCGCCGCTCGCCGTGGATAGTGTGTCGGACCCCACTGGAAGTGCGCCACGCTATGTAGAAAGCGTGCGAGACCCGACTGGAAGTGCGCCACGCTATGTGGAAAGTGTGCGGGACCCGAATTGAAGTGCGCCACGCGCCGTAGAAAGTGTGCCGGATGCGACTGGAAGTGCGCCACGCGCTGTGGAAAGTGTGTGGGACCCGACCGGAAGTGCGCCACGCGTTGTGGAATGTGTGCGGGACCTGACTGGAAGTGCGCCACGCGCAGTAGAAAGGATGCGGGACCCGACTGGAAGTGCGCCACTTGCCGCGGAAAGTGTGTCGGACCCCACTGGAAGTGCACCACGCTATATGGAAAGTGTGCGAGACCCGACTGGAAGTGCGCCACGCTATGTGGAAAGTGTGCGTGACCCGACTGGAAGTGCGCCACGCTATGTGGAAAAAGTGCGGGACCCGAGTTGAAGTGCGCCACGCGCCGTGGAAAGGGTGCGGGGCCTGACTGGAAGTGCGCCACGCACCGTGGAAAGTGTGTCGGACCCCACTTGAAGTGCGCCACGCGCCGTAGAAAGGGTACGGAACCCGAGTGGAAGTGCGCCACGCGCTGTGGAAAGTGTGCAGGACCCGACCGAAAGTGCGCCACGCGCCGTGGAAAGTGTGCGGGACCCGACTGGAAGTGCGCCACGCGCCCGGGAATGTGTGCGGGACCTGACTGGAAGTGCGCCACGCGCAGTGGAAAAAGTGCGGAATCCGACTGGAAGTGCGCCACGCGCTGTGGAAAGGGTGCGGGACCTGACTGGAAGTGCGCCACGCGCAGTGGAAAGTGTGCGATACTCGACCGGAAGTGCGCCGCGCGCCGTGGAAAGTGTGCGGGACCCGACTGGAAGTGCGCCACTCGCTGTGGAAAGTGTGTCGTACCCCACTTGAAGTGCGCAACTCGCCGTGGAAAGTGTGTCGGACCCCACTGGAAGTGCGTCACGCTATGTGGAAAGTGTGCGTAACCCGACTGGAAGTGCGCCACGCTATGTGGAAAAACTGCGGGACCCGAGTTGAAGTGCGCCACGCGGCGTGGAAAGGGTGTGGGACCCGAATGGAAGTGCTCCACGCGCCGTAGAAAGGGTACGGAACCCGAGTGGAAGTGCGCCACGCGCTGTGGAAAGTGTGCGGGACCCGACCGGAAGTGCGCCACGCGCCGTGGAAAGTGTGCGGGACCCGACTGGAAGTGCGCAACTCGCCGTGGAAAGTGTGTCGGACCCCACTGAAAGTGCGCCACGCCATGTGGAAAAGTGAGCGCGACCCGATTGGAAGTGCACCACGCAATGTGGAAAAAGTGCGGGACTAAACTGGAAGTGCACCACGCGCCGTGGAAAGTGTGCGGGATCCGACTGGAAGTGCGCCACGCGCCGTGGAAAGCGTGCGGACCTAACTGGAAGTGCGCCACGCGCCGTGGAAAGTGTGCAGGACGCGACTGGAAGTGCGCCACGCGATGTGGAAAAAGTGCGGGCACCGAGTTGAAGTGCGCCATGCGCCGTAGAAAATGTGCGGAATCCGACTGGAAGTGCGCCACGCGCTGTGAAAAGGGTGCGGGACCTAACTGGAATTGCGCCACGCGCAGTGGAAAAAGTGCGGGACCCGAGTTGAAGTGCGCCGCTCGCCGTGGATAGTGTGTCGGACCCCACTGGAAGTGCGCCACGCTATGTAGAAAGCGTGCGAGACCCGACTGGAAGTGCGCCACGCTATGTGGAAAGTGTGCGGGACCCGACTGGAAGTGCGCCACTCGCCGTGGAAAGTGTGCCGGATGCGACTGGAAGTGCGCCACGCGCTGGGGAAAGTGTGTGGGACCCGACCGGAAGTGCGCCACGCGATGTGGAATGTGTGCGGGACCTGACTGGAAGTGCGCCACGCGCAGGAGCAAGGGTGCGGGACCCGGCTGGAAGTGCGCCACTTGCCGCGGAAAGTGTGTCGGACCCCACTGGAAGTGCACCACGCTATATGGAAAGTGTGCGAGACCTGACTGGAAGTGCGCATCGCGCCGTGGAAAGTGTGTTGGACCCGACTGGAAAGGCACCACACGCCGTGGAAAGTGTGCGGGACCCAACTGAAAGTGCGCCACGCTATGTGGAAAGTGTGCGGGATCCGAATGAAAGTGCGCAACGCGCCGTGGAAAGTGTGCCGGATGCGACTGGAAGTGCGCCACGCGCTGTGGAAAGTGTGCGGACCCGACCGGAAGTGCGCCACGCGTTGTGGAAAGTGTGCGGGACCCGACTGGAAGTGCGCCACGCGCCGTGGAAAGTGTGCGGAACCCGACTGGAAGTGCGCCACGCGCCGCGGAAAGTGTGCGGGACCCCACTGGAAGTGCGCCACGCTATATGGAAAGTGTGCGAGACCCGACTGGAAGTGCGCCACGCGCCGTGGAAAATGCGTGCGGGACCCAACTGGAAGTGCGCTACGCGCCGGGGAAAGTGTGCGTAATACGACTGGAAGTGCGCTACGCGCCATGTAAAGTGTTCGGGCACCGACTGGAAGTGCGTCACGCACCGTGAAAAGTGTGCGGGACTCGATTAGAGGTGCGCCACGCGCCGTGGAAAGTGTGTCGGACCCGACTGGAAGTGCGCCACGCGCCGTGGAAAGTGTGTCGGACCCCACTGGAAGTGCCCCACGCAATGTGGAAAAAGTGCGGGACCCGACTGGAAGTGCACCACGCGCCGTGGAAAGTGTGTGGGACTCAACTCGAAGTGCGCCACGCTCCGTGGAAAGTGTGCGGGACCCGACTGGAAGTGCGCCACTCGCCGTGGAAAGTGTGTCGGACCTGACTGGAAGTGCGCCACGCACCGTGGAAAGTGTGCGGGACCCGATTGGAAGTGCGCCACTCGCTGTGGAAAGTGTGTCGGACCCCACTTGAAGTGCGCAACTCGCCGTGGAAAGTGTGTCGGACCCCACTGGAAGTGCGCCACGCTATGTGGAAAAAGTGCGGGACCCGAGTTGAAGTGCGCCACGCGCCGTGGAAAGGGTGTGGGACCCGAATGGAAGTGCTCCACGCGCCGTAGAAAGGGTACGGAACCCGAGTGGAAGTGCGCCACGCGCTGTGGAAAGTGTGCGGGACCCGACCGGAAGTTCGCCACGCGCCGTGGAAAGTGTGCGGGACCCGACTGGAAGTGCGCCACTCGCCGTGGAAAGTGTGTCGGACCCAACTGGAAGTGCGCCACGCTATGTGGAAAGTGTGCGTGACCCGACTGGAAGTGCGCCACGCTATGTGGAAAAAGTGCGGGACCGGAGTTGAAGTGCGCCACGCGCCGAAGAAAGTGTGCGGGATCCGACTGGAAGTGCGCCACGCGCT
The DNA here is from genome assembly GCA_029168955.1 of Aplectana chamaeleonis. NCBI lineage: Eukaryota > Metazoa > Nematoda > Chromadorea > Rhabditida > Cosmocercidae > Aplectana > Aplectana chamaeleonis. Next base: position 484,540 of record JAPDOI010000464.1, read on the forward strand.
GTGAAAAGGGTGCGGGACCTAACTGGAAGTGCGCCACGCGCCGTGGAAAGTGTGCGGGACCCAACTGGAAGTGCGCCACGCTATGTGGAAAAACTGCGGGACCCGAGTTGAAGTGCGCCATGCGCCGTAGAAAGTGTGCGGAATCCGACTGGAAGTGCGCCACGCGCCGTGGAAAGTGTGCGGGACCTAACTGGAAGTGCGCCACGCGCCGTGGAAAGTGTGCGAGACCCAACTGGAAGTGCGCCACGCTATGTGGAAAGTGTGCGGGACCCGACTTGAAGTGCGCCACGCTCCGTAGAAAGTGTGCCGGATGCGACTGGAAGTGCGCCACGCGCTGTGGAAAGTGTGTGGGACCCGACCGGAAGTGCGCCACGCGTTGTGGAATGTGTGCGGGACCTGACTGGAAGTGCGCCACGCGCTGTGAAAAGGGTGCGGGACCCGACTGGAAGTGCGCCACGCGCAGTGGAAAGTGTGCGATACTCGACTGGAAGTGCGCCACTCGCCGTGGAAAGTGTGTCGGACCCCACTGGAAGTGCGCCACGCTATATGGAAAGTGTGCGAGACCCGACTGGAAGTGCGCCACGCGCTGTGGAAAGGGTGCGGGACCTGACTGGAAGTGCGCCACGCGCAGTGGAAAGTGTGCGATACTCGACCGGAAGTGCGCCGCGCGCCGTGGAAAGTGTGCGGGACCCGACTGGAAGTGCGCCACTCGCTGTGGAAAGTGTGTCGAACCTGACTGGAAGTGCGCATCGCGCCGTGGAAAATGCGTGGGAGCCGACCGGAAGTGCGCCACGCTCCGTGGAAAGTGTGCGGGACCCGACTGGAAGTGCGCCACTCGCCGTGGAAAGTGTGTCGGACCTGACTGGAAGTGCGCCACGCACCGTGGAAAGTGTGCGGGACCCGATTGGAAGTGCGCCACTCGCTGTGGAAAGTGTGTCGGACCCCACTTGAAGTGCGCAACTCGCCGTGGAAAGTGTGTCGGACCCCACTGGAAGTGCGCCACGCTATGTGGAAAAAGTGCGGGACCCGAGTTGAAGTGCGCCACGCGCCGTGGAAAGTGTGCGAGACCCGAATGGAAGTGCGCCACGCGCCGTAGAAAGTGTACGGAACCCGAGTGGAAGTGCGCCACGCGCTGTGGAAAGTGTGCGGGACCCGACCGGAAGTGCGCCACGCGCCGTGGAAAGTGTGCGGACCCGACTGGAAGCGCCCCACCCGCCGTAGAAACTGTGCGGGACCCGACTGAAAGTGCGCCACGCGCCGTAGAAATTGTGCCGGACCCGACTGCAAGTGCGCCACGCGCCGTACAAACTGTGCGGGACCCGACTGCAAGTGCGCCACGCGCCGTGGAAAGTGTGCGGGACCTAACTGGAAGTGCGCCACGCGCCGTGGAAAGTGTGCGGGACCCGACTGGAAGTGCGCCACGCCCCGTGGAAAGTGCGGGACCCGAGTTGAAGTGCGCCATGCGCCGTAGAAAATGTGCGGAATCCGACTGGAAGTGCGCCACGCTATGCAGAAAGCGTGCGAGACCCGACTGGAAGTGCGCCACGCTATGTGGAAAGTGTGCGGGACCCGACTTGAAGTGCGCCACGCGCCGTGGAAAGTGTGCCGGACCCGACTGGAAGTGCGCCACGCGCCGTGGAAAGTGTGTGACCCGACTGGAAGTGCGCCACGCGCCGTGGAAAGTGTGCGGGACCTGACTGGAAGTGCGCCACGCGCCGTAGAAAGGATGCGGGACCCGACTGGAAGTGCGCCACGCGCCGTGGAAAGTGTGCGGACCCGACTGGAAGTGCGCCACGCGCCGTGGAAAGTGTGCGAGACCCGACTGGAAGTGCGCCACGCGCCGTGGAAAGTGTGCGGGACCCGACTGGAAGTGCGCCACGCGCCGTGGAAAGTGTGCGATACCCGACTGGAAGTGCGCCACGCGCCGTGGAAAGTGTGCGGACCCGACTGGAAGTGCGCCACGCGCCGTGGAAAGTGTGCGAGACCCGACTGGAAGTGCGCCACGCGCCGTGGAAAGTGTGCGGGACCCGACTGGAAGTGCGCCACGCGCCGTGGAAAGTGTGCGGACCCGACTGGAAGTGCGCCACGCGCCGTGGAAAGTGTGCGGACCCGACTGGAAGTGCGCCACGCGCCGTGGAAAGTGTGCGGACCCGACTGGAAGTGCGCCACGCGCCGTGAAAAGTGTGCGGGACCCGACTGGAAGTGAGCCGCGCGTTATGGAAAGCGTGCGAGACCTGACTGGAAGTGCGCCACGCGCCGTGGAAAGTGTGCGGGACATGACTGAAGTGCGCCACGCGCCGTGAAAAGTGTGCGAGACCCGACTGGAAGTGCGTCACGCACCGTGGAAAGTGTGCGGACCCGACTGGAAGTGCGCCACGCGCCGTGGAAAGTGTGCGGACCCGACTGGAAGTGCGCCACGCGCCGTGAAAGTGTGCGGACCCGACTGGAAGTGCGCCACGCGCCGTGGAAAGTGTGCGGGACCCGACTAAAAGTGCGCCATGCGCCGTGGAAAGTGTGTGGGACCCAACTGGAAGTGCGCCATGCGCCATGGAAAGTGTGCGGGACCCGACTCGGAGTGCGCCACGCGCCGTGTAAAGTGTGCGAGACCCAATTGGAAGTGCGCCACTCGCCGTGCAAAGTGTGCGGGACCCAACTGGAAGTGCGCCACGCGCCACGGAAAGTGTGCGAGACCGCACTGGAAGTGCGCCACGCGCCGTGGAGTGTGCGAGACCCAACTGGAAGTGCGCCATGCGCCGTGGAAAGTGTGCGGGACCCGACTGGAAGTGCGCCACGCGCCGTGGAAAGTGTGCGGACCCGACTGGAAGTGCGCCACGCGCCGTGGAAAGTGTGCGAGACCCGACTGGAAGTGCGCCACGCGCCGTGGAAAGTGTGCGGGACCCGACTGGAAGTGCGCCACGCGCCGTGGAAAGTGTGCGGACCCGACTGGAAGTGCGCCACGCGCCGTGGAAAGTGTGCGAGACCCGACTGGAAGTGCGCCACGCGCCGTGGAAAGTGTGCGGGACCCGACTGGAAGTGCGCCACGCGCCGTGGAAAGTGTGCGGACCCGACTGGAAGTGCGCCACGCGCCGTGGAAAGTGTGCGGGACCCGACTGGAAGTGCGCCACGCGCCGTGGAAAGTGTGCGAGACCCGACTGGAAGTGCGCCACGCGCCGTGGAAAGTGTGCGGACCCGACTGGAAGTGCGCCACGCGCCGTGGAAAGTGTGCGGGACCCGACTGGAAGTGCGCCACGCGCCGTGGAAAGTGTGCGAGACCCGACTGGAAGTGCGCCACGCGCCGTGGAAAGTGTGCGGGACCCGACTGGAAGTGCGCCACGCGCCGTGGAAAGTGCGGACCCGACTGGAAGTGCGCCACGCGCCGTGGAAAGTGTGCGGACCCGACTGGAAGTGCGCCACGCGCCGTGGAAAGTGTGCGAGACCCGACTGGAAGTGCGCCACGCGCCGTGGAAAGTGTGCGGACCCGACTGGAAGTGCGCCATATGCCTTGGAAAGTGTGCGAGACCCGACTGGAAGTGCGCCACGCGCCTTGGAAAGTGTGCGAGACCCGACTGGAAGTGCGCCACGCGCCTTGGAAAGTGTGCGAGACCCGACTGGAAGTGCGCCATATGCCTTGGAAAGTTTGCGAGACCCGACTGCAAGTGCGCCACGCGCCTTGGAAAGTGTGCGAGACCCGACTGGAAGTGCGCCACGCGCCTTGAAAAGTGTGCGAGACCCGACTGGAAGGGCGCCACGCGCCTTGGAAAGTGTGCGAGACCCGACTGGAAGTGCGCCACGCGCCGTGGAAAGTGTGCGGCACCCGACTGGAAGTGCGCCACGCGCCTTGGAAAGTGTGCGGCACCCGACTGGAAGTGCGCCACGCGCCTTGGAAAGTGTGCGAGACCCGACTGGAAGTGCGCCATATGCCTTGGAAAGTTTGCGAGACCCGACTGCAAGTGCGCCACGCGCCTTGGAAAGTGTGCGAGACCCGACTGGAAGTGCGCCACGCGCCGTGGAAAGTGTGCGAGACCCGACTGGAAGTGCGCCACGCGCCGTGGAAAGTGTGCGGGACCCGACTGGAAGTGCGCCACGCGCCGTGGAAAGTGTGCGGACCCGACTGGAAGTGCGCCACGCGCCGTGGAAAGTGTGCGGACCCGACTGGAAGTGCGCCACGCGCCGTGGAAAGTGTGCGAGACCCGACTGGAAGTGTGCCACGCGCCGTGGAAAGTGTGCGGGACCCGAATGGAAATGCGCCACGCGCCGTGTAAAGTGTGCGTACCCAACTGGAAGTGCGCCACGCGCCGTGGAAAGTGTGCGGGACCCGACTGGAAGTGCGCCACGCGCCGTGGAAAGTGTGCGGACCCGACTGGAAGTGCGCCACGCTCCGTGGAAAGTGTGCGGGACCCGACTGGAAGTGCGCCACGCGCCGTGGAAAGTGTGCGGGATCCCACTGGAAGTGCGCCACGCGCCGTGTAAAGTGTGCGAGACCCAATTGGAAGTGCGCCACGCGCCGTGTAAAGTGTGCGAGACCCGACTGGAAGTGCGCCACGCGCAGTGGGAAGTGTGCGGGACCCGACTAGAAGCGCCACGCGCCGTGGAAAGTGTGCGAGACCCAATTGGAAGTGTGCCACGCTCCGTGGAAAGTGTGCGAGACCAGACTGGAAGTGCGCCACGCTCCGTGGAAAGTGTGCGGGACCCGACTGGAAGTGCGCCACGCGCCGTGGAAAGTGTGCGAGACCAGACTGGAAGTGCGCCACGCTCCGTGGAAAGTGTGCGGGACCCGACTGGAAGTGCGCCACGCGCCGTGGAAAGTGTGCGGGATCCCACTGGAAGTGCGCCACGCGCCGTGTAAAGTGTGCGAGACCCAATTGGAAGTGCGCCACGTGCCGTGTAAAGTGTGCGAGACCCGACTGGAAGTGCGCCATATGTCTTGGAAAGTTTGCGAGACCCGACTGGAAGTGCGCCATATGCCTTGGAAAGTGTGCGGGAACCGACTGGAAGTGCGCCATGAGGCCGTGGAAAGTGTGCGGCACCCGACTGGAAGTGCGCCACGCGCCTTGGAAAGTGTGCGGCACCCGACTGGAAGGGCGCCACGCGCCTTGGAAAGTGTGCGGACCCGACTAGATGTGCGCCACGCGCCGTGGAAAGTGTGCGAGACCCGACTGGAAGTGCGCCACGCGCCTTGGAAAGTGTGCGAGACCCAATTGGAAGTGCGCCACGCGCCGTGTAATGTGTGCGAGACCCGACTGGAAGTGCGCCACGCGCAGTGGGAAGTGTGCGGGACCCGACTAGAAGCGCCACGCGCCGTGGAAAGTGTGCGAGACCCAATTGGAAGTGTGCCACGCTCCGTGGAAAGTGTGCGAGACCAGACTGGAAGTGCGCCACGCTCCGTGGAAAGTGTGCGAGACCCGACTGGAAGTGCGCCACGCGCAGTGGGAAGTGTGCGGGACCCGACTAGAAGCGCCACGCGCCGTGGAAAGTGTGCGAGACCCAATTGGAAGTGTGCCACACTCCGTGGAAAGTGTGCGAGACCAGACTGGAAGTGCGCCACGCTCCGTGGAAAGTGTGCGGGATCCCACTGGAAGTGCGCCACGCGCCGTGTAAAGTGTGCGATACCCAATTGGAAGTGCGCCACGCTCCGTGGAAAGTGTGCGGGATCCGACTGGAAGTGAGCCACGTGCCGTGGAAAGTGTGCGGGACCCGACTGGAAGTGCGCCACGCTCCGTGGAAAGTGGGCGGGACCTGACTGGAAGTGTGCCACGCTCCGTGAAAAGTGTGCGGGACCTGACTGGAAGTGCGCCACGAGCCGTGGAAAGTGAGCGGGACCCGGCTGGAAGTGCGCCACGCGCCGTAGAAAGTGGACGGCACCCGACTGGAAGTGCGCCACGCGCCGTGGAAATTGTGCAAGACCCAACTGGAAGTGCGCCACGTGCCGTGTAAAGTGTGCGAGACCCGACTGGAAGTGCGCCACGAGCCGTGGAAAGTGTTCGAGACCCAATTGGAAGTGTGCCACGCTCCGTGGAAAGTGTGCGAGACCAGACTGGAAGTGCGCCACGCGCCGTGAAAAGTGTGCGGGACCCGACTGGAAGTGCGCCACGCGCCGTAGAAAGTGTGCGCGACCTAGCTGGAAGTGCACCACGCGACGTGGAAAGTGTGCGGGATCCGACTGGAAGAGCGCCACGCGCCGTGGAAAGTGTGCGGGACCCGACTCGAAGTGCGCCACGCGCCGTGTAAAGTGTGCGAGACCCGACTGGAAGTGCGCCACGCGCCGTGGAAAGTGTGCGAGACTCGATTGGAAGTGCGCCACGCGCCGTGGAAAGTGGACGGCACCCGACTGGATGTGCACCACGCGCCGTGTAAAGTGTGCGAGACCAGACTGGAAGTGCGCCACGCTCCGTGGAAAGTATGCGAGACCCGACTGGAAGTGCGCCACGCGCCGTGGAAAGTGTGCGAAACCCAACTGGAAGTGCGCCACGCGCCGTGTAAAGTGCGCGAGACCCGACTGGAAGTGCGACACGCGCCGTGGAAAGTGTGCGAGACCCGACTGGAAGTGCGCCACGCGCCGTGTAAAGTGTGCGGGACCCGACTGGAAGTGCGCCACGCGCCGTGGAAAGCGTGCGAGACCCGACTGGAAGTGCGCCACGCGCCGTGTAAAGTGTGCGAGACCCGATTGAAGTGCGCCACGCGCCGTGGAAAGTGTGCGGGACCCGACTGGAAGTGCGCCACGCGCCGTGGAAAGTGTGCGAGACCCAACTGGAAGTGCGCCACGCGCCATGGAAAGTGTGCGGGGCCCAACTGGAAGTGCGCTACACGCCGTGGAAAGTGTGCGAGGCCTGACTGGAAGTGCGCCATGCATTGTGGAAAATGTGCGGGACTTGACTGGAAGTGCGCGAAGCGCCGCGGGAAGTGTGCGGGAGCCCACTGAAAGTGTGCGGGGCCCAACTGGAAGTGCGCCACGCACCGTGGAAAGTGTGCGAGGCCTGACTGGAAGTGCGCGACGCGCCGTGGAAAGTGTGCGAGACCCGACTGGTAGTGCGCGACGCGCCGTCCTTGGAAGTATGTGGGGCCCAACTGGAAGTGCGCCACGCGCCGTGGAAAGTGTGCAAGACCCGACTGGAAGTGCGCCATGCATTGTGGAAAATGTGCGGGACTTGACTGAAAGTGCGCGAAGCGCCGTGTAAAGTGTGCGGACCCGACTGGAAGTGCGCCACGCGCCGTGGAAAGTGCGAGACCCGACTGGAAGTGCGCCACGCGCCGTGGAAAGTGTGCGAGACCCGACTGGAAGTGCGCCACGCGCCGTGGAAAGTGTGCGGAGCCCAACTGGAAGGGCGCCACGCGCCGTGGAAAGTGTGCAAGACCCGACTGGAAGTGCGCCACGCGCCGTGGAAAGTGTGCGGGACCCGACTGGAAGTGCGCCACGCGCCGTGGAAAGTGTGCGAGACCCGACTGGAAGTGCGCCACGCGCCGTGGAAAGTGTGCGGGACCCGACTGGAAGTGCGCCACGCGCCGTGGAAAGTGTGCGGGACCCGACTGGAAGTGCGCCACGCGCCGTGGAAAGTGTGCGAGACCCGACTGGAAGTGCGCCACGCGCCGTGGAAAGTGTGCGGGACCCGACTGGAAGTGCGCCACGCGCCGTGGAAAGTGTGCGGACCCGACTGGAAGTGCGCCACGCGCCGTGGAAAGTGTGCGAGACCCGACTGGAAGTGCGCCACGCGCCGTGGAAAGTGTGCGGGACCCGACTGGAAGTGCGCCACGCGCCGTGGAAAGTGTGCGGGACCCGACTGGAAGTGCGCCACGCGCCGTGGAAAGTGTGCGAGACCCGACTGGAAGTGCGCCACGCGCCGTGGAAAGTGTGCGGGACCCGACTGGAAGTGCGCCACGCGCCGTGGAAAGTGTGCGGGACCCGACTGGAAGTGCGCCACGCGCCGTGGAAAGTGTGCGGGACCCGACTGGAAGTGCGCCACGCGCCGTGGAAAGTGTGCGGACCCGACTGGAAGTGCGCCACGCGCCGTGGAAAGTGTGCGGACCCGACTGGAAGTGCGCCACGCGCCGTGGAAAGTGTGCGGGACCCGACTGGAAGTGCGCCACGCGCCGTGGAAAGTGTGCGAGACCCGACTGGAAGTGCGCCACGCGCCGTGGAAAGTGTGCGAGACCCGACTAGAAGTGCGCCACGCGCCGTGTAAAGTGTGCGGGACCCGACTGGAAGTGCGCCACGCGCCGTGGTAAGTGTGCGAGACCCGACTGGAAGTGCGCCGCGCGCCATGGAAAGTGTGCGGGACCCGACTGGAAGTGCGCCACGCGCCGTGGAAAGTGTGCGGACCCGACTGGAAGTGCGCCACGCGCGGTGGAAAGTGTGCGGGACCCGACTGGAAGTGCGCCACGCGCCGTGGAGAGTGTGCGAGACCCGACTGGAAGTGCGCCACGCGCCGTGATAAGTGTGCGAGACCCAACTGGAAGTGCGCCACGCGCCGTGTGAAGTGCGCGAGACCCAACTGGAAGTGCGCCACGCGCCGTGTAAAGTGTGCGGGATCCGACTGGAAGTGCGCCACGCGCCGTGTAAAGTGTGCGAGACCCGACTGGAAGTGCGCCACGCGCCGTGGAAAGTGTGCGAGACCCGACTGGAAGTGAGCCACCGGCCGGGGAAAGTGTGCGGGACCTGACTGGAAGTGCGCCACGCGCCGTGGAAAGTGTGCGGGACTCAACTGGAAGTGCGCCACGCGCCGTTGAAAGTGTGCGAGACCCGACTGGAAGTGCACCACGCGCCGTGTAAAGTGTGCGGGACCCGACTGGAAGTGCGCCACGCGCCGTGGAAAGTGTGCGAGACCCGACTGGAAGTGCGCCACGCGCCGTGGAAAGTGTGCGGGATCCCACTGGAAGTGCGCCACGCGCCGTGTAAAGTGTGCGAGACCCAACTGGAAGTGCGCCACGCGCCGTGTAAAGTGTGCGAGACCCGACTGGAAGTGCGCCACGCGCCGTGGAAAGTGTGCGAGACCCGACTGGAAGTGCGCCACGCGCCGTGGAAAGTGTGCGGGACCCGACTGGAAGTGCGCCACGCGCCGTGTAAAGTGTGCGGGACCCGACTAGAAGCGCCACGCGCCGTGGAAAGTGTGCGAGACCCGACTGGAAGTGCGCCACGCGCCGTGTAAAGTGTGCGAGACTTGACTGGAAGTGCGCCACGCGCCGTGTAAAGTGTGCGGGACCCGACTGGAAGTGCGCCACGCGCCGTGTAAAGTGTGCGAGACTCGATTGGAAGTGCGCCACGCGCCGTGGAAAGTGTGCTGGACCTGACTGGAAGTGTGCCACGCTCCGTGGAAAGTGTGCGAGACCAGACTGGAAGTGCGCCACGCTCCGTGGAAAGTGTGCGGGACCCGACTCGAAGTGCGCCACGCGCCGCGGAAAGTGTGCGGGATCCGACTGGAGGTGAGCCACGTGCCGTGGAAAGTGTGCGGGACCCGACTGGATGTGCACCACGCGCCGTGTAAAGTGTGCGAGACTCGATTGGAAGTGCGCCACGCGCCGTGGAAAGTGGACGGCACCCGACTGGAAGTGCGCCACGCGCCGTGGAAATTGTGCGAGACCCAACTGGAAGTGCGCCACGCGCCGTGTAAAGTGTGCGAGACCCGACTGGAAGTGCGCCACGCGCCGTGGAAAGTGTGCGGGACCCGACTGGAAGTGCGCCACGCGCCGTGGAAAGTGTGCGGGACCCGACTGGAAGTGCGCCACGCGCCGTGGAAAGTGTGCGAGACCCAATTGGAAGTGCGCCACGCGCCGTGGAAAGTGTGCGGGACCTAACTGGAAGTGCGCCACGCGACGTGGAAAGTGTGCGGGACCCGACTGGAAGGGCGCCACGCGCCGTGGAAAGTGTGCGGGATCCCACTGGAAGTGCGCCACGCGCCGTGTAAAGTGTGCGAGACCCGACTGGAAGTGCGCCAAGCGCAGTGGGAAGTGTGCGGGACCCGACTAGAAGCGCCACGCGCCGTGGAAAGTGTGCGAGACTCAATTGGAAGTGTGCCACGCTCCGTGGAAAGTGTGCGAGACCAGACTGGAAGTGCGCCACGCGCCGTGTAAAGTGTGCGAGACCCGACTGGAAGGGCGGCACGCGGCGTGGAAACTGTGCGGCACCCGACTAGAAGCGCCACGCGCCGTGTAAAGTGTGCGAGACCCAACTGGAAGTGCGCCACGCGCCGTGTAAAGTGTGCGGGACCTGACTGGAAGTGTGCCACGCGCCGTGGAAAGTGTTCGGGACCCGTCTGGAAGTGCGCCACGCGATGTGTAAAGTGAGGGCGACCCAGCTGGAAGTGCGCCACGCGAAGGGGAAAGTGTACGGGACCCGACTGGAACTGCGCCACGCGCCATGTAAAGTGTGCGGGACCCGACTGGAAGTGCGCCACGCGCCGTGGAAAGTGTGCGGGACCCAACTGGAAATGCGCCACGCGCCGTGGAAAGTGCGGGACCCGACTGGAAGTGCACCACGCACCGTGGGCAGTGTGCGAGACCCGACTGGAAGTGCGCGAAGCGCAGTGAAAAGTGTGCGGGACCCGACTGAAAGTGCGCCACGCGTCGTGGAAAGCGTGCGGGACCCGACTGGAAGTGCGCCACGCGCCGTGGAAAGTGTGCGGACCCGACTGGAAGTGCGCCACGCGCCGTGGAAAGTGTGCGAGACCCGACTGGAAGTGCGCCACGCGCCGTGGAAAGTGTGCGAGACCCGACTGGAAGTGCGCCACGCGCCGTGGAAAGTGTGCGGACCCGACTAGAAGTGCGCCACGCGCCGCGTAAAGTGTGCGCCACCCAACTAGAAGGGCGCCACGCGCCATGGAAAGTGTGCGGGACCCAAACGGAAGTGCGCCACGCGCCGTGGAAAGTGCGGGACCCGAATGGAAGTGCGCCACGCGCCGTTGAAGTGTGCGGGACCCAACTGGAAGGGGGTGCCACGCGCCGTGGAAAGTGTGCGAGACCCGACTGGAAGTGTGCCACGCGCCGTAGAAAGTGTGCGCGACCTAACTGGAAGTGCGCCACGCGCCGTGTAAAGTGTGCGAGACTCGATTGGAAGTGCGCCACGCGCCGTGGAAAGTGTGCTGGACCTGACTGGAAGTGTGCCACGCTCCGTGGAAAGTGTGCGAGACCAGACTGGAAGTGCGCCACGCTCCGTGGAAAGTGTGCGGGACCCGACTGGATGTGCACCACGCGCCGTGTAAAGTGTGCGGGACCCGACTAGAAGTGCGCCACGCGCCGTGGAAAGTGTGCGGGACCCGACTAGAAGCGCCACGCGCCGTGGAAAGTGTGCGAGACCCAACTGGAAGTGCGCCACGCGCCGTGTAAAGTGTGCGAGACCCGACTGGAAGTGCGCCACGCGCCGTGGAAAGTGTGCGGGACCCGACTAGAATCGCCACGCGCCGTGCAGAGTGTGCGAGACTTGACTGGAAGTGCGCCACGCGCCGTGGAAAGTGTGCGGGATCCCACTGGAAGTGCGCCACGCTCCGTGGAAAGTGTGCGGGATCCCACTGGAAGTGCGCCACGCGCCGTGTAAAGTGTGCGATACCCAATTGGAAGTGTGCCACGCTCCGTGGAAAGTGTGCGAGACCAGACTGGAAGTGCGCCACGCGCCGTGGAAAGTGTGCGGGATCCCACTGGAAGTGCGCCACGCGCCGTGTAAAGTGTGCGAGACCCAATTGGAAGTGCGCCACGCGCCGTGTAAAGTGTGCGAGACCCGACTGGAAGTGCGCCACGCGCCGTGGAAAGTGTGCGAGACTCGATTGGAAGTGAGCCACGTGCCGTGGAAAGTGTGCGGGACCCGACTGGATGTGCACCACGCGCCGTGTAAAGTGTGCGAGACCCGACTGGAAGTGCGCCACGCGCCGTGGGAAGTGTGCGGGACCCGACTAGAAGCGCCACGCGCCGTGGAAAGTGTGCGAGACCCAATTGGAAGTGTGCCACGCTCCGTGGAAAGTGTGCGAGACCAGACTGGAAGTGCGCCACGCTCCGTGGAAAGTGTGCGGGACCCGACTGGAAGTGCGCCACGCGCCGTGGAAAGTGTGCGGGATCCCACTGGAAGTGCGCCACGCGCCGTGTAAAGTGTGCGAGACCCGACTGGAAGTGCGCCACGCGCCGTGTAAAGTGTGCGAGACTCGATTGGAAGTGCGCCACGCGCCGTGTAAAGTGTGCGAGACCCAATTGGAAGTGCGCCACGCGCCGTGTAAAGTGTGCGAGACCCGACTGGAAGTGCGCCACGCGCAGTGGGAAGTGTGCGGACCCGACTGGAAGTGCGCCACGCGCAGTGGGAAGTGTGCGGGACCCGACTGGAAGTGCGCCACGCGCCGTGGAAAGTGTGCGGGACCCGACTGGAAGTGCGCCACGCTCCGTGGAAAGTGTGCGGGATCCCACTGGAAGTGCGCCACGCGCAGTGGGAAGTGTGCGGGACTCGACTAGAAGCGCCACGCGCCGTGGAAAGTGTGCGGGACCCGACTGGATGTGCACCACGCGCCGTGTAAAGTGTGCGAGACTCGATTGGAAGTGCGCCACGCGCCGTGGAAAGTGTGCGGGACCCGACTAGAAGCGCCACGCGCCGTGGAAAGTGTGCGAGACCCGACTGGAAGTGCGCCACGCGCCGTAGAAAGTGTGCGAGACCCGACTGGAAGTGCGCCACGCGCCGTGGAAAGTGTGCGAGACTCGATTGGAAGTGCGCCACGCGCCGTGGAAAGTGGACGGCACCCGACTGGATGTGCACCACGCGCCGTGTAAAGTGTGCGAGACTCGATTGGAAGTGCGCCACGCGCCGTGGAAAGTGTGCGAGACTCGATTGGAAGTGCGCCACGCGCCGTGGAAAGTGGACGGCACCCGACTGGAAGTGCGCCACGCGCCGTGGAAATTGTGCGAGACCCAACTGGAAGTGCGCCACGCGACGTGGAAAGTGTGCGGGATCCGACTGGAAGTGCGCCACGCGCCGTGGAAAGTGTGCGGGATCCGACTGGAAGTGCGCCACGCGCCGTGGAAAGTGTGCGGGATCCCACTGGAAGTGCGCCACGCGCCGTGTAAAGTGTGCGAGACCTAATTGGAAGTGCGCCACGCGCCGTGGAAAGTGTGCGGGATCCGACTGGAAGTGCGCCACGCGCCGTGGAAAGTGTGCGAGACTCGATTGGAAGTGCGCCACGCGCCGTGGAAAGTGTGCGGGACCTGACTGGAAGTGCGCCACGCTCCGTGTAAAGTGTGCGGGACCTGACTGGAAGTGCGCCACGCGCCGTGTAAAGTGTGCGGGATCCGACTGGAAGTGCGCCACGCGCCGTGTAAAGTGTGCGGGACCCGACTAGAAGCGCCACGCGCCGTGGAAAGTGTGCGAGACCCGACTGGAAGTGCGCCAGCGCCGTGTAAAGTGTGCGGGATCTTACTGCAAGTGTGCCACGCTCTGTAGAAAGTGTGCGGTACCCGACTAGAAGCGCCACGCGTCGTGGAGAGTGTGCGAGACTTGACTGGATGTGCACCACGCGCCGTGTAAAGTGTGCGAGACTCGATTGGAAGTGCGCCACGCGACGTGGAATGTGTGCGGGATGCGACTGGAAGTGCGCCACGCTCCGTGTAAAGTGTGCGGCACCTGACTGGAAGTGCGCCACGCTCCGTGTAAAGTGTGCGGGATCCGACAGGAAGTGCGCCACGCGCAGTGTAAAGTGTGCGAGACCCGACTGGAAGTGCGCCACGCGCCTTGGAAAGTGTGCGAGACCCGACTGGAAGTGCGCCACGCGCCTTGAAAAGTGTGCGAGACCCGACTGGAAGTGCGCCACGCGCCTTGGAAAGTGTGCGAGACCCGACTGGAAGTGCGCCACGCGCCTTGGAAAGTGTGCGAGACCCGACTGAAGTGCGCCACGTGCCGTGGAAAGTGAGCGGGACCCAACTGGAAGAGAGCCACGCACCGTGGAAAGTGAACGGGACCCGACTGGAAGTGCGCCACGCGCCGTGGAAAGTGTGCGGGACCTGACTGGAAGTGCGCCACGCGCCGTGTAAAGTGTGCGAGACACAACTGGAAGTGCGCCACGCTCCGTGGAAAGTGTGCGGGCCTGACTGGAAGTGCGTCACGCGCCGTGGAAAGTGGACGGCACCCGACTGGAAGTGCGCCACGCGCCGTGGAAAGTGTGCGAGACCCAACTGGAAGTGCGCCACGCGCCGTGTAAAGTGTGCGAGACCCAACTGGAAGTGCGCCACGCGCCGTGTAAAGTGTGCGAGACTTGATTGGAAGTGCGTCACGCGCCGTGGAAAGTGGACGGCACCCGACTGGAAGTGCGCCACGCGCCGTGGAAAGTGTGCGAGACCCAACTGGAAGTGCGCCACGCGCCGTGTAAAGTGTGCGGGATCCGACTGGAAGTGCGCCACGCGCCGTGGAAAGTGTGCGAGACCCGACTGGAAGTGCGCCACGCGCCGTGGAAAGTGTGCGAGACTCGATTGGGAGTGCGCCACGCGCCGTGGAAAGTATACGGCAACCGACTGGAAGTGCGCCACGCGCCGTGGAAAGTGTGCGGGATCCGACTGGAAGTGCGCCACGCGCCGTGTAAAGTGTGCGAGACCAGACTGGAAGTGCGCCACGCTCCGTGGAAAGTGTGTGGGACCTGACTGGAAGTGTGCCACGCTCCGTGGAAAGTGTGCGAGACTCGATTGGGAGTGCGCCACGCGCCGTAGAAAGTGTGCGGGACCCGGCTGGAAGTGCGCCACGCGCCGTGGAAAGTGTGCGGGACCTGACTGGAAGTGCGCCACGCTCCGTGGAAAGTGTGCGGGATCCGACTGGAAGTGAGCCACGTGCCGTGGAAAGTGTGCGGGACCCGACTGGAAGTGCCCCACGCTTCGTGGAAAGTGTGCGGACCCGACTGGAAGTGCGCCACGCGCCGTGGAAAGTGTGCGGACCCGACTGGAAGTGCGCCACGCGCCGTGGAAAGTGTGCGAGACCCGACTGGAAGTGCGCCACGCGCCGTGGAAAGTGTGCGGGACCCGACTGGAAGTGCGCCACGCGCCGTGGAAAGTGTGCGAGACCCGACTGGAAGTGCGCCACGCGCCGTGGAAAGTGTGCGGACCCGACTGGAAGTGCGCCACGCGCCGTGGAAAGTGTGCGGGACCCGACTGGAAGTGCGCCACGCGCCGTGGAAAGTGTGCGGACCCGACTGGAAGTGCGCCACGCGCCGTGGAAAGTGTGCTGGACCTGACTGGAAGTGTGCCACGCTCCGTGGAAAGTGTGCGGGACCCGACTAGAAGCGCCACGCGCCGTGGAGAGTGTGCGAGACTTGACTGGAAGTGCGCCACGCGCCGTGAAAAGTGTGTGGGACCCGACTGGAAGTGCGCCACGCGACGTGGAGAGTGTGCGAGACTTGACTGGAAGTGCGCCACGCGCCGTAGAAAGTGTGCGCGACCTAACTGGAAGGGCGCCACGCGACGAGGAAACTGTGCGGGATCCGACTGGAAGTGCGCCACGCGCCGTGGAAAGTGTGCGAGACCCGACTGGAAGTGCGCCAGCGCCGTGTAAAGTGTGCGGGATCCGACTGGAAGTGCGCCACGCGCCGTGTAAAGTGTGCGAGACTCGATTGGAAGTGCGCCACGCGCCGTGGAAAGTGGACGGCACCCGACTGGAAGTGCGCCACGCGCCGTGGAAAGTGTGCGGGATCCGACTGGAAGTGCGCCACGCGCCGTGTAAAGTGTGCGAGACCCAACTGGAAGTGCGCCACGCGCCGTGTAAAGTGTGCGAGACCCGACTGGAAGCGCCACGCGCCGTGGAGAGTGTGCGGGACCCGACTGGAAGTGCGCCACGCGCCGTGTAAAGTGTGCGAGACCCGACTGGAAGTGCGCCACGCGCCGTGGAAAGTGTGCGAGACCCGACTGGAAGTGCGCCACGCGCCGTGTTAAGTGTGCGCGACCCAACTGGAAATGCGCCACGCGCCGTGTAAAGTGCGCGAGACCGAACTGGAAGTGCGCCACGCGCCGTGTAAAGTGTGCGGGATCCGACTAGAGGGGCGCCACGCGCCGTGGAAAGTGGGCGGACCCGACTGGAAGTGCGCCACGCGCCGTGGAAAGTGTGCGAGACCCGACTGGAAGTGCGCCACGCGCCGTGGAAAGTGTGCGAGACCCGACTGGAAGTGCGCCACGCGCCATGGAAAGTGTGCGAGACCCGACTGGAAGTGCGCCACGCGCCGTAGAAAGTGTGCGGGACCTGACTGGAAATGCGCCACGCGCCGTGGAAAGTGTGCAGGACCCGACTGGATGTGCACCACGCCCCGTGTAAAGTGTGCGAGACTCAATTGGAAGTGCCCCACGCGCCGTGGAAAGTGGACGGCACCCGACTGGAAGTGCGCCACGCGCCGTGGAAAGTGTGCGGGACCCGACTGGAAGTGCGCCACGCGCCGTGGAAAGTGTTCGAGACCCGACTGGAAGTGCGCCACGCGCCATGGAAAGTGTGCGAGACCCGACTGGAAGTGCGCCACGCGCCGTGGAAAGTGTGCGAGACCCGACTGGAAGGGCGCCACCCGCCGTGGAAAGTGTGCGAGACCGACGGAGACCCGACTGGAAGTGCGCCACGCGCCGTGGAAAGTGTGCGAGACCCGACTGGAAGTGCGCCACGCGCCGTGGAAAGTGTGCGAGACCCGACTGGAAGTGCGCCACGCGCCGTGGAAAGTGTGCGGGACCCGACTGGAAGTGCGCCACGCGCCGTGGAAAGTGTGCGGATCCCGACTGGAAGTGCGCCACGCGCCGTGGAAAGTGTGCGAGACCCGACTGGAAGTGCGCCACGCGCCGTGGAAAGTGTGCGGAGACCCGACTGGAAGTGCGCCACGCGCCGTGGAAAGTGTGCGGGACCCGACTGGAAGTGCGCCACGCGCCGTGGAAAGTGTGCGAGACCCGACTGGAAGTGCGCCACGCGCCGTGGAAAGTGTGCGGACCCGACTGGAAGTGCGCCACGCGCCGTGGAAAGTGTGCGGACCCGACTGGAAGTGCGCCACGCGCCGTGGAAAGTGTGCGAGACCCGACTGGAAGTGCGCCACGCGCCGTGGAAAGTGTGCGGGACCCGACTGGAAGTGCGCCACGCGCCGTGGAAAGTGTGCGAGACCCGACTGGAAGTGCGCCACGCGCCTTGGAAAGTGTGCGAGACCCGACTGGAAGTGCGCCACGCGCCTTGGAAAGTGTGCGAGACCCGACTGGAAGTGCGCCATATGCCTTGGAAAGTTTGCGAGACCCGACTGGAAGTGCGCCACGCGCCTTGGAAAGTGTGCGAGACCCGACTGGAAGTGCGCCATATGTCTTGGAAAGTTTGCGAGACCCGACTGGAAGTGCGCCATATGCCTTGGAAAGTGTGCGGCACCCGACTGCAAGTGCGCCACGCGCCGTGAAAGTGTGCGGGACCCGACTGGAAGTGCGCCACGCGCCGTGGAAAGTGTGCGGGACCCGACTGGAAGTGCGCCACGCGCCGTGGAAAGTGTGCGGGACCCGACTGGAAGTGCGCCACGCGCCGTGGAAAGTGTGCGAGACCCGACTGGAAGTGCGCCACGCGCCGTGGAAAGTGTGCGGACCCGACTGGAAGTGCGCCACGCGCCGTGGAAAGTGTGCGGGACCCGACTGGAAGTGCGCCACGCGCCGTGGAAAGTGTGCGGACCCAACTGGAAGTGCGCCACGCGCCGTGTAAAGTGCGCGAGACCCGACTGGAAGTGCGCCACGCGCCGTTGAAAGTGTGCGAGACCCGACTGGAAGTGCGCCACGCGCCGTGTAAAGTGTGCGGGACCCGACTAGAAGCGCCACGCGCCGTGTAAAGTGTGCGAGACCAGACTGGAAGTGCGCCACGCTCCGTGGAAAGTGTGCGGGACCTGACTGGAAGTGCGCCACGCGCCGTGTAAAGTGTGCGAGACCCGACTGGAAGTGCGCCACGCGCCATGGAAAGTGTGCGAGACCCGACTGGAAGTGCGCCACGCGCCGTGGAAAGTGTGCGAGACCCGACTGGAAGTGCGCCACGCGCCGTGTAAAGTGTGCGAGACACAACTGGAAGTGCGCCACGCGCCGTGTAAAGTGCGCGAGACCCAACTGGAAGTGAGCCACGCGCCGTGAGAAGAGTGCGCGACCCAACTGGAAGTGCGCCACGCGCCGTGGAAAGTGTGCGAGACCCGACTGGAAGTGCGCCACGCTCCGTAGAAAGTGTGCGCGACCCGATGGAAGTGCGCCACGCGCCGTGGAAAGTGTGCGGTACCCGACTGGAAGTGCGCCACGCGCCGTGGAAAGTGTGCGGGACCCGACTGGAAGTGCGCCACGCGCCGTAGAAAGTGTGCCGGATGCGACTGGAAGTGCGCCACGCGCCGTGGAAAGTGTGCGGGACCCGACCGGAAGTGCGCCACGCGCCGTGGAAAGTGTGCGGACCCGACTGGAAGTGCGCCACGCGCCGTGGAAAGTGTGTCGGACCCGACTGGAAGTGCGCATCGCGCCGTGGAAATGTGTGAGACCCGATTGGAAGTGCGCCACGCGCCGTGGAAAGTGTGCGGGACCCGACTGGAAGTGCGCCACGCGCCGTGGAAAGTGTGTCGGACCTGACTGGAAGTGCGCATCGCGCCGTGGAAAATGTGCGGGAGCCGACTGGAAGTGCGCCACGCGCCGTGGAAAGTGTGCGGGACCCGACTGGAAGTGCGCCACGCGCCGTGGAAAGTGTGCGGGACCCGACTGGAAGTGCGCCACGCGCCGTGGAAAGTGGTCGGACCCGACTGGAAGTGCGCCACGCCGTGGAAAGTGTGCGTGACCCGACTGGAAGTGCGCCGCGCTATTTGGAAAAAGTGCGGGACCCGATTGAAGTGCGCCACGCGCCGTGGAAAGTGTGCGGACCTGACTGGAAGTGCGCCACGCGCCGTGGAAAGTGTGCGGGACCCGACTGGAAGTGCGCCACGCGCCGTGGAAAGTGTGCGGACCCGACTGAAGTGCGCCACGCGCCGTAGAAAGGGTGTGGGACCCGAATGGAAGTGCGCCACGCGCCGTAGAAAGTGTGCGGAACCCGAGTGGAAGTGCGCCACGCGCCGTGGAAAGTGTGCGGGACCCGACTGGAAGTGCGCCACGCGCCGTGGAAGGTGTGCGGACCCGACTGGAAGTGCGCCACGCGCCGTGGAAAGTGTGTCGGACCCGACTGGAAGTGCGCCACGCCGTGGAAAATGTGCGGACCCGACTGGAAGTGCGCCACGCGCCGTGAAAAAGTGCGGGACCCGACTGAAGTGCGCCACGCGCCGTAGAAAGTGTGCGGGATCCGACTGGAAGTGCGCCACGCGCTGTGAAAAGGGTGCGGGACCCGACTGGAAGTGCGCCACGCGCAGTGGAAAGTGTGCGAGACCCGACTGGAAGTGCGCCACGCGCCGTGGAAAGGGTGCGGGACCCGACTGGAAGTGCGCCACGCTATATGGAAAGTGTGCGAGACCCGACTGGAAGTGCGCCACGCGCCGTGGAAAGTGTGCGGGACCCGACTGGAAGTGCGCCACGCTATATGGAAAGTGTGCGTGACCCGACTGGAAGTGCGCCACGCTATGTGGAAAATGTGCGGAACCCCACTGGAAGTGCGCCACGCTATGTGGAATGTTTTCGAGACTCCAGTGTAAGTGCGCCACGTAATGTGGAAAGGGTGCGGAACCTGACTGGAAGCTTGCCACGCGCCGCTGAATGTGTGCGGGACCCGACTGGAAGTGCGCCACGCTATATGGAAAGTGTGCGTGACCCGACTGGAAGTGCGCCACGCGCCCTGGAATGTGTGCGGGACCTGACTGGAAGTGCGCCACGCGCAGTGGAAAAAGTGCGGGATCCGACTGGAAGTGCGCCACGCGCTGTGGAAAGGGTGCGGGACCTGACTGGAAGTGCGCCACGCGCAGTGGAAAGTGTGCGATACTCGACCGGAAGTGCGCCGCGCGCCGTGGAAAGTGTGCGGGACCCGACTGGAAGTGCGCCACTCGCTGTGGAAAGTGTGTCGGACCTGACTGGAAGTGCGCATCGCGCCGTGGAAAATGCGTGGGAGCCGACCGGAAGTGCGCCACGCTCCGTGGAAAGTGTGCGGGACCCGACTGGAAGTGCGCCACTCGCCGTGGAAAGTGTGTCGGACCTGACTGGAAGTGCGCCACGCACCGTGGAAAGTGTGCGGGACCCGATTGGAAGTGCGCCACTCGCTGTGGAAAGTGTGCGGACCCCACTTGAAGTGCGCAACTCGCCGTGGAAAGCGTGCGAGACCCGACTGGAAGTGCGCCACTGCCGTGGAAAGTGTGTCGGACCCCACTGGAAGTGCGCCACGCGCCGTGGAAACGGTGCGGGGCCTGACTGGAAGTGCGCCACGCACCGTGGAAAGTGTGCGGGACCCGATTGGAAGTGCGCCACTCGCTGTGGAAAGTGTGTCGTACCCCACTTGAAGTGCGCAACTCGCCGTGGAAAGTGTGTCGGACCCCACTGGAAGTGCGTCACGCTATGTGGAAAGTGTGCGTAACCCGACTGGAAGTGCGCCACGCTATGTGGAAAAAGTGCGGGACCCGAGTTGAAGTGCGCCACGCGCCGTGGAAAGGGTGTGGGACCCGAATGGAAGTGCTCCACGCGCCGTAGAAAGGGTACGGAACCCGAGTGGAAGTGCGCCACGCGCTGTGGAAAGTGTGCGGGACCCGACCGGAAGTGCGCCACGCGCCGTGGAAAGTGTGCGGGACCCGACTGGAAGTGCGCAACTCGCCGTGGAAAGTGTGTCGGACCCCACTGAAAGTGCGCCACGCTATGTGGAAAATGTGCGTGACCCGACTGGAAGTGCGCCACGCTATGTGGAAAAAGTGCGGGACCCGAGTTGAAGTGCGCCACGCGCCGAAGAAAGTGTGCGGGATCCGACTGGAAGTGCGCCACGCGCTGTGAAAAGGGTGCGGGACCTAACTGGAAGTGCGCCACGCGCCGTGGAAAGTGTGCGGGACCCAACTGGAAGTGCGCCACGCTATGTGGAAAAACTGCGGGACCCGAGTTGAAGTGCGCCATGCGCCGTAGAAAATGTGCGGAATCCGACTGGAAGTGCGCCACGCGCTGTGAAAAGGGTGCGGGACCTAACTGGAAGTGCGCCACGCGCAGTGGAAAAAGTGCGGGACCCGAGTTGAAGTGCGCCGCTCGCCGTGGATAGTGTGTCGGACCCCACTGGAAGTGCGCCACGCTATGCAGAAAGCGTGCGAGACCCGACTGGAAGTGCGCCACGCTATGTGGAAAGTGTGCGGACCCGACTTGAAGTGCGCCACGCCCGTAGAAAGTGTGCCGGATGCGACTGGAAGTGCGCCACGCGCTGTGGAAAGTGTGCGGACCCGACCGGAAGTGCGCCACGCGTTGTGGAATGTGTGCGGGACCTGACTGGAAGTGCGCCACGCGCAGTAGAAAGGATGCGGGACCCGACTGGAAGTGCGCCACTTGCCGTGGAAAGTGTGTCGGACCCCACTGGAAGTGCACCACGCTATATGGAAAGTGTGCGAGACCCGACTGGAAGTGCGCCACGCGCCGTGGAAAGGGTGCGGGACCTGACTGGAAGTGCGCCACGCACCGTGGAAAGTGTGCGATACTCGAGTGGAAGTGCGCCGCTCGCCGTGGATAGTGTGTCGGACCCCACTGGAAGTGCGCCACGCTATGTAGAAAGCGTGCGAGACCCGACTGGAAGTGCGCCACGCTATGTGGAAAGTGTGCGGGACCCGACTTGAAGTGCGCCACGCGCCGTAGAAAGTGTGCCGGATGCGACTGGAAGTGCGCCACGCGCTGTGGAAAGTGTGTGGGACCCGACCGGAAGTGCGCCACGCGTTGTGGAATGTGTGCGG
Source organism: Aplectana chamaeleonis (assembly GCA_029168955.1). Lineage (NCBI taxonomy): Eukaryota > Metazoa > Nematoda > Chromadorea > Rhabditida > Cosmocercidae > Aplectana > Aplectana chamaeleonis. Next base: position 506,319 of record JAPDOI010000464.1, read on the forward strand.
ACCTGACTGGAAGTGCGCCACGCGCAGTAGAAAGGATGCGGGACCCGACTGGAAGTGCGCCACGCGCTGTGGAAAGTGTGTGGGACCCGACTGGAAAGGCGCCACACGCCGTGAAGTGTGTGCGGGACCTGATTGGAAGTGCGCCACGCGCCGAAGAAAGTGTGCGGACCCAACTGGAAGTGCGCCACGCGCTGTGGAAAGTGTGCGGGACCCGACTGGAAGTGCGTCACGCGCCGTGGAAAGGGTGCGGAACCCGACTGGAAGTGCGTCGCGCGCCGTAGAAAGCGGTGCGGACCCGACTGGAAGTGCGCCACGCGCCGTAGAAAGTGTGCGGGACCCGACTGGAAGTGCGCCACGCGCCGTGGAAAGTGTGCCGACGCGACTGGAAGTGCGCCACGCCATGTGGAAAGTGTGCGTGACCCGACTGGAAGTGCGCCACGCCATGTGGAAAAAGTGCGGGACCCGAGTTGAAGTGCGCCACGCGCCGTAGAAAGGTGCGGACCCGAGTCGAAGTGCGCCACGCGCCGTGGAAAGGTGCGGGACCTGACTGGAAGTGCGCCACTTGCCGTGGAAAGTGTGTCGGACCCGACCGGAAGTGCGCCACGCCCATGTGGAAAGTGTGCGAGACCCGACTGGAAGTGCGCCACGCGCCGTGGAAAGTGTGCCGGATGCGACTGGAAGTGCGCCACGCGCTGTGGAAAGTGTGCGGACCCGACCGGAAGTGCGCCACGCGTTGTGGAAAGTGTGCGGGACCCGACTGGAAGTGCGCCACTCGCCGTGAAAGTGTGTCGGACCTGACTGGAAGTGCGCATCGCGCCGTGGAAAGTGTGGAGCCGATCGGAAGTGCGCCACGCGCTGTGGAAAGTGTGCGGGACCCCACTGGAAGTGCGCCACGCTATGTGGAAAGTGTGCGTGACCCGACTGGAAGTGCGCCGCGCTATTTGGAAAAAGTGCGGGACCCGGGAGTTGAAGTGCGCCACGCGCCGTGGAAAGTGTGCGGGACCTGACTTGAAGTGCGCCACGCGCCGTAGAAAGTGTGCGGACCCGACTGGAAGTGCGCCACGCGCCCTGGAAAGTGTGCGAGACCCGACTGGAAGTGCGCCACGCGCCGTAGAAAGGAGTGTGGGACCCGACTGGAAGTGCGCCACGCGCCATGGAAAGTGTGCGTGACCCGACTGGAAGTGCGCCACGCTATGTGGAAAGTGTGCGGAACCCCACTGGAAGTGCGCCACGCCATGCGGAAAGCGTGCGAGACCCGACTGGAAGTGCGCCACGTAATGTGGAAAGTGTGCGGGACCTGACTGGAAGTGCGCCACGCGCCGTGGAAAGTGTGCGGGACCCGACTGGAAGTGCGCCACGCGCTGTGGAAAAAGTGTGCGGGACCCGACTGAAGTGCGCCACGCGCCGTGGAAAGTGCGGGATCCGACTGGAAGTGCGCCACGCGCCGTGGAAAGGATGCGGGACCCGACTGGAAGTGCGCCACGCGCCGTAGAAAGTGTGCGGACCCGACTGGAAGTGCGCCACGCGCCGTAAAGTGTGCGGACCTGACCGGAAGTGCGCCACGCGCCGAAGAAAGTGTGCGTGACCCGACTGGATGTGCGCCACGCTGTGTGGAAAATGTGCGGAACCCGACTGGAAGCGCGCCACGCGCCGTGGAATGTGTGCTGAACCTGACTGGAAGTGCGCCACGCGCCGTAGAAAGTGTGGGGACCCGACTGGAAGTGCGCCACGCGCCGTGGAAAGTGTGCGTGACCCGACTGGAAGTGCGCCACGCGCCGTGGAAAATGTGCGGAACCCCACTGGAAATTATGCCACGCGTGTGGAAAATGTGCGGAACCCCACTGGAAGTGTCGCCACGCTATGTGGAATGCGCGAGACCCGAGCGCCACGGGCCGTGGAAAGGAGTGCGGGACCCGACTGGAAGTTTGCCACGCGCCGTTGAATGTGTGCGGGACCCGACTGGAAGTGCGCCACGCTATGTGGAAAAAGTGCGGGACCCGACTGGAAGTGCGCCACGCGCCGTAGAAAGTTGCGGGATCCGACTGGAAGTGCGCCACGCGCTGTGGAAAGGATGCGGGACCTGACTGGAAGTGCGCCACGCGCCGTAGAAAGTGTGTGGGACCCGACTGGAAGTGCGCCACGCGCCGTGGAAGTGTGCGAGACCCGATCGGAAGTGCGCCACGCGCCGTGGAAAGTGTGCGTGACCCGACTGGAAGTGCGCCACGCTATGTGGAAAAGTGTGCGTGACCCGACTGGAAGTGCGCCACGCTATGTGGAAAATGTGCGGAACCCCACTGGAATTGCGCCACGCTATGCCGTGGAAATGTGCGAGACCGACTGGAAGTGCGCCACGCGCAGTGAAAGTGTGCGGATACTCGACTGGAAGTGCGCCACGCGCCGTGAAAGTGTGTCGGACCCCACCGGAAGTGCGCCACGCGTTGTGGAAAGTGTGCGAGACCCGACTGGAAGTGCGCCACTCGCCGTGGAAAGTGTGTCGGACCTGACTGGAAGTGCGCATCGCACCGTGGAAATGTGTGAGCCGACCGGAAGTGCGCCACGCGCTGTGGAAAGTGTGCGGGACCCGACTGGAAGTGCGCCACTCGCCGTGGAAAGTGTGTCGGACCTGACTGGAAGTGCGCATCGCGCCGTGGAAAATGTGGGAGCCGAGTGGAAGTGCGCCACGCGCCGTGGAAAGTGTGCAGGACCCGACCGGAAGTGCGCCACGCGCCGTGGAAAGTGCGCGGGACCCGACTGGAAGTGCGCCACTCGCCGTGGAAAGTGTGTCGACCCCACTGGAAGTGCGCCACGCTATGTGGAAAGTGTGCGTGACCCGACTGGAAGTGCGCCGCGCTATTTGGAAAAGTGCGGGACCCAGGTTGAAGTGCGCCACGCGCCGTGGAAAGGTGCGGACCTGACTGGAAGTGCGCCACGCGCCGTAGAAAGTGTGCCGGATGCGACTGGAAGTGCGCCACGCGCCCTGGAAAGTGTGCTGGACCCGACTGGAAGTGCGCCACGCGCCGTAGAAAGTGTGCGGGACCCGACTGGAAGTGCGCCACGCGCCGTGGAAAGTGTGCGTGACCCGACTGGAAGTGCGCCACGCTATGTGGAAAATGTGCGGAACCCCACTGGAAGTGTGCCACGCTATGTGGAATGTTTGCGAGACCCGAGCGTAAGTGCGCCACGCGCCGTGGAAAGTGTGCGGGACCCGACTGGAAGTGCGCCACGCGCCGTGAAAGTGTGCGGACCCGACTGGAAGTGCGCCACGCTATGTGGAAAAGTGCGGGACCCGAGTTGAAGTGCGCCACGCGCCGTGCAGAAAGTGTGCGGGATCCGACTGGAAGTGCGCCACGCGCTGTGGAAAGGATGCGGGACCTGACTGGAAGTGCGCCACGCGCCGTGGAAAGTGTGGGACCCGACTGGAAGTGCGCCACGCCACGCGCTGTGGAAAGTGTGCGTGACCCGACTGGAAGTGCGCCACGCGCCGTGGAAATGTGCGGACCCGACTGGAAGTGCGCCACGCGCCCTGGAATGTGTGCGGGAACCTGACTGGAAGTGCGCCACGCGCCGTAGAAAGTGTGGGACCCGACTGAAAGTGCGCCACGCGCTGTGGAAAGGTGTGCGTGACCCGACTGGAAGTGCGCCACGCTATGTGGAAAATGTGCGAGACCCCACTGGAAGTGGCGCCACGCGCTGTGGAAAATGTGCGGAACCCGACTGGAAGTGCGCCACGCTATGTGGAATGTTTGCGAGACCCGAGTGGAAGTGCGCCACGCGCAGTAGAAAGTGTGCGATACCCGACTGGAAGCGCGCCACTTGCCGTGGAAAGTGTGTCGGACCCCACTGGAAGTGCGCCACGCCATATGGAAAGTGTGCGAGACCATTGGAAGTGCGCCACGCGCCGTGAAAGTGTGTCGGACCTGACTGGAAGTGCGCCATCGCACCGTGGAAAGTGTGCCCGACCGGAAGTGCGCCACGCGCGCTGTGGAAAGTGTGCGGGACCCGACTGGAAGTGCGCCACGCTATGTGGAAAGTGTGTCGAGACCCGACTGGAAGTGCGCCACGCCGTGGAAAGTGTGCGGAGCCGAGTGGAAGTGCGCCACGCGCTGTGGAAAGTGTGCAGGACCCGACCGGAAGTGCGCCACGCGCCGTGGAAAGTGCGCGGGACCCGACCGGAAGTGCGCCACGCGCCGTGGAAAGTGTGCGGGACCCGACTGGAAGTGCGCCACGCGCAGTGGAAAGTGTGCGTGACCCGACTGGAAGTGCGCCACGCGCTATTTGGAAAAAGTGTGCGGGACCCGACTGAAAGTGCGCCACGCGCCGTGAAAGGAGTGCGGGACCTGACTGGAAGTGCGCCACGCGCCGAAGAAAGTGTGCCGGATGCGACTGGAAGTGCGCCACGCGCCCTGGAAAGTGTGCTGAACCCGACTGGAAGTGCGCCACGCGCCGTAGAAAGGGTGCGGAACCCGATTGGAAGTGCGCCACGCGCCGTAGAAAGTGTGCGTGACCCGACTGGAAGTGCGCCACGCGCCGTGGAGAAAATGCGGAACCCCACTGGAAGTGCGCCACGCTATGTGGAATGTTTGCGAGACCCGACTGTAAGTGCGCCACGCGCCGTGGAAAGGGTGCGGGACCCGACTGGAAGTTGCCACGCGCCGTTGCAAAGGTGTGCGGGACCCGACTGGAAGTGCGCCACGCGCTATGTGGAAAAGTGCGGGACCCGACTGGAAGTGCGCCACGCGCCGTAGACCCGACTGGAAGTGCGCCAAGTGCGGGATCCGACTGGCGCGCCACGCGCCGTGGAAAGGATGCCACGTGGGATCCCGACTGGAAGTGCGCCACGCGCCGTAGAAAGTGTGGGATACTCCGACTGGAAGTGCGCCACGCGCTGTGGAAAGGTGTGCGGGACCCGACTGGAAGTGCGCCACGCGCGCTGTGGAAAGTGTGCGTGACCCGACTGGAAGTGCGCCACGCGGCATGTGGAAAAAATGTGCGTGAACCCCACTGGAAGTGCGCCACGCGCCCCGGAATGAGTCCCGATTGCGCGCGCCACGCGCCG